>CM042249.1:13021428-13566428 GCA_023566225.1 Romanogobio albipinnatus | reverse complement strand
GCATAGAGACGTCTAGTAGACGGAGCTCTAGCTTCACTGATGGTGCTCAAGACACTCACTGGGAGGTTCTCGAGCCCCCCTTGAGTGGCCAAACATGTAAGGCCCACAATTTTGGGGTGGGGGTGCCAGATTGTCCCATTCGTTTGAGAAAGGAGATCTTTCCTCAGGGGAACTGGCCATGAGGCTGCTGATAGTAACTGAATCAACTCATGCGTGCATGCTTCATAACAGGCTCGTTTACTACACTGTTGAACCTCTTCAGTCGCCTGAATAGGACTGAGAGAAGTGATAGAGGGCGTGGCTGCCTTTCACTAAATTGAGACTCACTGAGAAACCTGTGAGAGCGGGCTCGAACCGGCAACCCTGTGTCCGAAAGTGCACCGTAACAGCAGAGGGCACGGCTATGACGTCTCGACACTGTTTTGACTGGACAGTAGCATTATTTTCAAATATAAAACTTGTTGAAATGTTTTAAGTGTGTGCATCTGTTCTTTTTCAACACTTTCATCTCATTTGAGCAAAACTGTGATAATATTGATAACCGTGATAATTTAGGTCACTATAATCGTGATGTGAACTTTCCATACCGTTTCATCCCTTAATGATATATATTTAAACATTCATAAAAAATCATAACACTGAATAGTTCATTTAGGTACTGATGGAAGAGGAAGACCATGTTTTTCGCCTGCATTAACACAAAAGTTTGACCAACAATTTCAGACTGCTCATTGCATCAACAGTGCATTCATGAAACAATGGTTACTTTCTATTCCCTTTTATATAATCACTTTTTGTTATTCTGGTTGAAACTCTTCACATCCTGGTAGCAATCAATAATAGAAGTGGTCTAAATGTTAAAATATGCACTTACACTGATCAGACATGACCACTGACAGGTGAAGTGAATAACACTGATTATCTCTTCATCACAGCACCTGTTATTAGGTGGGATATATTAGGCAGTAAGTGTACATATTATCCTCAGAGTTGATGTGTTAGAAGCAGGAAAAATGGGAAAGCGTAAGGATTTGAGCGAGTTTGACAAGGGCCAAATTGTGATGGCCAGACGACTGGGTCAGAGCATCTCCAAAACTGCAGCTCTTGTGGGGTGTTCCTGGTTGCGTATAGGGCTTCATAGCTGCAGGCCAGTCAGGGTGCCCATGCTGACCCCTGTCCATCGCCGAAAGCGCCAACAGTGGGCACATGAGCATCAGAACTGGACCAAAGAGCAATGGAAGAAGGTGGCCTGGTCTGATGAATCATGTTTTCTTTAACATCACCACATGGCACCAGGATGCACTATGGGAAGAAGACAAGCCGGCGGAGGCAGTGTGATGCTTTGGGCAATGTTCTGCTGGGAAATCTTGGGTCCTGCCATCCATGTGGATGTTACTTTGACACGTACCACCTACCTAAACATTGTAGCAGACCATGTACACCCTTTCATGGAAACGGTGTTCCCTGGTGGCTGTGGTATCTTTCAGCAGGATAAAGAACCCTGCCACAAAGCAAAAATGATTCGGGAATACTTTGAGGAGCACAATGAGTTTGAGGTGTTGACTTGGCCTCCAAAATCCCCAGATCTCAATCCAGTCGAGCATCTGTGGGATGTGCTGAACAAACAAGTCCAATCCGTGGAAGTCCCACCTCGCAACTTACAGGATTTAAAGGATCTGCTGCTAACATCTTGGTGCCAGATACCACAGCACACCTTCAGGGTTCTAGTGGAGTCCATGCTTCGACGGGTAAGGGCTGTTTTGGCAGCAAAAGGGGGACCAACAAAATAAGAGTAAATCTTTGTGGCAAAAAGTGTCCCGAGACTTGTCTTCCTGTTTCAGTGGAAATTAAGTCAACACATTGAATAATGCTATGCGTTTTGAGGTAGTGAAGGCACTTCATTGGGCCTTTAAGGGATTAAAATCTTACAGAATTCTATTTTCTAGTTAGATATACAGTGTATGTCTAACCTCACCAATAGCCACAATGTTCTCTTTGTATTTGTCAATCAGCGGTAATGCAGCATCTAAATCCTGTGGGGCAGAAAAAAAGGAAACGGTGTCAGCTGCAAGACAGCAAATAAAATATACTTGAATCTTTATTTGCACGTTTCAGACCTCAGGTAAGGCTCCTCTGGGTTGTGCTGGATCTTGGACAGGGTGAACTCCAAGGCATGGCATAATGAATCCAGGGAACCTATAGGATATTAAAGCCATTTCATATTGAGTTTGCTGAAATTAATATATATACACTCCCAGTCAAAAGTTTGGAAGAAGAAGTCTCTTCTGCTCACCAAGGCTGCATTTATGTAATTAAAAATACAAAAAAAAGCTGTAATATTGTGAAATATTATTAAAATGTAAAATAACTGTTTTCTATTTGAATATATTTTAAAGGGGTGGTAAAACAATTTCTTTCAAAGGCTTGATTGTGTTTGTGGGGTGCACTGTAACAAGTGTTCATGCAAAAAATTTCATTATTTTTCATATTACACTGCTCTGTCCCTCCTTGTAAAAACGGTCTGATGGTTTCCGGGTTCTATGAAGCCAGTCCCTCAAAAATACGCAATGGGCTCAGATTACCTTTTACAGATTACGCCCCTTACCTTTAGCTTACTTTACCGGTAGACTGTGCTTTTTTATGATCGAGCAGAACCTGTTCAACCAGTCCTCAAGAGTAAAGACTGCGGATCTATAGTGATCGCTACTGAATGGCACTGTTACTTTTGTATTTTTAGAACGATTATAGCCAAATATCTGTCGCAAGAACTATTAACCCAAAACGAACACTAAACATTGGCTTTACTATAGTAGCCAAATCAAACACAGAACCATGATAATAACCATGATGATGAACCCGTAGATAAACAAGCATGTAGATAAACAATACATAAAAGCTCTAATCAAAGAATAATTTACACTAATTCCAAGTTCCCTGTTGAGATTTTTTGTAACCGTAGGTGTTTGTCAGATAACGTTAAGTATGAATGAGCATTTAACAAACTGGTTTGCAAACAGTTGTCATTTGTTTACTTCCTTGCTACAACGTACAATTAACAATACAAACTATTACAGGAAAACACATCAATGAAAAATAAATCATACTTGCAGGTTGTGGCCCGTAAACAGCTTCTGTTTTTAAATCCATCTTTCAGGACAAGCCGTTGTGCGAATCCTGCATTGAACTCGCAAAGATTGTGGAAGCTTTCCTCCGTGAAATGTGCAGCGGGAGCCGCGCGCGCCCGTTGTGCATTCACACACTGGCAGTGTTTGTCTCGCGTAGCTGAACCGCGGCTCGTGTATTGCAAATACAGACGACTATTGTCCATTATGTCACATTTTCCAGTCTTCTCCTCCGACCCCTGTCTGTCTCGTGCTTTGATTTGTGATGGGCAGCTTATAGCTGCTGCAAATGCGACCTGTTCCCCTCTGTCTCATACACACATGCATATAACATGTTGTATGTTAAATGCACTGCAACGCACCCCCGTCCTTAGGAAGGCTGAACAAAGTGGACCTGCAATCCGGATTAAAATAACAGCGTTTCGTCTGAATTGCAGCAACAACACTCCAGCCTACTAACTATACCATAACAACTCTCTCTTCCCCACAGCAATACAAAATGGCCTCACCCCCCCTTATTTAATATTCTCGGAGGGGTTTATGTAAATATTGGGACTGGTGATGTCAGCAACCCTGGAGGAATGTCTAGTAGTCCCTACAGGCCGTAGTCCTTACATTTACATTTATGCATTTGGCAGACGCTTTGGATAAGCGACTTACAGGGACCTTTTTACAGGGACAATCCACCTGGAGCAACATAGAGTAAAGTGCCTTGCTCAAGGACTCACTGGTGGTGACCGCTGGGATTGAACCAGCAACCTTCTGCATATCAGTTCCATGGTTTAACCCACTGGACCACCATCTCATCTAATCCTTAAAAATTGATTTCTTTAAAAGCAAATACCTCCCTTTGCTTTAAACTTTGAACGTTGTAACTTTGCAGGTGTTGTTTATGCTCAAACAGGAACATTACACACTAGCTAAAGTTAGAAAAGTGAAATCGTGTTTTACCACCCCTTTAAAATGTCATTTATTCCTGTGATGCAAAGCTGAATTTTGAGCATCACTACTCCAGTCTTCAGTGTCACATGATTCTTCAGAAACCATTCTAATATGATGATTTGCTGCTTATTATTATTAAAGAAGTTGTGTAAAACATTTTTTAGGATTCTTTGATGAATAGAAAATTCAAAGGAACAGTATTTATCTGAAATGGAAAGCTTTTGTAACAGTACTACCGTTGCTGTAATGCTGTTCTTTTGAACTTTCTATTCATTAAATAAAATTGTATACAACTGTTTTCAACATTGATAATAATAATAAATGTTTCTTGAGCAGAAAATAGGCATATTAGAATGATTTATTTAAAGGATCATGTGACTCTAAAGACTGGTGTAATGATGCTGAAAATTCAGCTTTGAATCACAGAAATTAATTTCATTTTAAAATATATTCAAATAGAAAAAAGTTATTTTAAATTGTAAAAATATTTCACAATAATACTGTTTTTGCTGTATTTTTGATCAAATAAATGCAGCCTTGGTGAGCAGAAGAGACTTCTTTCAAAACCATTAAAAAAATCTGAACAATTCCAAACTTTTGACTGGTAGTGTATATTATATAACATAAGATGTACCTTTGTGAGAGCTGTATAATTTTCTCAAATTCACCAGCATGCTCTGCTACAGCAAGAAGGGCAACAAGCCCGGCCTAAAAAATGAAATAACAAACATTATTGCACTCTTAATGTGGATATCAGATTGAAAGCGAATGTAGACTGAAAGAGGTACCTTTTTAGATTCTCCAATGACATCCTCAATGTCCTAAAATAAACACAACACACCATCATTAGGAACTTCTGATAGTTTATTATGCTGTCTTCACGTGCTATCGGAAATTTGACAAATTCCCACTTCTGATTACGAGCTTCTCCCATTCAAATTTCGAAAGTGGAGGGCGTTCATGTGCAATTTGTACGTATTTACGTTAATTCCGAGAGACGTGAAGGCAGCAACAGTATTATGAACCTTGCGACTATATTTCTTTCTTACACTGTCAAAATCCTCGGCAGAAATATGACAGTGACAATCGATATATCCTTGCATAGATGTATATTTTTCAGACCGTTCAAAACGACAGTCCACATGGATCAGCAGAAGCAAACTACACAAGCGGATGTGACGGTCATGTTTACCCCATTACGAATCCCAGTACTGCGAAGGTTTATGTCATGAATATTAATTAGGTCCTCCAGCGTTGCCTGGTAACCGTTCTGCCGTTCGGCCAATCATCGGCGAACGTCGTAGTAGGTACTTAATATTCATAAACCGAGCCTTCGCAGTGGTGGCGCTTGTAATCTCGTTATTACCAGGTATAGAAGTTACCATTGTTCATTGTTCAGGTCATGAAACCCCGTTTCAGCAGCCGTCAGTTCTCACCACAGTTTTGAACAATGCAAAAAACGGACTATCCAACGCTCTCCATTGACTTTCTAAAAAAACACAATCTAAAAAAAAAACACATAAATAAATTTTTATAAGCTATCGACCCCCCCCCCCCCAAAACAACCAACAACAACAACAACAACAACAAAAAACTAGCGTTTAAGGAGACAAAAATGGAAACAGGCAATAAAACGTGATGCATCAGCAGGAAGAATGGGTAGATTTTGCCTCAATGTGCCCATGTGTGCAGTAAACAAGTTGGCACTGTTAAGTCAAATATCCAAATGTCAGTTTTATATATTATATTTCCTGTCGCTGATTACCTTCCCCTCTAGTGGGTGTAGTTCTCAGTGTGATATGTCGCGCTCTCACCTAAAATGACAAATGGGACACCCCGCGGTCCATTAAGTCCACAAGACCGAGAGTGCAGCTGAAGTGTGCCCAGAGACCGTACAAGAGTGTGTCATTTGGGACAGGGTCATAATCTGACCCCTAGGGTCTATAGTACGAAAAAACCTCATGAAGACGAATTTAAACCAGGAAGTTGATAATAAATAGAGCAAAAAGGTTTCAAATTAACTAGGTTTCTCCCACATTCAAAACTAACAGATGGTAACATTGTCTGCCATGAGGTTCAACACTCATAACAGCCTGCTTCTGTTAAAATCTCTGAGAAAATGGTTTAGGGGTTCATAACCCTTTCGTTTTGCAGTTGTCAGGTGTGTGACAGATCACGTGAGTTTATGCAGACAACCAGAAATATGAAACAAACTGTCATTTGATCGCTGTGTTCAGAAGCAGCAGCACAATGCATCCCTGGAGTGTTTTGTCCCTTTCTTTTCTCTTGTTTGGCAGCTGTCTTTGTCAGTACCAGCCTACATGGGAATCCATTGATTCGAGACCTATACCGGAATGGTTCGATCAAGCCAAAATCGGCATATTCATTCACTGGGGAGTGTTTTCGGTTCCCAGCTATGGCAGTGAATGGTTCTGGTAAGTCTGCAAAAAAGACTGCGTGCAAAACGTTCAAAAGTGAATTATTATATTAGCGTTTTTTTCTGTGACTGCATGAATTATACTTTTCCATTCAGCTTAATTTAGTCAAAAACGAAGTAGCTATCTTATTCATGTATTATTTATAGATATGTTTAACCGTTTAGTTATGCTTAAAGTAAACACACCTAACGTATTTAACTTCTTAACCACATGTAATGCAATCGCAAGCTCTTGCCACAAATCTGACCACATTTAAGACCATTTTTTGAACGAAAAATATTATTTCACTTCCTGGTCATATGAACTAATGCTGCGATAACCGCTGTTTTATATCAACAAATATCTCTCACACATCTTGCATGTATGATATTTGTTTTTGGGAACATGTCTTTGTTAATTTTATATAATAAAAAAAGTAAATAATAATAATATCTATTTCACTTCCTGGTCACGTGAACTCGATGCTCCAATGCCACTGTTTTATATTAACATTATCTCTCACACATCTTACATGTATGATATTTGTTTTTGGGAAAATGTCTTTGTTAATTTTATATAATAAAAAAAAAAAAGTATTAATAATATCTATTTCACTTCCTGGTCATGTGAACTTGATGCTGCAATAGTGCAATACCTGCTGTTTTATATTAACAAATATCTCTCACACATCTTGCATGTATGATATTTGTTTTTGGGAACAAGTCTTTGTTAATTTTATATAATAAAAAAAAGTAAATAATAATAATATCTATTTCACTTCCTGGTCACATGAACTCGATGCTCCAATGCCACTGTTTTATATTAACATTATCTCTCACACATCTTACATGTATGATATTTGTTTTTGGGAACATGTCTCTGTTAATTTTATATAATAAAAAAAAGTATTAATAATATCTATTTCACTTCCTGGTCATGTGAACTTGATGCTGCAATAGTGCAATACCTGCTGTTTTATATTAACAAATATCTCTCACACATCTTACATGTATGATATTTGTTTTTTGGAACAAGTCTCTGTTAATTTTATATAATAAAAAAAGTAAATAATAATAATATCTATTTCACTTCCTGGTCATGTGAACTCGACGCTCCAATGCCACTGTTTTATATTAACATTATCTCTCACACATCTTACATGTATGATATTTGTTTTTGGGGAAATGTCTTTGTTAATTTTACTCAATTTTTTTTTAATGATTTAAATCTATTTCAATTTCTGAACATGTGATCTGATTATGTTTTTTTATATTGAAATCTATTTAACTTCCCGGTAATATGACTTGTTGTTGTTGTTACACAAGGCCTGTTTACATTGGCAGACGTTTCTCACACAAAAGTAATTTCATTACTAATTTATGTAAATGTTTATCAAGCATTTTTATTAGTAGTACTATAGCCAATTGTTGTACCATTAACTTGGCACTTTGTAGAATTTAGTGGGTCCAGGCCTTGGTGTTTTTTCTTCTTCTGAGAAATGCATAAAATAAGAATTTTATGTTGAAAATGTAAGAACAATTATAATTTGGTGGAGTGTACACATAAATGATAGAGGGAGAATCAGATCAAGCATGCCAATAGTAGGTCTCAAGTGTAGGCCTGTCACGATAACTATTTTTTGTTTTGCGACATATCGTCCCAGAAATAATTGCGATAAACGATATTATTGTCATTTTAAGACTATTTTATGCCACTGAATATATAATCCTAACATATATAACAGCATAATAATGCAAGTAGATCTACACACTTTCAAATGACAACCTTTTAATTCTTTAGATCATGGAAATTAAGGGTAAAAAAATATATTATCCTAAATATTTTTTTTTTTAATTGAATAAATAGTAAATAAACATTTTCCCTTGTGAAACGGCTTTAACACTCGTCATTCTGCGTTGACATTTATATAAGCACCGGAACAGGGGATTGCGGCTTTGAAATCGAGTCCGTTTGGGATTATTCTTCCAAACTGTCAGTAGTTGTCAGGAAAACACTGTAACGCCTCAAATGGCGCCTTTTTTTCACCTGTCGATAACCGCTCTGTGTATGAAGGAACTGCCCAAGAACCACTTTTGCCTCCGTCACGGAAAACTTACAAGATGACAGCACAATTGAGTAAAATGTTGGTGACATTCATTATCATGTAAACATAATGGGTGATACATTGCATCACAAAAATTATTGAGGTCATGTATTATTGTGCGATATATCAATATATATTGATTGTTGCCTACTCAAGTGTCTTAAAGCTGTGCATTGTACTCTGCACCATGCATTCATTTAAAAACCTGTTTAGTAAAGGAAAGTTGAAGGGGCAGTAAGCGATTTCTGAGAAACACTGTTGATATTTAAAATCAACCCAAACAAAAACACCCCTTCCTTCATTGCTCCACCCCCAAAATGCATGGACAAGAAATGCAAGAATGGATGTCACTTTATCATAGCTGAAGCGAACATACAACAAGGAAGAACAAAAATTAACACAGTACACAAGAGTATGTACAAGCAAGAATTGGTTGTTAGTGGCCAGTTGCTCCAGACAAACAATGACAATCAAAACTGTCCTGTTTGTATAGTATTACAACAACAGCATATCTTAGTTCTGTGAAACAGCAAAACCAATGTTACCCAAGTATGGAGCAGAAACATGTCTTCTGTTTTCAGGCCTTCCTGCTTAGGTCTCTCCAGCGCTGGAAAGCTTTTCTAATATAAACGCAGGTCCTAAAGCTCTTGCCTGATCATAACCCTTCTTTTTCCAGTGATATTTCTCTTTTGTAATGTCTCTCAGACATCTCTCTTTCTACGGTCTTTCTTCAAATCTCCATCTTGCTCACTCTCTCTCCTCCCCCATCATGAGTGGACATGCCCCCTACTGCTGATTGGCTCACTCTCTCTCCTCCCACATCATGAGTGGACACACCCCCTACTGCTGATTGGCTCACTCTCTCTCCTCCCACATCATGAGTGGACACACCCCCTACTGCTGATTGGCTTACTCTTTCTCCTCCCCCATCATGAGTGGACAGACCCCCTATTGCTGATTGGCTCACTCTCTCTCCTCCCCCATCATTAATGGACACACCCCCTACCGCTGATAGGCTCACTCTTTCTCCTCCCACATCATGAGTGGACACACCCGCTACTGCTGATTGGCTTACTCTTTCTCCTCCCCCATCATGAGTGGACATGCCCCCTACTGCTGATTGGCTCACTCTCTCTCCTCCCACATCATGAGTGGACACACCCCTTACTGCTGATTGGCTCACTCTCTCTCCTCCCACATCATGAGTGGACACACCCCCTACCGCTGATTGGCTCACTCTTTCTCCTCCCCCATCATGAGTGGACACGCCCCCTACTGCTGATTGGCTCACTCTCTCTCCTCCCCCATCATGAGTGGACACGCCCCCTACTGCTGATTGGCTCACTCTCTGTCCTCCCCCATCATGAGTGGACACGCCCCCTGCTGCTGATTGGCTCACTCTCTCTTCTCCAGAAATCACTTACTGCACCTTTGATTCAAAAAGGAACTTTGCTGGTGTCATATTTTTGTTTGTGTGTCAAAAGTTTAAAGACCAACATCAGGTGCAAGTTTACTCATGCACAAAGTAAATGAGTTTTTGCAGTACTTAAAGCCATGGACAACTTTCAGTGAAGGGAAATTTCCACTATAAACGGGGTTGTGTGCAAAATCTAATTAACATTTCATATCTAAGTTGGTTTGGGAAGTTTTGCTTATATAGGTTATATTGCATGCAGTGTGACATCATTAGATTACATAAGCATTCAAATATATAATTTATTTGATTATTTCAAGAACTGGGAATAATACACAAAATAAGATAATGTATAATAGTTCAATTTGAATCTAAATATAAAAATCACCAAAGATATGTTTCCACAAACAACTGCATGTAAGATGTGTGAAAGAAGTTTGTTAATATGATACAGTGGATGTGGCAACATCAGGTCACATGACCAGGAAGTTAAATGCAAAAGAGCATCAGCGTAATTACTGTGTGAATGACACTAACAAAAAAAAAAAGAACCAGAAATTATCATGGCACTATTAAGGTTCTACAATATTATGATGTTTTGCACATATGCTGTATGGTATATCAAAGTACCATGGTACTACAATCCGATACCTTACCACAGTACTGAATGTGAATGTGCGTGAATAACATTAAAACAGGTCATACCACTCCAAAATCCAAAGAAAATGAAGCCTATGTTTGTAAAATAATCATATTTAGCATGTTTTTTTTTCTCCATGAAAATGGAATCCCCATGCCTCCTCCAGACATTGTACTTTTGAGTTATATAGCAAAAAATATAATACAATTATTTTTACAAAATGATACAAAAAATTCTCAATTAAACAGTTTCAAAAACACTAACATAAGGTGTACATTCTTAGTGTCACCCCCCCCCCCCCCCCTCATTGCAGTAATAAGAATTAGACTTTATACATTACAATGTGCTTAATCTTCATTAAAAAAAACCTGAATGCAAATCATCCAAATTGTTTTTAATCAAACTATAATTTTAATTTATATGAGATAAATGACCTTGGTCACTTTATGTTGTTTTGTTTATATATTTGAGATTAATTGTGCTTAATTGTTTTGTTTTCCAACAGGTGGTACTGGCAGGGCCGGAAATTCCCATCTTATGTTAACTTTATGGAAAAGAATTATCCTCCTGGCTTCACCTACGCAGACTTTGCACCTCAGTTCCAGGCTGAGTTCTTTGATCCTGTACAGTGGGTTGACATTTTTGCCTCGTCTGGAGCCAAATATATTGTGCTCACAACCAAACACCATGAAGGTTTGTGAGAAATGACTGCACCTGCACTGCATTTCATTTGTGCATATTGGTCAACTGTAATTATTTTAATACTACATAATTACAATTTATAAAAAGAAAAAAAAAGAAAAATACTGTAAAAATGCCATCGTAAAAAAAATGGTTAGCTGGTTAACAATGAAATACCTTACTATAAATGGTTTAACATAACATTCTATGTGCATTTCCTATAAAATACTGTCAAATCTATTATCTTTTTGAAGTAAAAACTATTTACCATACAACTTGCAGTGAAAAACAGTAAAAATCAATTTCCAGAAGTGTGACACCAGAAGTGTAACACCCTATACAGTATTATAATATTTATTTTTAAATAGTTTTGTATCTTCTTATTTTTGTTATCAGTAATGTACTGTACATTAGGGTGTTTGGTGGTACATTCTCTGTTATTTAGTTAACTCTTGTTGCATTATTTTATTGTCAGTTGTGTTACCCTGATGATCTTTGCGTTTATGACTCTGTGCGGCGGTAACGACGGTGAGAGTCTGAAAACAGGTCCGGCAGGAATCTTCTGCTGAAACTCAACAATCTTCCTTTATACCTCAAATGCTCACTGTAAAACAGGCCCAGCATGAATCTCCTGCTGGAAACCCCAGATACTTAAATGCTAAATACAATATACTTTCTTGAATTTGTAATCCTACATTTCCCCCTTTGAGAGTTCTAATAACTCTCACATAATACAAATTTAAACCGTCATCAGTCCATTCTATAGCTTATGTTTGTTAACATAATCTTCTAGTCATGGAACTTGGAAAAAATTACAGGCACATATCACTTGCTCTGTGTTGTTCATCTGTAATTGCATGTTGACACAGAAACAAACATGCAATTAAGGTCCGTGAAGTTCATTACGGGCAATGTTCTTTTGTGGTTGGAACAGTCCTTGCGAGTCATTTTGTTGACCTAACAGGTTTCCGAACCATGAAGAATTATCTTCAGTCATCTGATGTAATTTTGCTGAAAGATCAAGAATGTCTTGTGATGACTGAAGTTCCCGTAGGTGATTCTCTGCGTTGTGTATTTTTTTTCTTCTTTGTTGGTTGTAGTCTCTGCAGTTGATCTAGTTGTTTCCTGGAAGTTGGGTCTTCATATGCCGATGAGAAGGTCTGTGCATATGGGTCTGGGGACAGCCATCAAGTTTTATCTGCACACTGTAAGACAGAAAACAGAAAAACAGAGAGCAGTATTTCTTCGAAACACTACGGTTGTAGCAGTTTAAACACTATGGTTCTATCGTTTTCAGAGTCTACTGTTGTCGTTTCATTCTTTCCCTATTTCTTAATTTATTTGACACCTATGGACCAGTGAGGAAAGGATGGACTAAATCGGGAAAGGCCTATGAGGTAGTGTCTTCACCCTGGGTTCACCCCCGAACGCATGTTGCGTTCAGTTCTTCCCAGGGCACCTCACTTGTCCGTGTCCTATTCTGTCCCTGTGTTGTGTGCACACTGTAGAGTGTGTGAGAAAATTGGCATATTTCCATTCTCCAGTGAAACATCAGTCCTAGTAGACATCATTAACAGAGGATGGTTGTCTGACTGCAATATTCTGTGGCATAACATTTAAGGCTGTGAGTCTTACTTAATATCCCCCCAACAAAGGCTGAGACAGTCACTTTCCTTTTGTTCTATTAAACAAAAATAAGTCTTTCATCTTTGTTGTGAGTTACTGGGGAATTTAAGCACTCACAGCCTAAATGGTTAACACTGTATCAAGTTGCCCCACGAGTTTAACAAGGAGGGGCGCGGCTGCTTCAGAATATCAAGCAGGCTAAGCAGAAGCTGATTAATCTTGTTAACTTCTTTAAAGTTCTTTTTGTTTTTCCTACATTCTTTTCCTAAATGTCCGTGCTTGCCACAGTAAGAACAACTGGCTTCTCTAGGACTTTTGCGTTTCTTTGGCTTCTCTGAGTTTACCTTAACAGAAACTGCTGCAATTCTTACTCTCTCTTTGACATCAGAATCTCTTACCCAAATAGCTAAACTTTCTAGGTTACTTCTGAGAGTTCTTTTAGCCCACGTAATATCTAGGAATGGCAAGGCTGTTCTGTACTCAGCTACAAGACCATCTGCCCAAATTCGGATTAGAGCTGGAGACATGTGCTCTGATAACAAAGACTTGAATTCACTATCTGTCCAAAAAGGTGTAATCTGTCTAGTACTTTTCCTAAACATTTTGTGAATTTCTGTTACCACAAACAAACACAAAAAAAACTTCTCTCTATTGTCTTGCAAACAGAGGGTACAATCTTATTAGCACATGATGCTAACCTTCTCTATGAAGAGGCAGAACAATTCTTCCCTGCCGAAAACAGAGGCTAATTTTCATCTCTAAAACAAACTTTTTAGAGGATAACTTTAGTTAACCAAACCTACAGCTGTCTGATAACTCTTCTCTGATGGTGCAGAGGATAACAAATTTGTACTGGTCTTAAAGGTTCTTTTGGATAGAGTGACACTCACCAACCCTTGGTTGTACAGAAAGAATTCAGTCTGGAAATATTTGTTCAGCTGGAAGTTTCGCTTCTGGATTCCAGTCTGGAACGTAGGCAGATCTTTGAGCTTGAAGTTTCTGGATTCTGGAGTTCAGGTGAGGAGCTCTATCCGGGTCACGGCACCAAAACTGTTGTGAACTTTTATCTTCTAAAGTGTAGGAAAACTCAGAAGTGAAGACCAGGAGACTTCGGGATTCAAACAGAAGTTATTCTTTTAATGAGAACACTCTGTGCTGTAGGTCGTCCGAAAACAGTCTGACTCAAACAGTCTAACTGATTTCAAACTATATATGCATATAGGTTATATACACTCCAAAGGGGGAGGGGTTTACATTGAGATTTGAACAAAGCATGTTAATTAAATATACAGGTTTTGAGAAACCCGCCCAGACAGAGTATCACCAATTCTACTCCTAATCAGCATAACTATTCAAAACGCACAGAGGTAACGACGGTGAGAGTCTGAAAACAGGTCCGGCAGGAATCTTCTGCTGAAACTCAACAATCTTCCTTTATACCTCAAATGCTCACTGTAAAACAGGCCCAGCATGAATCTCCTGCTGGAAACCCCAGATCTATACCTTAAATGCTAAATACAATATACTTTCTTGAATTTGTAATCCTACACTGTCTATTGACCATGTTTTATGGATAGGCAAAAAATTATGGATTCATCATGTGATTTTAGTGGTTCATTAGATTGGTAAATTAAAATTATATAACTTAAAATATACAGGCACCAAAATGCCATGACGCATACCAAGGTAGAAAGGCATCAAGGCACATCCGAATCCAATAGCTTCACTTCCTGCCCCCTGAGATACCTTCATCTGATCGATTTTTGAAGGCAGGCAGCCTTTGATATCCCACAATCCTGTGCTTTCCATTCTGTGACAGTGAGCTAAAAAAAACAAGATGCAGATGGTGGTCAGTTTGTGTGCAAATGTACGGTTTTGACCAACGTTTTCCATTTCTGATGTAATTTCTAGTGAGAAATTATTATGGTAGTGATTATATATTCACTTATATTCGCACCAAAACTTGTTCTTTTTTTGTTGCTTTTTTTGTAGATCATTAAACCCTTACGCTGCCTCAAACGCCTGTCTGAAATCAGTTTCATGAGCTATACACTACCAGTCAAACGTTTGGAATCATTACGTTTTTTTAATGGTTTTGAAAGAAGACTCTTCTGCTCACCAAGGCTGCATTTATTTGAGCAAAAATACAGCAAAAACAACAGTATTATTGTGAAATATCTTTACAATTTAAAATAACTTTTCTATTTGAATATATTTTTAAATGAAATTTATTTCTGTGATTCAAAGCTGAATTTTCAGCATCATTACGCCAGTCTTTAGATTCACATGATCCTTCAGAAATCAATCTAATTTGCAGATTTGCTGCTCAAGAAACCTTTATTATTATTATCAATGTTGAAAACAGATGTGTACAATTTTATTTAATGAATAGAAAGTTCAAAAGAACAGCATTTATCTGAAATATAGAGCTTTTGCAACATTATAAATGTCTAAACTGTCACTTGATCAATTTAATGCGTTCTTACTGAATAAATGTATTAATTTCTTTAAGTTCTTTCCCCCCCCCAAAAAATATCTTACCGACCGAAAACTTTTGAACGGTAGTACAAAAAGCTTTCTATTTCAGATAAATACTGTTCTTTTGAACTTTCTATTCATCAAAGAATCCTAAAAAAAAACACATTTTTGCACAACTGCTTTCAACATTGATAATAATCATAAATGTTTCTTGAGCAGCAAATCATCATATTAGAATGATTTCTGAAGGATCATGTGATACTGAAGACTGGAGTAGTTATGCTCAAAAGTCATCTTTGCATCACAGGAATAAATTACATTTTAAAATATATTCAAATAGAAAACAGTAATTTTACATTTTAATAATATTTTACAATATTACAGCTTTTTTGTATTTTTAATAACATAAATGCAGCCTTGGTGAGCAGAAGTGGCAGCAAGGAAACAAGTCAGCTACTTAAGCTTACAGACACAGCCATTGTTATGGTTTTAACTGCACATTTTTGGCAACCAAGCTGCTGTTTTTTTACCTTAAATTTAGCAGGACATTTTTACAGTGTTGCAAAATACTAGCAAAATAAACAATTGACATTTGGAATAGTGAACTTTTTAAGTTTTTCTGTTATACTGTTATACTATTATACTGACTATATTCTCATTAATGTACAATCACAATGTAAAAAACCATGGTACTACCATATGATGCCTTACTTATCACGTTTAGTTGTTGCAGTGAAGTGCGTGACAATTGAGATTCAATGAAATAGTCTTTAAAAATGAACTCTCAGGAAATCTCAGGAGAACGATTATACAAAAAACTAATTATGTAGAGCTAATTAATAACCAAGGAATAGGGAACTATAGTTCTATTTTGTGTGTGGGAGGAATAACAAAAGGTTTATGTATGAATAACATGAAAACAGGTCATACCACCCCAAAATGAAAAGAATTAATTTGCAAATCACATTTTGCACTGTGACCATATTTTTAATGCAGTTAAACACATTTCCACGTCTTCTCAGTCCAGACAGATTACTTAAAAAAAAAATACTGTAATACAATGGAATAAATCGCAAAATGCAAAAAATGTGAATGTTTTAAATTGAAGACCCGAACATGTTCTTAACGGGTTAGTTCACCCAAAAATGAAAATTATGTCATTAATTACTCACCCTCATGTCGTTCGACACCCATAAGACCTCCATTAATCTTTGGAACACAAATGAAGATATTTTAGTTGAAAGCTGATGGCTGAGAAAGGCCTCAGATAGGCCTCCATTGGCATGCAGTACATTTACACTCACAAGACCCATAAAAGGCACTAAAAACGTTGTTACAAAGTCCATCTCACTACAGTGGCTCTACAATCATTTTACGAAGCGTCGACAATAGTTTTTGTGCTATAAAAAAATCTAAATAACAATGACGATTATTCAACTTGTTCTTGTCTTCCGTTTTGGCCTCTGCCGTGAACTCACGAAGCACCAAGACGCATGCGTGAGAATATGACGTAGCGCCGGTGTTCGGGAATCCATGAAATGCACACTTTAGCCCCATTTTGAGCACTACGCCGAGACCTAAAGCACGATCAATGTAGAATTCAACAGCTTAGATACGGCGCATCTTCCTTTGTTTGTATACAAATCTTCTCCTCGCTTCTGGGTTATGTGTCCAAACGCCGGATCTGCGTAATATTCTCGCGCATGCGTCGTGGTGCTTCGTGAGTTCACCTCCGAGGCATACACGGAAGACAAGAACAAGTTGGATAGTCGTTATTTTGATTTTTTTTTTTGCGCACTAAAACTATTGTTGTCGCTTCGTAAAATGATTGTAGAGCCACTGTAGTGAGATGGACTTTGTAACAATGTTTTTGGTGCCTTTTATGGGTCTTGGGAGTGTAAATGTACTGAATGCCAATGGAGGCCTATCTGAGGCCTTTCTCAGCCATCAGCTTTCAACAAAAATATCTTCATTTGTGTTCCGAAGATTAACGGAGGTCTTGCGGGTGTCGAACGACATGAGGGTGAGTAATTAATTACATAATTTTCATTTTTGGGTGAACTAACCCTTTAATAGGATTTATGCGATTCACCCATGTGTTTCAATTCCTCAGGCTTTACACTATGGGGCTCAAAGTACTCGTGGACCTGGAACGCAGTGGAGGTCGGGCCGAAGCGGGATCTGGTGGATGATATCGCCAGTGCTTTACGGACACATACTGATTTGCGTCTGGGGCTTTACCACTCCTTGTTTGAGTGGTTTAACCCTCTGTTCAAATCTGATGCTGACAACCTCTTCAAAACCAATGTGTTCCCTACTACAAAGACCCTGCCTGAGCTGTATGAGCTAATCAACAAATTCAAACCTGAATTGCTCTGGTCTGATGGTGACGGAGATGCGCCCGACACTTACTGGAACAGCACAGGGTTCCTTGCCTGGCTTTATAACGAGAGGTAAGGCCACCTTAACAGCTTAGCACCTTAAGTGTCATAATTACAAACCAAGAAACCAACATGAGGTCCAAAGACAGCAGATTACAAAAAAATATCAAATTCAATGGCCATTTCCTCCCGTAGGGGTCACACTTGTGAACCTCAACAGTCAAAGCAGGCTGAAAAAACAACAACTTAATTTTTTTTTTAAACTAATGTAGTGTATTTTGTTTTAATAATATGTATTCCTTAATATTTGCATATTGATATTTCTTGGAACCAGACAATATTTTATCTATACAAATTCAAATAATAAAATATTAGAAAAAATATTTCATATTGTTTTCAATTACTACATTCTGTATATATATATATATACACTGTATATAAGGCATAACATTATGACATATAATAGGTGAAGTGAATAACACTGATTATCTCTTCATCACGGCTCCTGTTATTGGGTGGGATATATTAGGCAGCAAGTGAACATTTTGTTCTCAAAGTTGATGTGTTAGAAGCAGGAAAAATGGACAAGCGTAAGGATTTGAGCGGGTATGAAAAGGGCCAAAATGTGATGGCTAGACGACGAAGATTTGAGATAAACTCAAAGCTAACAGACATAGACTGAAGACTTTCATTTTGATTTACATTTCATAATAACATTGAAGAGAACCAATCAAGTTGCATACTAGAACTGTCTAAGGGAAGTCATGTAGCCTAACTTATGGCAAATGTGTGTTTTCAGCCCTGTGCGGGACACAGTTGTGACCAATGACCGCTGGGGATATGACAGCATATGTAAACATGGCGGATATTACACCTGCTCAGATCGGTACAACCCAGGTCACCTGCTGAAACGCAAGTGGGAGAACTGCATGAGCTTAGACCAGAAGTCATGGGGCTACAGGAGAGAAGCCAAACTCAGCGATTACCTCACCATTGAACAGCTGATAGGAGTGAGTTTTCCATGTACATTCATTCACTCTGACACTTGTGTGCATATGAAATGAGGATTGCTGCAGCAAGCGTGTGTCTTGATCCCATACGTTTCAGTTTAATGCTTGGATCCATTTCTACTGTTTTGATTAATATTGTGATTTATTGTGGTAATTTTCATGGTTGAGGTCATTTTATCTTAATGTGCTGTAAGAATCAGTAAAATGTATATCATTATTATTAATACTGGCGTATACAAACTATGAGCACCTTTATTAGTATTGCTTACCGTTCAAGTGGGTATCAAAATATCATTGAGACTTGAGTGTGAGTGTCACAAACTGCTCTGAGCCTTTGTTGAGGATCCAAACACAGCTTTATTGAGGATCAAACACAGCTTTATTGGGGCGAACCAAAATCATATTCCATGTAACAGGCAGAGGGACAAAACCAAGGCAGACAGAGTCCAAAACACTGGCAAATCCAGGGACTCAAGACCATAAACCATGACGACATAAACAAGAGCGAGCACTCAGAAACAGAGTGTGACACTAGCAAGACTTCACAAAGACTGACTGAAAACACAAGGCTCATGCTGCGTTCACACCAAACGCGAATAGAGCGTCTGGAGCAAATTATTTCAATGTTAAGTCAATGTAAAGACGCGTTGACGCACGTTTGGAGGTCCCCAATGTATTGTTCTGCATCCATGAGAGTGTGGACGGGCTTTCGATGTCGCACCTCGACTTCCTGCTCTCTACTGCGCAGATTCCGGTCCAGAGATTGCTACCATAGATATCCATAGTAAAGGCTAGATGGCTTACAGCGGAGTCTCTAACGTCATCACCGGCGGCCATCTTATCACAGGCAGGGCTCTGCGGTACCTGATGTAAGGCAAGTGATCTGCATGAACACACATACTCTTATCTCACTGAAATCTTGATGGATTTACAAATGGTTTGGTTTCTTACAAACGTTATTGGCGTGGCTAGAATTATGGATGCTTGAACAAATTATGAATAATTTTTCATAAGTATGCAGTGTCATAACTACATCTCTGACGTTTATAACAAACCAAACAGTTTGAAAATCGGTAGAAAATTTAGCAAGTTATGGTTATTTAAAAAGTGCAAGCACCCATGAAAACAATGTTACGAGTGAGTGAGCTGCCTGTGACAAGATGGCCGCCAAGTGCGGACGTCGACCTCCATTGGCCAGCAGCGCGGACGAGACATCTAGCCTTTATTATGGATATCTATGATTGCTACTGCCCGAGATTGCTACTGCGCAGACTCGGTCCCAAATCTGCGCAAGATGTCAGCGCCATATTCGGACCGCCGGAGGCTTCAGTTACTTCAGCGGAAACCTAAGGCGGAAACCAATGAAGTTGCGACGTCCATATTTTTTTACGGTCTATGTTTGCTACGGTTTCCGGGTTGAACTTCCTGGAAACGGTGTGCACCGGTGTGCAACAGGGGTTGATACGTTTTCTCTCGCTTGGTGGTGTGTCAAATATGTCAGCCCAATCAGCAGCAACATGTATAATATATAAACCACGCGGTATTAAAGAGACAGCTCGCACAATGGGTCCAAGTAAAGTTGTTTACAGATGTGTCCTCTGCAGCTCGGTATACGCAACAATCGAAGATATTAGAAGACATGATATTGTCGTAAGAGTTTTATAGTAAAAATATAGCATATCAACATGATCATGTAGTTGTTTATATTTTTAGCTTCATTGCAAGGCAAGTTTATTTATATACCAAATTTCATACACAATGGTAATTAAGTGCTTTACATTAAAATGAGAAAATACAAGGTATCAAAAAAGAAAGAACTAGAACTAAAATTATTTAAATTAGAATTGATTACCAGGAGATAAAAAAGTGAATTAAATGGGATGGGGATGTTCTCTTTTATTCTGGACGGCAAGCGCAGTGATTGCATCAAGCATATTTTGCAGTATTAAACACGTAATTTTATTGATTTCATCAGGCTCCGAAAATTCTTCAAAAATAACAGAAAGAATGGCCTTCTCAGCTGCCATAGTTGCAACTCTTGCGTCATCAGAACAGGGTGTTTAACGCAGCACCGTTTCCATTTAAAGGTCCCGTTCTTCGTGATCCCATTGTTCAAACTTTAGTTAGTGTGTAATGTTGCTGTTAGAGCATAAATAATACCTGTAAAATTATAAAGCTCAAAGTTCAATGCCAAGCGAGATATTTTATTTAACAGAAGTTCCCTTTCAAAGCCTACAGCGAACGGCCGGCTTGGACTACATCCTGGTACTTCCTTCACAAATGACGTCAGTAGAACAGTAGAACAGACTAACCTCCGCCCACAAGAATATGCGAAAAATGGGGGCGTGGTCTTGTTGCTGTCCCACATGGAGAAGAGGACGTGTCGCGTGGAGAAAAGGAAGTGTTGCGTTTGAGTGTGTTTGTCGCCATGTCGTCGAGACGCTGTTATTTTCATCCCGGAGTCAAATCACCTTTGTTTGGCTTTCCCAGGGACGCTGTAGAGATCATTAAGCGCATACATCACCCCGTTAAGAGGCGTGACCTTTCCGTGCGCTAAGCTACTGTCGAATCACAACACAGGAACCGGGCCACGTTCACTAAGCTGCGGTCAAATCACAACACGGGAACCACTGGCACAATCAGAACTCGTTACGTATTTCTGAAGGAGGGACTTCATAGAATAAAGGAAGTCATCAGCCGTTTTTAGAACAGTGAAAACAGCGGTATACAGATAAGTAAATTGTGTTAAAAATACAGTTTTTTTTACACACGAAACATGAACACGTTATATTGCACACTGTAAACACAATCAAAGCTTCAAAAAAACACGAAGAACGGGACCTTTAAAAAACGTTCTTCAATGTTTTGTCGAGGCTGAATGCAGCCCAGTTGTAAACTCGTTATTGCGGTGCATTGTGGGATTGAATGAGTGCACTCAATAACGCCCACTATGGTTTCGGACACCACTACAAATGGCTGTCCCCTCAAATAGTGCCCTATTTAAGGACACAGCCAGAGTTAACCAGGTTATGAGACACAGCTAAAATAAATTAAACATAATGAGTCCAGGCAATGGGTTATGGGAGATGGGAGGTGAGATGGTTGAGATGACAATGGACTAGGGAGGAGTGCCCTCTGGTGGAGATCAAGGGCACTCCAGATGGTGGATGTGACAGAGCTCTTCCAGTTAGCGCAACCATATAGCAACGTGCTGTGCATGGGCAAACACGGTTTACATTTTCTACTGACAATATAAAAATCTAGTTTTTGTGTCAATTTTATATAAGTAGAAGTAAAATGTTAAAAAGTGAATTCATAGTTTGGAAAACAAATTGCACAGACATATACTTTGGGATCTCTTATGCTTATCAAGGCTACATTATTTGATCAAAAATACAGTAAAAACAGTAAGATGGTGATGTGAAATATTATTACTTGAATATTATATATATATATATGTAAATTATTTGAATATATTTTAAAATGTAATTTATCCCTGTGATGCAAAGCTGAATTTTCAGCATCATTACTCCAGTCACATTCATAAATAATTCTAATATGATGATTTGCTGCTCAAGAAACATTATTATTATATTACTATTTTATATTATCAATGTTGAAAACTGTTGCACTGCTCTTAATATTTTGTGGATACCCTGAAACATCTTCTGTCAGGATTCTTTGATGAATAGAAAGCATTTATTTGACATAGAAATCTTTTGTAACATTGTAAATGTATTTACTGTCACTTTTGATCAATTTAATGCTTATAAGTAATCTTACTGACTCCAAATGTTTGAACGGTAGTGTATCAATGCACTGAGCATTGAGAAGTCCTCTGTTTGTCTTACAGACTCTTGTGGAGACCGTGTCCTGTGGGGGGAATCTGCTGTTGAACGTGGGCCCCACACATGACGGCCTAATTAAGCCCATATTTGAGGAGCGTCTGCGGCAGATGGGTCAGTGGCTTAAGGTGAACGGAGAAGGCATTTACAACAGCAGCGCGTGGAGAGTTCAGAACGACACTGCCACTCCTGGAGTTTGGTCAGTAACATTATGAATTGTACAGTAACATGCTACGTAAATGTCTGTTTGTCTCTTTGTCTGTGTTTCTCGCTTTTTTTGTTTAATCTCTTTCACATTTATTTGCTTTTAAATGAAGCATCCTTTTTTCTCCTAACAGGTACACATGGAATAAGAAGGAGAATGCAATCTATGCGTTTTTTCTTTCATGGCCCACTGATGGGTCTGTTGTTCTAAACGACCCCATTGTGTCAGCGTCCAAGACTCAGGTAATGTATATATTGTAGAAATTATATTTAAAAAAAAATTCTTATTGAATAATTGATTGTTTGCTAAGCCCTGCTTTAAATCGTTAGCGACCAACCATACCTTAGCAGCTGTTGCCACCTCCTTTTTTCCATGTACACTAACATTCAAGAGTTTGGGGTCAGTAAGTTTTTCTTTTTGTAAGAATTGATAATTTTACAAGGATGCATTAAACAGTAAAGACATTTATAATGTTATAAAAGCTGTATTATTTAAATAACTGCTGTTCCTCAAAGGATCCTGAAAAAAATTGTTTTCACAAAATATGAAGCAGCACAACTGTTGTCAAGATTGATGATAATAATAAATATTAGAATGATTTATGAAGGATCATGTGACACTGAAGACTATTCAGTTTGGCAGTTTTTATCAAATTACTGTGCAAACAAAATGCTTTGCAATGTTAAATTTTATGCAAATATCCTGTCTGAGCACATTCAGTTGCTGTTCACAAATCTATCATTTCTATGGAAATGTCTGAGTAAGTGACATCTGCCTTAAAGGTGCAGTGAGCGATTTCTGAGAATCAACCCAAATTAGCCCAACAAAACACACTTTATTGATCCGCCTCCAAAATACACAAACACACAAAGCAAGTGTGAACATCTCTTTATCATAGCTGAAGCGAAGCAAAATAAAGTTTCATGAAAAATAAAGCAAAGATGACGAACGAACAACAAGAAAGAACAAAAAATGTACATACAGTACACAAGAGTATGTACAAGCAAGAGTTTTTTGTTAGTCGCCAGCTGCTCCAGAAAAACAATGCCACTCAAAACTGTTCTGTTACTATAACTAACATTGCAACAACAGCATATCTTGGTTCTGTGAAACAACAAATCCAATGTTACTCACGTATGGAGCAGAAACAACTCATCCTCTGCGTCTGTTTTCAGGCCTTCCTGCTTAGGTCTCTCCAGCGCTGGAAAGCTTTTCTAATATAAACGCAGGTCCTAAAGCTCTTGCCTGATCATAACCCTTCTTTTTCCAGTGATATTTCTCTTTTGTAATGTCTCTCAGAAATCTCTCTTTCTACGGTCTTTCTTCAAATCTCCATCTTGCTCACTCTCTCTCCTCTCACATCATGAGTGGGCATGCCCCCTACTGCTGATTGGCTCACTCTCTCTCCTCTCACATCATGAGTGGGCATGCCCCCTACTGCTGACTGGCTCACTCTCTCTCCTCTCACATCATGAGTGGACACGCCCCCTACTGCTGATTGGCTCACTCTCTCTCCTCGCCCATCATGAGTAGACACGCCCCCTACTGCTGATTGGCTCACTCTCTCTCCTCTCCCATCATGAGTGGACACGCCCCCTACTGCTGATTGGCTCACTCTCTCTCCTCGCCCATCATGAGTAGACACGCCCCCTACTGCTGTTTGGTTCCCTCTCCTCTCCCAACATGAGTGGACACGCCCCCTACTGCTGATTGGCTCACTCTCTCTCCTCGCCCATCATGAGTAGACACGCCCCCTACTGCTGATTGGCTCACTCTCTCTCCTCTCCCATCATGAGTGGACACGCCCCCTACTGCTGATTGGCTCACTCTCTCTCCTCGCCCATCATGAGTAGACACGCCCCCTACTGCTGATTGGCTCCCTCTCTCCTCCCCCATCATGAGTAGACACGCCCCCTACTGCTGATTGGCTCCCTCTCTCCTCCCACATCATGAGTAGACACGCCCCCTACTGCTGATTGGCTCCCTCTCTCTCCTCCCCCATCATGAGTGGACACGCCCCCTACTGCTAATTGGCTCACTCTGTCCTCCCCCATCATGAGTGGACAGCCCCTACATCTGATTAACTCACTCTCTGTCCTCACCCAATCGTGAGTGGACACGCCCCCTGCTGCTGATTGGCTACAAGTGTGTTGTGCTGCTTGGTCCGATCCACTCTCAATAGCTTTTCTCAGAAATCGCTCACTAGCTTAGTGAAGGCTTATTTAATTATTTAGAAGTGTTCAGAAGTTTCAGAGCATTCACATCTGAAGCGAAACTTTTCTTTTTCTTGTTTCAAACCTTCAGGTGGTGCTGCTTGGCTATCAGTCCCTCTCGTGGCAGTCCATGAGTCCCACAGGTCTGAAGGTTCATCTGCCTCAGCTGGCCCCCAGTCAGATGCCCTGCTCCTGGGGTTGGACCCTGCGATTGACTGGTGCCATTTAGTCAGATGATAGTGGTACAGTTAGTTGTTGCTTTTAAGACTAATGAAACCAAAAATTGCTCTCCATAATAATTATACAAAAGTTTCTTTCTTACATCTTTATGAGTTAATACATTTGTTTTAATTGCACAGTGTATCCTGATTGCATAGTGTATCCTAGTAGGGACTAAAAAAGTGGAGAGGTGTGCTGTTGCTTTGATAAGTTATCAGACATTTTTGCCTGTAAGATGGTAAAACGATGGTAACAATTACTTATTACTTATTTTCTATTGCTGTTTAGTCTTATGATTGGGTTTCATATAATGTGGAATGTTTGTCTTCATAAATAAGAGAAATATCGGCATTTCATGGCTTTATGGGATGTTGTTGTGAAGCAGTTTGGTATAAGAACCCTTGTTGTATTTGTGCTGGTCAGATGAACTCTGGGCATTGAAACATACACAACATACACTAAATGGGCATCATTTGACAGAATCCGGGATCGGATCGGCTATTTCTGACGTGGAGATCCATCCGATCTAACAACAGCAATTTCTGTTAAACACCTGCTCCATCCTAGTGTCATGATTGTGACTTTTGCATTGGCAAAAATAAAATGGTTTCTTAAGAAAATGCACATTGCAACAATATATAAATAAACTAAATTAAAAACAAAAATGATTTTTTTTAATGTGAAGCCAGATTGCCTTGATAATCACGAGATATGTTATTGCTGTTTTGTATGTTTGTATCATTATCTTTTAAAATGAATAAATCAATAAATTGTTTGATTAGAATCAGTGTCTGTTTTTAAACTATTTTACATTTCAGAGCATCCATTCCACACAAACAGATGTGCTAAATAAAGTGCCCCTATTATGCTATTTTAATTTTGCTTTGTTTTGTTTTTTCCTACAACATGGTTTACATGCATCAAAAGTCACTTTAATTTTCTCATAATATACATTGCACATCACTACATTGTTCAATGATTCTTAAACTTGTCTGATGAATCAGTCTCTCTAAATCCCTCCTTTCCGCGAGCCTACTCTGCTCTGATTGGTCAGATGGCCCAGTCTCAAGTGATTGGTCTACCAATTCAGCTCCTTGCAGAGGCTTCCTAAAGCTCAGCGATTGTACACACTGTACAGTAGACGATAACGATGGCGTCATTTTACCATATCAATCCGAGCGTGAGTCTGAGGATGAAACAATGGAAGAACTAGTTATTCATTCCTAACCTCCATTGCAAGGATGACTTAAGCAGGACATTTCTCAGTGATACGCTACTTGTTTTTAGGTACATTACGAGATATTGCAATGGTGCACGTGCGGGAACTGTATCAATAACGGTGCATAATATGTTTGCCAAGCACTACTAACGTGAAGTTTGCAAAACAGACAACATACAAAAAAGGTGGGTATTAAGCAAATATAATTTCTAGTGACGTAGAACTGTCACGCAGTAAGATTCGAATATGAGTAATGACTCGTTAATGAGTCGATTCTTTCTTTTGGGAGACAATAACTTTATTTATTGTGCATTTTCGACTTTACAACTTTGCAGAACGTTTACATTCGCAAACAGCTATATTACAAACTGCATGAAAGGGAATATTCGAAAAACCATAATAGGGGCACTTTAAATAATTATATGTATAATGCAAAATTTGATGCTAGTGTCTTGTAAAGCAATTTGAAGTATGTGTAAAGAAAGGAATATTATAGGATTATTTATACTATACTATTTTGAAATAGCTTGCATTTAGATTGTGCTTTGGCATTTTATTTCAACGTTTCTATTTATCTTTAATATATTTTATACTATTTAATTTTTATTTCAGTTTTAGTCATTTTAATACTTAATTTTCTTTATCAGTTAGTTGCCAAGAAATTATCATTTAATTTTAATTTAAGGTTAGGGTTTCCATGCATTATTTACAATTTATTTCAGCTTTACTTAAATATACAAGAATTTGTATAGTTTTAGTTAACAATAACAACACTGGGTCTTAAGGCCCTGATATACTTAAAGGGATAGTTCACCCAAAAATGAAAATTATCCCATGATTTACTCACTCTCAAGCCATCAGGTGTATATGACATTCTTCTTTCAGCTGAACAAAAACTTGATAAAAGCCTAAATTCAACCTGTTCATCATATTAAAGCGATGGTGTCTCTTCTGAAAATTTTGGAATAAAACGCTCAATTCATATGGAGTAGTTTTATGATCTCTGTGGCAAGCAGTCGAGGCAGAGGGAGCGTGAGAGAGCGGCACGGGAACTGTCACTATCTCTTTAAGAACTTTTTGAAGAGTCAAAGTGGTAGTTGCGTAGCTGTCAATGGAGAACAGAAAGCTCTAAGATATCACTTCATAAAATTGAGATTAAAAAACCTTCAGGCTTCATGAAATTGAGTCACACGGACTACTTTTAGGATGTCTTTAATTTCACTCTGGGACTTGAAAGTGGTAGTTGCGTAGCTGTCAATGGCGGGACAGAAAGCTCTCATATTTCATCAAAAAGATGAATGAAGGCCTTACGGGTTTGGAACGACATGAGGGTGAAGTGAGTAATTAATGAGAGAACTTTCATTTTTTGGGTGAACTATCCCTTTAACCCCCTCAGTGAAGTGACTTTTAACTTAAAGTTATGTATGTGTAAAATGCCTTCTGTCTTTTGAATTTGATTTGAATCTAACGCACAGATACATGTTCATTTGAATAGAGTGTGTGGCAGTCTGAGCTACCCACAATGCTCTGCTTATGGCTGTCTTTGGAATCGGAGAGCATCACATGCTGCATTCAGACACACGTGCCCACTGCTCCCATATCAGAAACTCCCTATCTGAGTTATTCAGGGCAGCTGTGCCAAGAATAGTCCTGCACTGTTTATGAACATCACAGCCCCTTTAACTCACTCGGCAGGGGGAAAATTCAGAATTAGCAACAGAATGTTCCTCACGTATGTGAAATTTCCTTTTGGGTCTGTTTTCCATTTTGCTTCATGGTTTCCACATGCAACTTTGTGTCTGTTTTTGCAGGTGTCCTGATGGTGTTTGTACTGGTGTCTGGTCTGAGCCGGTAAAGCCTGCCGCTGGGAGGTAAAGTAGGAAGGACCTTTGGGGTTCCAGAGCCAATCTTCCATTACATGTAGTACGACAGAATGAGGGGGTCTGCGAGGGGATTTCGTCCTGCTTCCTATTCGTGCACTACATCATGTGATATAACACGATTAGAAGCAATGACATTTTTAGACTTACGGAAAAGTCATTCTGGTTGGTTATCATGCGTATAATGTGTCATAACAGGGGATGTATTATGCAATATTTTTAAATAAATGATTCAGCTCTAAATGAAAAATAGTTTTTAGTTACTAAACTTTTTTTTTTTAATTATTTAATTCCAATGGAAAATTGAAATGTCATTTATTTTCATGATCTTTTAACAGAATGTAATAACACCATAAATGTATTTTCTTCTATCAACTATCTAATCTTCTATCTAATCAAGAATGTTTAGATATTTTATTGAAAAACAAGACAAAAATACTCACTAAACTAAATTCATAATTTTTTCAACTAGTTCCCTCCAACCACCAAACTTCATTCTGGTATGTATCTACAACATTTTAAGTCCTGATAAATATCCTACTCACTCGCAGAAATATGCCAGATTACTAAATTAATATGTGTTGTGACTAGTGTTTCGCTGATTTCAGTTATATTCAGATGCTCTGGATCTATAAGCTGTTGATTTAATGTCACGGCCGTTTGGACAAGTCGACCAATCACAGGATGGCAGACAATGCACTGAATGATGACCATATCCATTAAAGCACGGCTGTCTCTGTCTGTGACCTGAATCATGATGATCATTGAAATGCAGGTGTGGGCAAAAACAAATGCATCTTTTTAAACACATTTGTTTTGTTTACTGAAACTTTAAGCATCACTATTACTATAGTTACACTTTGTTTTGATGATCCACTTTAGACCTTCTACTTACTATAAGTAACATTCCAACTATGTCAACTAACTATCTCTCATTAGAGTATTAGTAGACTGTTAGTAGAGGTGTTAGGGTTCAGGTTAGTAGAATTAGTTGACATGTATTTGCAAAGTTAATTCATTCAGTAGAATGTCTGTTGGGGAGCTTCAAAATAAAGTGTTAATTCATATGTAGTTGCAAAGTTACTTATAGTAGACTGTCTAAAGTGGACCAAAATAAAATGCTATTCCATGTTGATTTAATTGCCATCTGGTTGATGAACGTATCATATTTGATACATCAGGCTGTTATGTCTCGTATAGTATGATATAGAAGAATATGAATCTCAAACTGAGCAAAAATATGCAATTTGGTGCAGTCACTGATATTTATATGGCCAAAAAATCAAATGAAATTCTGATAGCTTGTAATGTAAATCAATTACATTTTTATAACAGTATAACATACTACTTACATAAATGCATAGTTGTCATATATCTCCCAATTATATGTCTTAGTAAGATAATATTTAAAGGGCCATGAAACCCCTAAACACATTTTGAGACGTGCACAGATATGTACAGGCTGTACATTGCTGAAAACACTAAAAGCACTAAGAATAAAAAACAATAAGTGGAAATATTTCTGGGCAATTTCAAATTCAATTCTTTTCCCTCTTTGTGGTCATATTTTAATATTCATGTGTCTGTATAATGAGTGTGTTTTGCAGGTCTGTGTTTTATTGGTTATTGTCTCCCTTCTTTGTGGCCTTATTTGTGTATTAAATATGATACAGTAGGCTTTAAAAGCCCACTGAAGCAGCTTGAAACACGCAGCATTATTCAATGTGTTGACGTAATTTCCACTGATACAAGAAGAAGGGCGGGACATATTGAACAGCTCCTCCCCTTTTTAAAAATAGGCAATAGTGTTTAGTTTATATCACAGCACAAACAGAGCCGTTGAGCTCGGTAAATCAACAGTTTTCTTCATAATCTCTAATCGTTTCTCCTGCTAATCTCCTCAGCATTCAGCACAATACAGCATTCTGTGCAGCATACAAATGGCTCCGATGTGTTTTCTGGTCTGCTGTGACTCGTGCATATGAACCGCTCTGTGCTAGTGTGTCTCTGGACAGGCTAACTATCTGATATCTATTGCTAACTGCTATCATGCTGCGGAGGTTCACCTGACTAACATGAAACCAGGCTTCATTCGCCCCAATTGAAAGCATATTTACATGATCCTTTTTCTTACCATGTAGAAAATAGTAAATGTGTGAACAAGTGACCGATTTTAGTCGCAGCTTCAGCGTCTATTTATAATGTAGGGGTTGGGACACTTCAGATTCTAGAGAGCATTTAATTGGACAGAAAATCGTATGAAAAGCCGAAATCATCAAAATCCATCAATTGGCGCAAGTGAGAAACTGTAAGTTTTGAATGCTTATATCTTGTAAATATGAATTGTGTCATTGTTTTGTAGCACACTAGCTTGTAGGTAATGTTCATGGGCGTAGATTACGCGGGGGACATGCCCCCCCCCCCTACCCCCCCCCACACTTTTTCATTGGGCAAGTGTGCTCACAACAAGTTGAGGTTTTCATGTGTATTGAATTTAAAATTCAAAGAGACAGTCTATCTACACTCACCTAAAGGATTATTAGGAACACCTGTTCAATTTCTCACTAATGCAATTATCTAATCAAACCAATCACATGGCAGTTGCTTCAATGCATTTAGGGGTGTGGTCCTGGTCAAGACAATCTCCTGAACTCCAAACTGAATGTCAGAATGGGAAAGAAAGGTGATATAAGCAATTTTGAGCGTGGCATGGTTGTTGGTGCCAGACGGGCCAGTCTGAGTATTTCACAATCTGCTCAATTACTGGGATTTTCACGCATAATCATTTCTAGGGTTTACAAAGAATGGTGTGAAAAGGGAAAAACATCCAGTATGCGGCAGTCCTGTGGGCGAAAATGCCTTGTTGATGTTAGAAGTCAGAGGAGAATGGGCCGACTGATTCAAGCTGATAGAAGAGCAACTTTGACTGAAATAACCACTCGTTACAACCGAGGTATGCAGCAAAGCATTTGTGAAGCCACAACACGCACAACCTTGAGGCGGATGGGCTACAACAGCAGATGACCCCACCGGGTACCACTCATCTCCACTACAAATAGGAAAAAGAGGCTACAATTTGCACGAGCTCACCAAAATTGGACAGTTGAAGACTGGAAAAATGTTGCCTGGTCTGATGAGTCTCGATTTCTGTTGAGACATTCAGATGGTAGAGTCAGAATTTGGCGTAAACAGAATGAGAACATGGATCCATCATGCCTTGTTACCACTGTGCAGGCTGGTGGTGGTGGTGTAATGGTGTGGGGGATGTTTTCTTGGCACACTTTAGGCCCCTTAGTGCCAATTGGGCATCGTTTAAATGCCACGGCCTACCTGAGTATTGTTTCTGACCATGTCCATCCCTTTATGACCACCATGTACCAATCCTCTGATGGCTACTTCCAGCAGGATAATGCACCATGTCACAAAGCTCGAATCATTTCAAATTGGTTTCTTGAACATGACAATGAGTTCACTGTACTAAAATGGCCCCCACAGTCACCAGATCTCAACCCAATAGAGCATCTTTGGGATGTGGTGGAACGGGAGCTTCGTGCCCTGGATGTGCATCCCACAAATCTCCATCAACTGCAAGATGCTATCCTATCAATATGGGCCAACATTTCTTAAGAATGCTTTCAGCACCTTGTTGAATCAATGCCACGTAGAATTAAGGCAGTTCTGAAGGCGAAAGGGGGTCAAACACAGTATTAGTATGGTGTTCCTAATAATCCTTTAGGTGAGTGTATATAAGCTACGTGAATTTCAAGTTTCCATGGTAACCAGTCACTAGTCACGGTGACGGCACACCCATGCTCGCACCTGTATCCATCATTTTCATATATGAGGTCGTGAATGAGTTCAAAGCGGTAAAAAAAAAAAAAAAAAACTCAGAAAACGTCAAGCACTGTAAGTTGGCATGTGGTATCCGAATTGTGTTGCACAATAATGTAACTCTGTCTGTTTCTCTTGTTGAATAATTAGCCAGTTTGCTTGAAAATATTTGCTACCTGCACAAACGTTTTCAGTCTTGTAAAGTCTTTTATTTTCACAGATATGTTAGCCAAATTAGAATAAAGATGGCATTTTTAGATTTCTGAATTTGAAAACACCTAACGTTAGCCATGAGCGCCTCGGAAGCGTAGCATTTTGTGTGTGTGTGTGTGTGCGTGTGCTCGCGTGCGTGCGTGTGATATAGGCTACTGAATATCCACAGAAGTGTTTCTAGGATCTCAGTTCACAGATAGTTTGTTTCTGTATTGATTGTATATAAAATGTTAATACAATGTAAAGTGTTTGTCCTGGCTCTTGTGGATTATATTTACAATTTAATGAACTGGGGTCATGAACTGCGTTTTTAAATTTTTTTTATGATGTTTCCTGGGGTGCACTTATAATGTTAGAATGCTTTTTACATCAAAAGTTGTCATAATTTATAAATAAAAGGCCTTTTTTAATTTTTCCTACCCTGATTTTAGCCTTCTGACCTGAACACTCCGTTTAAAGGGGCGTGTCCGCTGGGAGACTTCAGTGTAAACACCCACTGCTGTGATTGGCTAACGTCTTTGCATTTGAAATAGTATTACTCCCTCTTTTAGCTTGTTTTTACAATTACAGCTCTCATGGTTAACTAATTGTGAAAAGGGTTGCATTACATTTAGATCTATGGAATTATATTAAGATCGTGGCATGAAAGGTTGCAGTGATGATCATTGAGCTCATGAAAGCAGTGATATCATCATTGCAACTCAGTTTCTATACACTAACGAATGCTTTCATCTTTACTAACAGTGCAAACGTGATATAGTTAAGAGATTTGTTGAATAAAACGAGTCACTGATAAACTCTCTTGTTTGATTGACAGCTCCAGCGCTCGCTGCTCAAACGATTGCAAAGGGAGCTTCCTTTGATCGCTTTTTTTATATAATTGAATCACTGTTAAATAACAGATTATTTGCATCCTACTAAGAGAAACAACACAAGTTGATGTTTAGTCACTGGTCTGATTTACTGACACACAGACAAAGAACATCTGACTACATAAATCATCACATTTCAGATCAGGCATTAGAATGAACACAGTTACTTACTGTTGAACAATATTTTGTAATCCTCAACGGCATATGTTTATTGCTTTGTAGCTCGATGGTTTAACACTAGGCCTATGTTACATGTGCGAATCGGTGGGCGGGGCTAAACAGGCAGTGATGAAGTAGGCGTTGATCTTCTTCTGCTGAGGCGGTGCTTGCCTCCCTTTGACGTCATAGATCCCCAAAAACCTGTCGCTTGCTGGGCCTGGTGTCTATAAAAGCTTTTCTTTGAAAAACAAGAATGTTTTCAGCTCTGAAACTTACAGGATACTCTTATATTACCATGACCTTTTATATATCAAAAGCTCAAGGGAAAGTTGATTTCACAATTCATCACCCCTTTAAAATATTTTATTTATTTATTTGAATGTATAGTCAATTTATGTAATTTATTCCTGTGATTCAAAGCTGAATTTTCAGCATCATTACTCTTCAGTCTTCAGTGTTACATGATCCTGCAGAAATCATTCTAATATGCCGATTTGCTGCTCAAGAAACATTTATTATTTTGGCTGTTTTCAGCTAGATTCACCACAGAACTTGTAATGTTATCATATATCACACGAATGTATAAAACAAAATTCGTTCTTCACTTCATAGAGCAGCAGAAATGCAGCGTGTTACAAATTGTCTTCTCAATTCAGAAGACAAACCAATGCATGATGGGCCAGTCCGTGGCAAAAAAAACAAAAAAAAAACCTTGTAGGCTATCGGCCCCAAATTGCGTCGGCATACCGGGAAAATGCCCGGTGTGCCAGACTACCAGTCCAGCCCGTACCAACATTCTTCAAAATATCTTTTGTCTTCAACAGAAGAAAGAAACTCATGCAGATTTGGAACAACATGAGGGTAACATTTTTGGGTGAACTATCCCTTTTTGGCCCGGTTTCACAGACAGAGCTTAGATTAGTGGTCCAGTGGGTTAAACCATGGACCTGATACGCAGAAGGTTGCTGGTTCGATCCCAGTGGTCACCACCAGTGTGTCCTTGAGCAAGGCACTTTACTCCATGTTGCTCCAGGGGGGTTGTCCCTGTAATAAGGGCACTGTAAGTCGCTTTGGATAAAAGCGTCTGCCAAATGCATAAATGTAAATGTAGATTAAGCCAGGAATAGGCCTTAGTTCAATTAAGTAGCTTTTATAAACATGCCTTATAAAAAATACATGTGCATCTGAGACAAAACAATGGCACTGACATATTTTATGATATGTCAGTGAAAGTTGCCTTCAGTTAAAACAGCTCAAACATGCGTTTTAGGCTGGGACTATCTTAAGTAAGTACTTATAAATCCACACTGTTCTTCACTGAAACAGTACGGCTCTGCGCACACAGTGAGCATTGAGCAGTGGCACGCTGCAGGTGTGATATTCTAAGCTAATGTCCTTGCTTTCTTATGTCTGCGTTCATCTTCCATCTCAGATTCCCTCCGGCTTTCCCTCCCTTCCACTGTGCTGGGATTGTGGTGCTCCGGAGTGAGCAGAAATCTATTTCTGTCCCTGTGTATATTCCTCTCTGGCTGCAGCCATTGCCAACAGCGTGTTGTCACGGTGATGGACATCAGCCCTCAGCCAATCAACACACACATGTTTATGCCAAGAAACATGATCATTTTCCACTTACTTCCCACTGCTCTTGTGAGTAAGAGGATTGTAGCAGTGCCTAACAGAAAGAAGGCAATGTAAAATAGGACTCTTGGCAGTCACACACTGAGGATGGGAACCTGACCTGAGGGAACTGAATGGGTCTGAATGAGAAGATCTGGCCAGGTGAGAGAGTTAGCATGTAAATTGAAACCAAACCATGATCTGAACATAATAATGTGAAGGCTTTTTATCCTGGCACATGGTTGGGATGCAGGACGTATTGGACTTTTGGTTGCTTTTGATGCTCTGGAGACCCAGTAAGAGAGATGTGTCTGTGTTTATAAATATTCTTTGAATGATTCATGTGTTAAATACAGTATTGGCATAATATTGGTCGTCCAAGGTTTTATTGGTCAACAGAGCTTGTATGGGCATGTTTGGACATGCATTCATTCCATCTGGACATGTCATAATGGTTGTGATCATGATCATGTCATGGGATTCTAGTGTTTCTCGCACACTTGAATGGAAGCCTATTCATTGTTGGGTTTCACTGTGAAATAGCACTGATCATGTGTTGCCATGGTGATCGGAGAACACTGTTCATCAGAAGAACACTGAGAAACTCAAGGCATTTATTTCAGATCTAAAGCTTGTGACCTTCTCTAGTCTGAGAGATACTGGGAAGATGCACTGTGAGGACTGAAGACGTACAGTCATGGCATTGCTGAAATGGATCACTCAAAAATGAAAATCCTGACATTTGCTCCATACCTCTAAAAAACAGCATTAAAGATTCATGACAGTAGTCTATGACTAGTGCATAATAGACTTCTGAAGTGCTTCAATTGAGTCAAATGTGTTGTGTGGGGAATAGGCTGGACTTTAAGTAATTTTTAGTTTAGTCATTCATTTTGTTCTCCATTCCATATACTGGTGCATCATATTCGCTTACTTATTTTATTTATTTATACATTTTTCTTCAGTCATTCAGTTAACATGAACTACATTAGTTAATGCAAGACATCCCAGGTGAATAGAATGAAAAATATCACCATACTTCTCCAGTTAATTGATTACATTAAGAATTGCACAAAAAAGAAGAAATGTTATGTGTAAATATGCAAATGAGGCATTATCTAATAATTAAATATGCATGCATTTACATAACAATATTGGATAAAGCCAGGTTCAAAATTCTTGTTTGATTTTGTTTTTTGACAATAGAGTTAAAGGTTTTTACAGAAGGGATTTTGGATATCTCTTTTTATCACTCCATAAATCCGAAGATAGTGTCAATAACCAGGAAAACAAATGTCACCATTTTTTTTAGGAATAAAATGTATAAATTCAGGCAAATTATATATGAACAAACCCTCTTTAAAAACCTTTATAATATAGATAGGAATAAAGCAATAACATTTGGTGTATAAAAAGCTGCTGAAGTGGAGATTTCTGACTTGAGTAGGAGAAAAAACTAATTTTAAGAATTCAAATACATTTTTTATTAATATATATATATATATATATATATATATATATATATATATATATATATATATATATTTTTTTTTTTTTTTTATACGTAAACAGACGTAAATAGATCAAATGCTAAAAAAGAGACACTTAAAAGTGTATTTTGGATGTTTTCTTTCCACTAGTCTGAATAAAACACTTTATAAAAAGCTAAAAAGCCTAAAATCTCAAAATTGACAGATGTATGAAAAAACTGTTTTGCATGAAGTGTCTCGCATTAACCTGAACTAACAAACTAATATCTTAGTTAATGTTAGTTTAATAATTTCCATTATACAAATCAAAATCTGTATTCGTTAACATTATTTAATGTATACATGAGCTGACATGAACTAACATGAACACTTGTATTTTGATACGATGTCTATCACAGCATACTATATAAGCTCCTTCAGTACTATCAGCAGCTATCGCGTTTATCCAGAGCTCATTTACCCTCCTCCATCCCCAGCTCCTCCTCTCGTCCAGTCAGGATTTGGTAGTCTGATTCCCCTTGAACCAGACTAAATTCCTGAATTAGGTTGTACATTTTAATATTGACATTAATGATATTTGCAATACATTGTTGGTTTCTGTTCTGTTTACCTTAGAGGGGGTTATCACTGCTCTCCCTGCTCTTATCCAGATCTTGCCCAGAACAGAACCATACCGACGATCCAAAATGTATGCTAATAGTCAATCATCTTTGACGATAGTGGTTCTGACAGAAGTATATTTCGACTACATATATTTGGAGTGCTTTGTTTGCAAACACAATTGATACTATCAATAGGTAAATCACAATTTACCTGTTTTTCCGCCTCCTTTGTTTTTTTTTCTTTTACAAAATATTAATGTGTTCATTTAACATGCGTCGTGGTGCTCTCATGAGCACGTTTGAGATTAATATTTTGTAAATAAAGTGATAAATTATGTTTGCTTCATAAAATTGATTTAATCAAAAATATCTTCATTTGTTCCGAAGATGAACGACAGTCTTATAGGTTTGGAACGACATGAAGGTGAGTAACTACCCTTATGAAAAAGAAGTTTATTCAAGTGTGCTATGTTCTTTTAAACTAAATATAAGAAAGTACACTTTCAGTGTACTTCTTATGTACTTCTCAGAAATATACTTCAAATTGCACTTATATATTCTGTCAGGTATACTTGACTTGACAGAAAAGTGTAAGTATATTTGGACTACATGTACTCAATCTTTTTATCTTTTGAAACTTAAAATTATAATTAGGTATTATAAGTACTATTCGTGGCCTGTAGTTGTGTTTAATCTTTTGATTGAGTAGCCTATTAAATACTTTTTTAAACTTACATTGTTTGAAAATGGATATGTTCCTAATTCTAAGTATCTGAATTTTTGTGTAGGCTAGTCCACTTGGAGTGTACATAGGAATTTACATCAAATCTACTTTACTCTTTCCCCATCATTGACTGAATTTTCCGGTTATCCATTATTTCACTGTTATATGGTAGGGGGCGCTACTACACATCTTCTGAAAGAGTACAGAATCTCTGGATCAAAACACAGGCGAATAAGACGCAGAAACAAGCGATAGAAGCATTGATTCAGCAAATGTAAAACAATGTGATCATCAAACATTAAAAACCATATAAATCAAAACTGCATAATGTTACCGGATGAAGACACACTATTTTGGGGTGTTTCCCCTTTTTTAATTTAAACATTTAACAATTTTGAAGTTTTTGTGTTCCATAGAAAATATAACAACGTACAGGTTTGGAACAAAATGGAAATTAATAAGGCAAGTCAAGTCAAGTCACCTTTATATATATATAGGAAAATAATGCAACAGAATTTGATTTGGCTGTACAGCTGCTCTGGAGAAAACAGTAATGTCATCGTCCAGCTCAGTTCAATTCTCATATAGTGTCAATGTGGGCAGATCAGTAATATAGTTGAGTATTTAGTGTCCCCAACTAAGCAAGCCAAAAGCCAAAGGCAACAGAGGCGACGGTGGCAAGGAACCAAAACTCCATCAGAGTGACAGAATGGAGAAAAAAAACCTTGGGAGAAACCAGACTCAGACAGGGGTGCCAGTTCTCCTCTGGCCAACAAACAAACAGTGTATGATTATGATTCAGGCAGCATTACAGGTCAGAAGTCATATCAGATCGGAACATTCAGAATTTTTGACCAATAACAATAAGTAGGGATATAATTTTAATTTTTGGCTATTTCAAGAGTACTGCAATGTTAGGCTAGTGTTAATGTGCTTTATATCAAAACAAGCACATTTTTAGGTTACCTGGTGAAAGATGCATTTACAGATTCTCATCTGTTCTTTGTGCTGTAAGGGGGTTTAGTGAGCATGTGATGTCACAGGTGCAGGAGGGTTACTTGAGGATGCCTGTTGGCCTATTGAATATCCACTTATGTGAGACAAAGAGTGGAGTGCAGCAGAAATAGCCGTTTTTGTTGCCATGGGAACATTCCTCATTTCTGCACAACACATGCGTGGTGAGTGACATTTACAGTATAATTTCCAGATCAAGGCCATTTGAATATGGCACACTTTTAGCGCAATTATCAAACCTTTGCGAGGCTGATAGAAATCTGCACATATGAAAATGATGATTAATCAGTTAACAACAGGATATTAGATCTTTAAATATTTAAACATGGCATGCAGAATAAGACATTTTAGGAAATGTACATTTATGCTTCTGGCAGAAAGCACTGTAAAGCGCTTGTTAATTATATATACACTCCCCTAAAGGATTATTAGGAACACCATACTAATACTGTGTTTGACCCCCTTTCGCCTTCAGAACTGCCTTAATTGGCCTACGTGGCATTGATTCAACAAGGTACTGAAAGCATTCTTTAGAAATGTTGGCCCATATTGATAGGATAGCATCTTGCAGTTGATGGAGATTTGTGGGATGCACATCCAGGGCACGAAGCTCCCGTTCCACCACATCCCAAAGATGCTCTATTGGGTTGAGATCTGGTGACTGTGGGGGCCATTTTAGTACAGTGAACTCATTGTCATGTTCAAGAAACCAATTTGAAATGATTCAAGCTTTGTGACATGGTGCATTATCCTGCTGGAAGTAGCCATCAGAGGATGGGTACATGGTGGTCATAAAGGGATGTACATGGTCAGAACCAATGCTCAGGTAGGCCGTGGCATTTAAACCATGCCCAATTGGCACTAAGGGGCCTAAAGTGTGCCAAGAAAACATCCCCCACACCATTACACCACCACCACCAGCCTGCACAGTGGTAACAAGGCATGATGGATCCATGTTCTCATTCTGTTTACGCCAAATTCTGACTCTACCATCTGAATGTCTCAACAGAAATCGAGACTCATCAGACCAGGCAACATTTTTCCAGTCTTCAACTGTCCAATTTTGGGTGAGCTCGTGAAAATTGTTGCCTCTTTTTCCTATATGTAGTGGAGATGAGTGGTACCCGGTGGGGTCTTCTGCTGTTGTAGCCCATCCGCCTCAAGGTTGTGCGTGTTGTGGCTTCACAAATGCTTTGCTGCATACCTCGGTTGTAACGAGTGGTTATTTCAGTCAAAGTTGCTCTTCTATCAGCTTGAATCAGTCGGCCCATTCTCCTCTTACCTCTAGCATCAACAAGGCATTTTCGCCCGCAGGACTGCCGTATACTGGATGTTTTTCCCTTTTCACACCATTCTTTGTAAACCCTAGAAATGGTTGTGCGTGAAAATCCCAGTAACTGAGCAGATTGTGAAATACTCAGACCGGCCCGTCTGGCACCAACAACCATGCCACGCTCAAAATTGCTTAAATCACCTTTCTTTCCCATTCTGACATTCAGTTTGGAGTTCAGGAGATTGTCTTGACCAGGACCACACCCCTAAATGCATTGAAGCAACTGTCATGTGATTGGTTGATTAGATAATTGCATTAATGAGAAATTGAACAGGTGTTCCTAATAATCCTTTAGGTGAGTGTATGTGTGTTTATGTACGCTACTGTTTAAAAGTTTGAGGTCAGTAAGATTTTAATACTTTCATTCAGCAAGGATGCATTACATTGATCAAAGTGTCAGTTCCTTTGAAGTAAAAAAAATTGCACCAGTTCCCACAAAAACATGAAGCAGCACAAATGTTTTTTTAACATTGATAATCATAAATTATGTTAAAATGAGTAAGCAGCAAATCAGCATATTGTAATGATTTTTGCAGGATCATGTGACACTGAAGACTGGAGAAATTTGGCTGAAAATTCAGCTTTGCATCACATGAATACATCTATTTTACAATATTACTGTTTTTACAGTATTTTTGATCAAATAAATGCAGCCTCATTATATATATATATATATATATATATATATATATATATATATAGAGAGAGAGAGAGAGAGAGAGAGAGAGAGAGAGAGAGAGAGAGAGAGAGAGAGAGAGAGAGAGAGAGAAAAAAAAGAGAAGGCACTGCAGCTTTCTGTATTCTGTATTACATTTTTAATGCTACATATTAAGTATGCCCCTGAAATGGCTGATCCTCCACAAGCATTGAAGGTCAAGTCTCTCGTCTCTCTATAAATATGATGGTCTGTCCCCAGCGGGTCCTCCTGCTCGGCTTTTCCACACGAGTCTGCTGACCAGCAGAAATCTGCAGATTTGCATGTGATTTGATAGTGTGCAAACGTTCCTCCTCCAATGGCTGGTTGTGTCACAATGATGAATTGCTGCATTCTGTGAAAATAAATAAACTGTTCTTCAGGACTGCTTCTGTACTAATAATGCTTCACATAAACTGGACGTACACAGCTTTCCTGACTCAGCAGAAAACATTATTCAAGAATAGAGTGGTAGTTGCCCATGCAAAACTTGTTGTACCATTGCTTGGGTGTTGCTATGCTGTTTCTAAAGTGCTCCGGGTGAGTTTTTAGCATGTTGCTATGTGATTGCTAAGGTATATTGTGGGTGGTTGCTTGCTTGTTTAAATCTGGTACTTCGGCTTCTTCAATGCAAGTCTATGGCATTTGTTTGCCGTTTCTGTTGGGGTTTTTTGTCCACAGATGACAATTATACACTGCAAAATATGATTTTCTTTCTCAGTATTTTGTCTTTTTTTCAGTAAAACATTTAAACATTCTTAAATCGAGACACTTAAGAAGCATAATGACATATTCATTTAGTTAAGTTTTCTGAGAAAAAACCCCCATTGAAATTAAGTAAATTTAAAGGGGTCATGAATTGAGAAATCAGCTTTGCATTCAGCCTTTGATATATAAATGTTCATCGTAATATAAGAATATCCTTTAAGTTTCGGAGCTGAAAACTTCCTTGTTAGTCAAAGAAAAGCTTTTATTGACACCAGGCTCAGCAAACGAGAGATCTCAGAATGTGCCAAGCAGTGACGTCAGAGTGGTGAAACACCGCCTTCATCAGAATCAGGTGTACTTCTTCTTCTGTTATGATATAGACAAATGACATAGGCCTACGTGGAGCTAAACCGGATTGAACTTCCAAGCAATAAACATGCTGCATAAGCTTCATTCGGATTCCAATATTATGAATGCATGGTTGAACTTTATTTTTAATGAAGATCCAGCTCACGTGGGGAAGACATTGCACGTTTGTTCCTTCATTTCACCACGGATTCGTTTGTAAACAAGAGACTGGATTTGCAGACAGGATGAGATTACATGAATGAATGAATACACTAATGTGAGTAAAAATGTTTATTTTTATTTTTATATGTGGTAGTATTGCATTGTTACAGATCGTTTTATATCTATTGATTATGTGTACGTGTCTAACTGAACATAACTTACCATGCTGTCACAGGCTGGAGAATCCTTTATTTGAGGTGTAGTTGGTTCATTGTGATCATACCAGCTGGACCAGCTGGACCATCAAACCAGCTGGAAATACACATTGACTCTTATTTTGAAATGTCTGAGCCTCTATTGTAGTTGTAGGAGCTCATTCAAGTTCAGATGAGGAGATAAAATATGCTACAACCGTCTAAAACACATTACTATATAAACATCGTAAAGTAAACATTGTCATTATTCATCAGCATTAGTTCATATGCCGGTCTGGAGCGCTGTATAGACCCTTTTACAGCCCACGTGATCAAATAGTTGCGCACGCATTTTGGCAACGGAAGAGGTGTTGTTCCCCAGTGGTTCTAACGTGTTAGCAACTCCGAAAGTTTATCAAAGCGGTTTCCCAGCATCAAAATGTGTGGCTGTTGCGTTTTCGGTTGCACTAATCGATATTCCACCAATGGGCTCAAGTTTTATAGGATTCCGACAGGATCATGGCCGTTTCAGAAGAACCGGCGGCACCTGTGGCTGCAGGCGATTAAACGCGTTGATTGGAACGAGGACATAATAAAAAATGCTTTCGTTATGCTGTGAGGACGTAGTTCTCTCGTTGGATGATTATTATGGCGTTCCGAAGGGTTCTTTAATATGACTTTCGGCAGACGCAGGCGACACGTTCATTGAGACGAGTGCATGTTGCAAAGTCATATTAAAGAACCCTTCGGAACGCCATACACAATTGACTTTCTCTTCACTCATTCCTCTCAATGAACGTGACATTTGCGTCTTTCTTATGCCGGATCTGGTAGCCGAATACCATTTGATAAAATCAACTTTTTAAAATAACTTTCTCTGTCTGTGTTTCTTAATCTGCTCGCGTAGCTTGACAAGCTGCTGATTCTCGCCATAGTTTGTTGCCAAAATGCGCGCGCATACGTTGCTACGTCATCATTGTGTACAAACAGTAAAAGGGTCTATAGGGGATGCGTGAGTGAGCCTGTAGAAGTGCAACAGCGCTTCTAGATCAGCACGTCCAAATCAAATGTGCGCGGACATCAGTTCTGACTGGATCTCTTCCCTAATCGTCCCTCCCTAACATTTTCGTCTCGTTTTTATTTGTTGACGAAAATGACAGTTGATTTTCGTTATAGTTTTTGTCATCGAACACTAGTTTTTATATAGTTATCGTCTCGTTTTCGTCAGTGAAAAAAGGTCGTTGACGAAAATTATGATGAAAATTATTTGTCAACGAAATTAACACTGCTTTGTGACATGGTGCATTATCCTGCTGGAAGTAGCCATCAGAGGATGGGTACATGGTGGTCATAAAGGGATGTACATGGTCAGAACCAATGCTCAGGTAGGCCGTGGCATTTAAACCATGCCCAATTGGCACTAAGGGGCCTAAAGTGTGCCAAGAAAACATCCCACACACCATTACACCACCACCACCACTAGCCTGCACAGTGGTAACAAGGCATGATGGATCCATGTTCTCATTCTGTTTACGCCAAATTCTGACTCTACCATCTGAATGTCTCAACAGAAATCGAGACTCATGAGACCAGGCAACATTTTTCCAGTCTTCAGCTGTCCAATTTTGGTGAGCTTGTGCAAATTGTAGCATCTTTTTCCTATTTGTAGTGGAGATGAGTGGTACCCGGTGAGGTCTTCTGCTGTTGTAGCCCATCCGCCTCAAGGTTGTGCGTGTTGTGGCTTCACAAATGCTTTTCTGCATACCTCGGTTGTAACGAGTGGTTATTTCAGTCAAAGTTGCTCTTCTATCAGCTTGATAGATTGTCGGCCCATTCTCCTCTGACCTCTAGCATCAACAAGGCAACAATTTTCGCCCACAGGACTGCCACATACTGGATCTTTTTCCCTTTTCACACCATTCTTTGTAAACCCTAGAAATGGTTGTGCGTGAAAATCCCAGTAACTGAGCAGATTGTGAAATACTCAGACCGGCCCGTCTGGCACCAACAACCATGCCACGCTCAAAATTGCTTAAATCACCTTTCTTTCCCATTCTGACATTCAGTTTGGAGTTCAGGAGATTGTCTTGACCAGGACCACACCCCTAAATGCATTGAAGCAACTGCCATGTGATTGGTTGATTAGATAATTGCATTAATGAGAAATTGAACAGGTGTTCCTAATAATCCTTTAGGTGAGTGTATATATGGCATTATCCCTGGATAAATTTCGATTCACTATACATTCGTGTTGTTTTCATTATATGCACTTACGTGACGGTTGCCAAGAAAACACAGACATTTGATGCATTTTCACTCACCGCCTGCGGTTTCGACTTATGAATGGGAAAAAATTAACACATTTGCAGAACTCCGCTGCTGCTCTGGGAAAACAAACTGTATCCACCGTTTCCTTAACGCTGGGTTATTTGGGAAGCTGAACAAGGTTATTTCCCTGACAACCAGAAATGCACTTCTTTAATTACATTGTTGATTTTGTGGTCTAAAAACAAAGTGACAGCGCTGCCGACGGCTTCTGTAACCCGAACAAAGCTCGTTGATGGGTGTGCTCTTGCTCTCACTCTGGTTGATGCGCGCACATGCTCATCCATACGAGCAATTCCATCTTTTATGATGTCATCCAGGGCCATACTGATAATCCTGAAGGAGTGTATTAAACGGAACAGAAATACTCTGTCATGCCAGCAGCCATATCACCCTGTAACCCAAGACTGGTTTCCCACTAAAGCTAAGCAGGGCTGAGACTGGTAAGTACCTGGATGGGAGACCTCCTGGGAAAACTAGGTTTCTGCTGGTAGAGGTGTTAGTGAGGCAAGCAGGGGGTGCTCACCCTGTGGTCTATATGGGTCCTAACAGCCCAATATAGTGATGGGGACACTATACTGTCAAAGAGCACCGTCCTTCGGATGAGACGTTAAACCGAGGTCCTGACTCTCTGTGGTCATAAAAAATCCCAGGATGTCCTTCGGAAAAAGAGCAGGGGTGTAACCCTGGCATCCTGGCCAAATTTGCCCATTGGCCTCTGTCCATCATGGTCTCCTAATCATCATCTCCTCTCCACCAACCAGCTGGTGTGTGGTGGTCGTTCTGGCACAATATGGCTGCCGTCGCATCATCCAGGTGGATGCTGCACATTGATGGTGGTTGAGAGATTCCCCCCTTCCATGTGTAAGTACGCTTTGAGTATCTAGAAAAGCGCTATATAAATGTAACATTATTATTACCTCCAACTCGTTTTTTGTCCATGTATAGCCTGAGAATCAAACTCTTTAACAGTGTAAATAAGTCAGAATGCATGAAATAGCATTAGCATTATCATACGCATGCGTATCATGCGATCAGGCGCGTAGTGTTTCTTTACAAAGTGTCTTTACAAACTACTGACCTGGCATGATAATACAGCATTGTGGCAAGGAGGGCGGGGCAGAGAGCCGTGGGAATGGAGCGAGGCCGGTGGCATGATTGCTAAATGAGCATCACCTGCAAACCACATCAGCCTTGAGTCTCACCGAAGGAGATCCGGGAGGATAAAAGGAGGAGTGATGACTGTGCAAGACGAGAGGGGACCAGGCCTGGACTTTTTCCTCACAGCAGTCGTTTGTGAGGGGCTGCTGCTTTACTTTCATTTTGTTGTTTGTTTATTGTTGAATTAAAGTATGGTGAACATTCACCGGTTCCCGCCTTCTACTTCCTTCTCCTTCCTTTTTCACAGATCCGTGTGAATAGAGATTGTTTTGACAAAGTTACGTGAAAAACGCAGTGCAAAAATGTTTCTGTTTTTAGCACATCCTTGTCGTGTAAACGTACCCTAAGTAACAAAATCATATTTTTCAGTGTAAGTCATTTATCATTAATCATTCATGTGTGGAGAACACACTTTGAAAAATGAGTTGCTCGCCAAACACAATACTTAGGGTTTAATCAAATCACTAGCTTTGACTATAAGTAATAGTAATAGTGACACTTGCTTGCTTTTGTAATACTGGAGGGGTATAATGTTACTTAATAGACTAAGACTACAACTCACAGACGGTATCTGTACTGTATCACATTATCCTGACCCCCTCCGCTCCTCTAATGCAGTACCCAGTTGTCTTCCCCCGCTGTAACTTAAGATGATGGTCACGGCAGGTCAAGTATTTTTAGCTGTGTAAATTGCATTGTGTTGAAAGGTCAAGGTTACACGTCAATTGAGACAAAGATTTACTACCCTGAACAAGGACTTACTTTCAGTTACTTGTTTACTTAAAATTTTATTAAAACATCATATAAAAACTCTATACACATTCGCTTAATTTGTAAGTCACTTTGGATAAAAAGCGTCTGCTAAATGCGCGTTTGGATCAAGTTATTGATTCAGAATTAATTCGGGATTGATTGTAAGGAACTTCATGATGTCATGATGACTGAGAGGAATTCATGATGTCAGCATAAAAGGAATGTTGCTTCAGAGCTGGAGCAATTTAGAGTGTAACTGGGGTTCCGAAAGCAACAATCCTCCATAGGGATATTTTTAACGATAACTTATACATTTAAATCAGAGCTAACATGAGCTACAAGGTTGTTGATTGATGGTATTTGCTTTTGTTGAAGCAATCAGCCAACATTATTTAAACTTTTTCTTATAAATAATCATGTATAGTAGCTTATTTCATGATGAAAAACAACATTACCAATAATTCTGCAAATAAATATTTGTAGCCAATCAGAAAATCGAAACAAACTAAATGTGCCAAAAGGACCGCCCACTCCCATGAAGCACTGTGAATGATGCTCTCAAGGGATAGTTCACCCCAAAATGTTAATTATCCCTTAATTTATTCACCCTCAAGTCACCCTAGGTGTATATGGCATTCTTCTTTCAGACAAAGACAGTTGGAGTAATATAAAAAAATGTCCTGGCTAATCCAAGTTCGCAGTTCAAAACGTTTATGCTACGTCCGACGTCATCGTTGCGCCAATTATGCTATTTCCGTGATTTGAATATGGAAGGCGGTCTGCCGGAAGCTAGATATTTTACTTTATAAAGTTTTAAATATGGATATTTTTCTTACACTAACGTATTGACTCGCTTCAGAAGGCCTTTATTAACCCCCGGAGCCATGTGGAGCAGTTTTATAATGGATGGATGAATACAATTTAAATTTTGGGCTGCCATTCACTGCCATTATAAAGCTTGGAAGAGCCAGGACATTTTTTAATATAACTCTGATTGTATTCGTCTGAAAGAATAATGTCATATACACCTAGGATGGCTTGAGGGTGAGTAAATCATGGGGTAATTTTAATATATATATATATATATATATATATATATATATATATATATATATATATATATATATATATATATATATATATATATATATTTTTTTTTTTTTTGTTTACAATATTAACTATCCTTTTAAATGTGTGTGTGTGTGTGTGTGTGTGTGTGTGTGTGTGTGTGTGTGTGTGTGTGTGTTCAATAATAAGCCTGAAATACATTGTATCATTTTTATATTTTAAATAATACTTCTTAATAATCACTATAGGAAAAAACGAATGGCATAATACTTCCGGAACCAAGGCAGCTAAATAAGTGAATGGGCACTGTTGCATTACACATTTTGCTGAAAGATTATGAATGTAAACGTGGCATCAACAAATAATGTACAATAAAACCAGGAGCATGTATATTAAAAGAGCAAATGCCAGTTATGATTTCGTTTTGACTTTAAGACGGTGCTGCTCATAATTTATCACACTCATGAACTAGATGGCTAATGACAGTTGGCTTTGCAACTATCAGGACTTTCAGTTCCAGTTATACATACGTAGCCTAATGCTGTGTTCAGAATAGCGTACTAGCATGCTACTCTTAGATTCTCTGCCATAGTTATACTGCATATTGCAGAAATGGTAAGAGTATGCAATTCTATACACAGCTTGCATCTTTTTTTTTGAGTGTGGTTTAGGTTGTTTTATTCTATTCTAAGCCTTTCTGTTTTCAGTCCCTTTTCACAAGGAGTAAGACAGCAGCACGGCCATTCACTTCTCCTTTGCGCTGATGCAAAAGTGGCTCAAATGTGGGCCGTTGCATAACCCTTCTCAGGGTCCCTTTTCTATTTTTGTTCCTGGATACGCGTCTCAGTGAGGTATTTTCTGTGGTGACTCGCTTACATCTGTAGGTCTTCTAATGTACTCTTATTGAGCAAGACATGGATGACTGTTGAGACTTATTCCTGGCACATTTGTCCTTTTTGTGAAGGTGATGTACACCAATACGGGAAGCAGGAATTATGAGAACATCTGCATTTGACTGGAGACATTGGACAAGGCTGAATTTGGACACCAGGTTTGTAGGTTGATGGCAATCAATGTGTTATACGTCTTACTGGGAGTCATAAGCAGGTGACTCGTCAAAGTCGGTCCTTGACCGCTCTCCGTTTTTGAAGTATGATAAGCTCTTCTGTGTGCCTGCTATAGTTTTAAGATGCAAGACAGCTGTATTTCATGAGATGCCAGGCATTCCGCTGGGTAGTGATGCCATGGGGGCTGATATGACGTAATGGCATTCTCTTGAGTCTGGTTATATTTTCCCGCCTCTGGCTTTGATATGTTCCTCGGGTTGTTGTTGTAGTGTGTATGCATTAAATGTAGATGCATGTGTGATCATTTAAAGGATGATCGAAGGTCACTTCTATTATTATGCTCACTATTATAGATGAGTTTCAATGTTGTTCTTAAATGATGCATTCACATCGTGTTACTTTGACAGATTATTGCCTCGTGTCTGAATACTGAATTCTGTGGCACCATTGATACTTGTCAGCTCAGTTTTTAAAGGTGCATTTAGCCTCTGACAGGTTTATCCACCATATTCCTCATTCAATGTGTTGAGGACAATGCAGGATTGAGATTGACCTTGAAAAAAGCACATCTGATCGCTGTGTTTTGTCAATCCTACATCAACTCTCTTCTCTGCTCCCTATCTCCAGACAGGCTGTTTAGATACTAACTCAACCTGTGGGAAACGTTTGACTTCATTGTAGACCATGTCAAGGATCGGTTTTAGGTTTTATAGCCTGGCAGGGCTTGATATTTCTTCTCTGATGGCTTTAGAGTTTGAATGTCCCAATTAAGAGGTTTGAACCAGATAACCTAATGTAACCTCATTATACACACTCTGATGTATGCAGATGGTAATTATATTTGCACGTCTTCTCAAATTGGTGAGGTGAGGTGGTATAAGTTCCAATATTATTGTTTTATATCCTGTTGATATTGTGGCACTACCTGTTGACTTATTTGAGTAGTAAATTTTTAACTTTAATATAATGGAATTTGGTCAGACATTTGTCCAGTGTTGCATAACAGATGTAGATAGTTAATTCACTAGACTTTAGACTCTTTACATTGAGGGTACTTGACATGTTTGGTAAATGAGATACACAGTCATTAAACCAGGCCATAACCACATACATTGTATATTGAGGTAGAAATATTCTTCCTAATATTCAGAATAGTGGATCAATAGAGGTTTTTCAGTGTTAGTAAGAACTTTTACATGTTTCCCTGAATCTTGAGCATTTGGATACATTTGCAAAATAGATTGTATAGCACTTTTTCCAGAGGGACTTTATTGTTGAGGGATTTTATTGGTCCTTAATGTTTTTTTGTTTCACCATTTTGCAACTTTTGTAATGTACTAAAACAAAGTGTGAATAATGCTTTCATGTACTTCTTTGAAGATGGAACTACATTACCTTTCAATAACTTTGGGCCTTTTTAATGTTTTTGAAAGACGAATAATGCGATGCTCAACAAGGATACCTTTATTTGATCAAATACTGTAAAAATAGTATTATTGTGAAATACTATTACAATTGATAAAACATTTTTTAAATAGAAAGTAAAAAAACTGCATTTATTTGAAATGTAAAATGTTTTGTAACATTGTAAATGCCTTTACTGTGAAGTGTCAATTGAATGCATTTTTGCTGAATAAAAGTGTTAATTTCTTTCAAAAACATTTACTGACCCCAAACTTTTTAACGGAAATATGTGATATTGAGTTTTTGATATTCATTCATATTTCAGCATTAGCCCCTTTGTTGTTGTTTTTTTGTTGCTTTGAATAGCAACATTCCAAATAGAGATTAGAGTGCAGATTAATGGTGATTGATGGTGTTACACAGATAAATTGCATTGTCCCCCCTTATTATTCTTGCACAGCCATGTACTTGTTGTACTTGTAGTTTTGGTTCATTCTCTAATGGAGGAATTCCTAACTTTACAGTTTGAGACGACCTTCGCATCAATCACAATCCTCAGAAAGACACAGAGATGGTGCTGGCACACTGCCTTCAGAAACACTCTACTCAGGGCATGGTAAGTTTATGGGCCATTTTGGCTTGAAAATGGCTTTTGCTTGTTTCATGAATAAGTAACATTTTATTATACTCCTCAAACTATACTTCACTATACAGTAATTGAAACATTTTGAATTTGTTTGCTGATAACATGTTTTCTCCTGTTTGCAGACAATTTGGATGTGGTGCCCAGGCCAAAATGTATATAGAGATAGAGATAATTTTTAAATAACGTGACTGAGCCATGCTCTTGAACACATGGAAAGGATTATTTCATCATTTTTGAAAATGATGCTGGTGGACTGACTGGTGTACAATCATAGGGAACTGTTTAAAGCACTGAAGGTTTAAACTTCTAAGTTAAGAGATAAATTTAATCAAAGCAAGACAATGTTTGTTGTCGCAAAACCAAGGGCAATGTAGCAACTGTAGTTGGCAAATCCTTATAATGGAGGCTACTAAAACCTCAGGTGAAGCGGAACGTTCCAAACAGATTATCAGTTTCAAAGATGACGAAAAACACTTGCCATCTGAGATGACCCAAAGAGGCCAATCCTCTGGCTCAGAGGACAAAATAAGACTTGTGGAGCAACCCCAGGCCCCAGCTGTAAGTCCATCTCCTGGTATTGAGGCACAGGTTCTTGCTTCAGGAAATATTCTTACCTCAAAATCTAGAGAGCAGTGTCACATACAGCTCAGGAGGAAGAACGTTCCTCTCCCAAACAAACGATATCTTCAGTCAGAATATGAGTTGCTGTCAGAGGGCGTTCACAAAAAGGAGCAGAAGTCTGTTAAGACTGGGAAGTATGTATGCCAGTATTGTGGAAGAGCTTGTGCTAAACCCAGCGTACTGAAGAAGCACATCCGTTCGCATACTGGTGAACGACCATATCCGTGTATTCCATGTGGTTTCTCATTTAAAACGAAGAGCAACCTGTACAAACACAGAAAATCTCACACCCATGCAGTGAAAGCAGGATTGGTTTCGTTTTCAGATAAAGACAGCAAGCATATGGATGAGGAGTTGACTGTGGCAGAGGGCGAGATGCGTTTTGATGCGGAGCAAAGCAGTGACACTGATGAAGAAGTTGTGGAGGACTTGTCCTTGGATACAACAAGTCATATCAAAGACATAGAGGGTTTCATGCAAGAAAAAGGAGGGAAACAGGCAAAAAGGGATACCATGTACTCTGCTCAGACTTCAGTCAAAAAGGAAACAGGGTCATCAGGAAAAGTATCTTTATGGCAGTTCCGGGAAATGACGACACCTGCGACTATTGCTCAGGTGGACCAAATGGTTGAATTCTCCTCCATCAAGCAAAGACTGGCACTTCGGCTTTCAGAAAAGAAAAGTCAAGACTCTGATCAGTCGCTTTCCCTGCCCAGTTCATACAGTAAAGGCAGCACTGATTCAGGATACTTCTCACGTTCTGAGAGTGCAGAGCAACAGTTCAATCAGTCGAGCGCAAGTGCCAAATCGTATCAAGAAATTATGTTCGGGAAATGTTATAGACCAACGGCCAGGCCAAAGCAATCAATCACTGTACAAACTTGCATGACAGACATAAATGAAGCCACATCTAGCTTCATGATTACACTGAACAAAGGCATGATCCCTGGTGACACAGACTCCTTCATTCACAGAAGCAAAAAGGACCTAGTTCGATCAATAAAAATTGATTCTGAGTCCTTCCAAGAGGAAGATTACCAAGAATGTCAAAACCCTAGCTCTGACTTTCTGGAAACAGCATCAGAGAGTAGTGTATTCTTGCGCAGTAATTCTCTTCCAACCTCATCTAATTCTGATCTAAATGCACCAGAAGGGCTAAGAAGCAGTAATTCATTTGATGAGAGATTGACAGGTGCTGATGTCACCTACCGGGGTGCAATGGGTATGAGAAGACTCATGCGGCAAGCTGCGTTTGAGCACTCCGCTAACGAAGGACATGCAGAATCAGACTGCTACGCTCATCTGGCTTGTAGCTTAAAATCAGACTTGAAAATTCACAGCATAGATGATTCCAAAATGGATGCAGAAAACTGTCAAGAAACTGATCTGTGTTCCATTTCTCCAAGCTATTTATCGGAAAATTCTACAAGGAAACGTAGAAAAGACAAAAATGTCATGGAGGAAGAAGACTTTCACATCCAAGTCAAGCCTTCTGGACACTCAGAGGAACCTGAAACAAAGCAAACTACTTTAGACACTGCCTTTTCTGACACTGAGAGAAGGGCTGGCAGCAATGTTATCTCGGTCATTCAGCACACAAATTCAATAAACAGACTAAACTCTTCAGAAAAGTCGAGTGATGTTAGATCACATCCCTTGGACAAAATTGGCACTTACAAATTCATGGAAAAGGAGCATAGCATGGAGGCTCACAGAACAGAAGGAGTAGACTGGCAGTGGGGAAGCAGCGGTTTTCTGCACCAGAAACTTCACATGCCTAAACAGCTACCATCTCAGCCTAGTATCCAAGTTCCAGAGATTAGAGTAACTGTGGAGCCTGACAGACTGGAAAAAGTTCCGGATGTAGGGGTCAAGCAGAAGGAAAAACATGCTGAAGAGTTCCAGTGGCCACAGAGGAGCGAAACCCTGTCACAGTTTCCAATGGAAAAACTTCCACCCAAAAAGAAACGCTTGAGATTAGCAGAGATGGAATGCTCTTCTGGAGAATCTAGTTTTGAATCTGCTTGCACAAGCCTCTCCAGAAGTCCGAGTCAAGATAGCAATTTGTCTCACAGCTCAAGCTTTTCCCAGTCACTCGACAGAGAGGAGACCCTTAACCTTGTGTCCCAAGCCAACCCAGATGAATTTAATAAGCCTTTGGAGTTCTTATCTGTGCCAGGAAGTTCACAAAGTCATCACAGAGAGATGAGACGTTCTGCTTCAGAGCAGGCACCCTATAAATTACCCTCAGAGGTGCCAGATTTTCGAAGCAAGTCTTTTGATTATGGCAGTCTTTCTCCTTTATCTACATCTAGGCAGGAGGAGGTTAAAGAGTGTAGAAGGGCCTTCTTGGTTAGGCAGGCATCATTAAGTGGTGAACCCGAGACACAAAGTGGCACAATCTCCAATGAAATGTGCAAGAGAACAACCTCACTAAGCAAACCATTTACACCTGAGGGATCCATTGAGAAAATGAGGTACTCTTTGATTTCCGGTAGTCATTTTCCACAACACGAACAAAACAGCTCTGTGCAAGCCTCATCTCAATATGTTAAACCAAATGTTTGCAATGTTCATGACATGGATAGCATAATGCTTCTAATTAAGAAAGAACCTGAAGAATCCAATACATCTGAATCTTATATTAACTTAAGAAAACCCCAGGAAGATTGTTCCCAGAGTTTAGGCAATGTTCTGTCAACGATAGCAGTGCTTTCACAAGCTCAGCAAGCATTAACCAGTCAAAGCACGTCCGGCTTGTTAGTTCCTGTCAGAATTCAGATGCAAGTACCATCTTATGGAAACATAACATACACTAGCATATCTCATATTCTGGATTCTCAAACAAACAATCCTATATCGTACGTTGAACACAAAACATCCTCCTGTCAAAGTCTTGCCATTGCCATGCCACAAAATAACGTAGGTTGTGAACTATCTCCAGTATCAGGGCACCCTAGGCGGCTACTGCAAAGCTCACAGGCATCACCAGCAAAGCTTAATACAGGCATACCTCTATCATTAACCTCCAAAACCATCTCGACTACAGAGGCCCCCAGTGGGGGAGCAAACAAGCGCATGCTCTCACCTGCAAGTAGCATCGAACTCTTCATTGAAGCGAAACAGCAAAAACGAGTCAAAGATGAGAACATTTACGGCCAGATTGTTGAAGAGCTTAGTGCTGTCGAGTTAGGAAATCTCAAAGGGGAAAAAGAAAGTCCCAAGAAAGGTTTCAAATCAGGAAACACCCCAGAGCCGTCTGAGCCCACTGAGGTAGTAGATATGGATGAGGCCAGCCAAGACTTTTACAGCAATTCAAAGTTACAGTCTTCTGCCAGAATTCCTCAAGACGCTGCTATGTTGGAACGTAAACCAACACCTGAACACATGATGACTAGTTATCGTTCTGGTTCAAGTATAGGTGCAATGCCCTCTGCAATCACTGGTGCTTTACTGTTCTCCAAGTTTCCAGGTCTTCACACAACTACTTGTGTGAGCTGGTGCTATCTCAACTCCACTAAGCCAAATAGCACCCAAACAGTTGCACATTTCTCAGAGTATGCCTCATGGTTTGTGAGATGCCATAACCCTAACCCACTCGATCTTGGAACTGGGATGGTTCTTGCTCTTCTCCGATCTAAACAGGGGAGGCAGAATGCTATTTATTCAATTGCTACCATGCATCAGCCTGGAGTACTTGTGACCTCCACCCCCTGGAGACCGAAGCAAGAACAAGTATGTTACCTGTTGTTGGTTTTTGCTGATTTGTCATATTTATGTTTACAATGATACAATATTTATTGATCCATCTGTTCCAAAGAGTCTGCTGTGGTATTGCAGGTAACTCTGGACTACAGAGAGGAAGATTCAAAACAGGACGTGAGGATAAGAGACATAAGCCAGAGGTGCAAATCTTTACGAGAGGATGTTGCACCTACCATACGGCAAACAGAACCAGTCCGTGTGAAGATTTTTGAAGGAGGGTATGGATATGTACTTTATAACCATCCCAGTTGCTTTGCACTGGAAAAGCTACAAGAATTCAAAGGGGAAATTGTCTTTTGTGCAAATACTTAAATTGTACTATCGTGAAAAATATCTATTAACAAATAAGTTCTTGAACAAAGCATATATTAAATTTTTTCCACATTCATTAGTCATAAACCCCATATTTTGCAAGTCATACATAGATACAATTCAATGCTTTCATCAGGTGCAAGTGTATGTGCATTAAGAGTGTGAACCTACACTGGTCTCACGGTTCGGTTCAATTACGATTATCATGCCATTGATTCGGTTCGGTTCGATATCACAATGCACTGCATTCTCATGTATACAATTATGTCAGTCAGTTATATGAACTGAACCTTTAATTTAACCTTCTCAAAGAAAACGCGCTTCTTGAATGTATCAAACAAATCTCAAGTCTGGACACAGAAGACAACAGCAGCATTTAGAACAAATACACAAAACGCTAAAAGCCACTTCAGGAGGTGGTCTGGGCTGCATTACAGTCAAAACTGAAGTCTAAATGCATCTGGTTGTTGAAACCATATATGTAAATTTTACTCCTCACAACAACGCTAACGTTATGGGCTATATGACGTTATAGCCCTATATGACAGCGCTACTCAAGCACGCATCGCAGCAGACGAGCAGCTGCGCATCTCTTCATCAAGCTAACACACAAACTACTGAAAGTAAAGTCGTAGGTGCTGAACATACAATCATATTCATTAAAAGTAAAGAAACTGAGGGATCTTACCAGTGCTGTTGCCGCACTCTCTCCAATTGCGGTCTTTGATTTTGAAATTAGCTGATGATTAATAAAATGCAGCTCATATCTGTTGTTTTCAGTGACGTGAACTCCAATAAATCTGCATATAGTGCGGGAATTGAAGATCGAATTTATATCCGTTTTGGGGAGATACATTTATGTGCCCAAGTATAACTGAACTCATTTTGATACATCAGATAGTGTGTTGATTTACACACAGCACGTGTGTTCTCCAGGTCGTGCTTACCAGGTTGTTCATAAAAGCCGAAATGTGCCCAGATGTCAGCTTTTAAAGTAGTTGGAGCATTTTAATTACTTGCACTCGCCTCCCTCTGTCATTGTATGCTACCACGACACAGCACGTATGCAATAAATGACTACAGTACATTATAATCGGTTATGGTCTATTACTGAACCGATACCGAATCATCTTCGTCTGCATCGGGATGCATCGAAGAAACGATTAATTTTGACACCCCTAATGTGCATAGGGGGAATCACAATGTCCAGCACAGCCCACTGCTGTTTGAGAGTATAGACAGTTCAGGAATTGAAGGAAACAGTCTTATCTGTTGATGAGTAGAGTTACAAAGGATGATGATGATGATGATGATGATGATGATGATGATGATGATGATGATGATGATGATGATGATGATGATGATTGTTGTCCTACGCTTGGATGTTTGGTCAATTGCAATGTTTCACCAAATTAACCAATTGGATGGATCAACACAAAGAGTGTGTTTGTGAACGTGTAGAGGTAGCCACAGCCAATGAGCAAAAGATTCCTCATAAATAAATCCTCTACAAGAGAAACATCAAATACACCAATTAAACTAAATAAATTCCTTTTAAGCTCAAAGCAATGCAAACCAACCTTAAACTTAATTTGAGCAGGAAACCAACAGTTTCTCAAACCGGATTAGGAAAATAGGTTGCAAACAACCAGGAGGCAGCATCAAACAGACCCTAACATTTACTCTACTGTTTCCTTTTATATACAAATACCATAAAGAGTATACTCTTATCTCCCCCTAGAGTCCAGGAAGAACATAGCAACCATAAGTACCATACATCTTGTGACAGGCAGTGACTGTTTCAACTTTGATAATGCTAATGTTGACACATGACTGTTGAAATGCCCCCCCTAATTAAAGTGATCTCTCTTTTTTTTGGTTGTTTATCTTTATCAGGTACAAGTCCAATGAAGAATATGTGTATGTGAGGGGCCGTGGTCGGGGGAAGTATATATGTGAAGAGTGTGGCATTCGTTGTAAGAAGCCAAGCATGCTCAAGAAACACATACGAACGCACACAGATGTGAGACCCTATATGTGCAAGTGTTGCAAATTTGCTTTTAAAACTAAAGGTTGGTTTTACCATATTCTTATTCAAGGTTTGACTGCAAAAGATTGGGATAGCAAAAATAACCCCTGTCTTTTTTTAGGGAATCTCACCAAGCATATGAAGTCAAAAGCTCACATGAAAAAATGCCTTGAACTAGGAGTTTCACCCACAGCCATGGACAATACAGAGGATGCTGGTAGGAAATGTACTTCTTTTGCAATGCCGGGGGGTAGTATCGCAAAGTAGCAAAGCTTTTAGTCAAACTGCATTTGTTAGTAGCAAGGTATTAGCATCACTAGAAATGTGAAACATCTCTGTAGAATTTTTTTTAATTAATAAAGTTTTTGATTCTCGTTGGCAATACGGTAACACTTTACAATAAGGTTGTATTAGTTAACATTAACATGAACTAACCATGAGCAATACATTTGTTATTGTATTTGTTCATCTTTGTTAACGTTAGTTCATAAAAATCCAGCTGTTCATAGTTTGTTCAAGTTAGTTTACAGTGCATGAACTAATGTTAGCAAGATTTTAATAATGCATTAGTAAATGTTGAAATTAACATTAACAAAGATAAATAAATGGTTTATAAGTGCAGTTCATTATTAGTTCATGTTAACTAATGTAAACTAATAAAACTTATTGTAAAGTGTTACAGACAATGCTATAGCTTCACTGTAGAAAACTACTTTTTAATGTAAAAGATGTAGAAATGATTATTCTGTAGAACAGTTGCTACCTTACAGTTGCAAATCTGTAAATCTGTTTTCTTATAAGGGCCTTAATTCTAACATGACATCCAAACTAGTTATGAACACCCCTAAATGTCATACAATTTATTATTTTTTGCTCTCACTGCTTGTGTAGATGACACCCAGAAGTCCTCTGGCATCATGCCATTGGAAACAACCATTAAACATCAGTTCTCAGATGTGGAAGACTCTGATGGTGCCGATGACGATGAGCCAGATGATGATGAAGATGATGAATGTGATGGTGATTCTACACCAAAAACGCTGTCCAGAAGCACAAGTCCTCAGTCCTATGCAGTCAACAAGCCATGTCTGTCCGGTTGTCTCCCTAAACACTTTGACCCAAACCGTAATCTACCGAAGGAACAGCTTGAAGTTTCCTCTCAGAGTATTGAGGATGATCTAACCTTTGAGCAGTCAAGCAGCTCCTTTGAGTCTTGCCCGCCCCAGCTGCTGTCGCCTTGTTGGGATTCACCTCGCCAGAGGTACATATCCCCAAGAGGAGATCTCTCGCCACACCGTCACCTGCTGTCATGCCGTGATTTGTCTCCTTTAAGGGCCATTTCTCCAAGAAGAGATCTGAGCGTCAGAGGGGATTTTTCACCCATCCGGCAGCTGTCACTTGTAAGACCTACAGGTTCGGACCCATCGGGGCAGCGAGCACAGTCTCCGCTGGGTCGACAAAAAGGGGTGCTCAGGGCCGTGTCTCCACGGAGGGGGTCTTATCAGCACAGGACCCTCATGGATCCGGGAAGGAGTGTGAGATTTCAAGCTTCTCCCCTTAGACCAATCATCGGAGTGCACCCAGACACGGGAATGGTATGCTTTTACATTCACACATTTGGCAGACACTTTTATCCCAAGTGACTTGCATTGCATCCAGGTTACACATTTTTAACAGTTCTTGCTTTCCCTGGGAACTGAACCCATGATCTTGGCAATGCTAATGCCATGATCTGCTGATTGAATGATTGCACCTTATAATTTGTATAATAATAAAGTGTACCCTATATTTTGGATAACTGTTAACTGTTAATTTATCATTTTATTCGTATCAGAAATACAGTTGTGCTTGAAAGTTTGTGAACCACTTGCAGAATCTGTGAAAATGTGAATCATTTTAACAAAATAAGAGGGATCATACAAAATGTGTTATTTTTTATTTACTGTCCTGAATAAGATATTTTACATTAAAAAATTACATATAGTCCACAAGACAAAAAAAATTGCTGAATTTATAAAAATGACCCCGTTCAAAAGTTTATGAACCATTTATTCTTGATACTGTGTGTTGTTCCTTGGAAGATCCACGGCTGTTTTTTTTGTGATGGTTGTTCATGAGTCCCTTGTTTGTCTTGAGCAGTTAAACTGTCCAATATTCTTCAGAAAAATCCTCCAGGTCCTGCACATTCTTCAGTTTTCCAGCATCTTTTGCATATTTGAACCCTCTCTATGTAGTGACTGTATGATTTTGAGATCCATCTTTTCACACTGTGGACCAATGAGGGACTCAAACACAACTATTACAAAAAGTTTCGGGGAGTGAGGGGAGTGGGCGGTTTTTGGGTTGGGTACATGCCTGTATTAAAAAAGTTGGTATGCATTGTGTTTCCTTCTGGAGCATCAGTAAATGCTTAAACCTTTTTTAATAGTTGCGTTTGAGTCCCTCAATTGTCATTGACATGAAGGATTTTTCTGAAGAACATTGGGCAATTTAACTGCTCAGGACAAACAAGAGACTCAAGAACAACCATCACAAAACATTAAAACAGCCGTGGATCATCCAGGTAACGATTAAAAATATGTAAACTTTTGAACAGGGCCATTGTTATAAATTCAGCAATATTTTTTGTCTTGTGGACTATATGTAAGCATCTTTTATGTAAAATATCTTATTCAGGACAGTACTAAATAAAATATAACATGCATTTCTCATTTTGTTAAAATAATTTTTACAAATTCTGCAAGGGGTTCACAAACTTTCAAGCACAACTGTGAGGTCTAAAAACCACCAATCAAATTCTGTCATTGCTACATGTCATTCCTAATTCTTATGCTTTTATGTTTTCTCTGAAACATATGTGGGAAGCCAATAACCTTTTTTGGTCCTTTTTGACAGCCATTGTCCCTATGAACTGTCTTTGTGTAGAATGAAAGAGGCATGAAGATTTTTTTAAATAATACTATAAGGCCAAGTGCAATGCAACTTAAAGGGATAGTTCACTCAAAAATGAAAATTAGCCCATGATTTACTCACCATCAAGTCATCCTAGTTGTATATGACATTCTTCTTTCAGACAAATACAATCAGAGTTATATATATATAAAAAAGGCTCTTTCTGTTTTGAAGTCCATAAAAAAGCATGTATCCATCATAAAAGTGGTCCACATAAAGTTAATAAGGGATCAAGTTAATAAGCTAGGATCATCAACCATAACTCCGTCCAGGACAGCCAGGAATCTTGGAGTTGTGATTGATGATCAGCTAAAATTCACTGACCACATTACTGCAACAACCCGGTCCTGCAGATTTGCGTTATACAACATTAGGAAGATTAGACCCTTCCTATCAGAGCATGCCACACAACTCCTGGTCCAAGCTCTTGTTCTCTCCAGACTGGACTACTGTAATGCTCTTCTAGCGGGCCTTCCGGCATGTACTGTCAAACCCTTGCAACTGATCCAGAATGCAGCGGCAAGGGTGGTCTTTAACGAGCCGAAGAGAGCACACGTCACGCCTCTCTTCATCAGTCTCCACTGGCTCCCAATAGCAGCTCGCATCAAATTCAAGACACTGGTGCTCGCCTTCAAAACAACCACTGGCTCTGCACCAAGATACCTAAACTCGCTTGTTCAGACTTACACACCCTCCAGGAGCTTACGTTCTGCCAGTGAACGACGCCTTGTAGTGCCATCCCAAAGAGGCATGAAATCACTCTCACGGACCTTTTCCTGGACCGCACCCACCCTGTGGAATGACCTGCCCATCTCAATTCGAGCAGCCGAGTCTGTAGCCATTTTCAAAAAACGGCTAAAGACACATCTCTTCCAGCGGTACCTTACCAATCAAGATTAGCACTTAACATTCTATTCATTTTCTGTCTGTCTGTCTGTCTATTTAAAAAAAAAAAAAAAAAAAAAAAAAAAAACCTTCTGTCCTATGTGTTCTTTGCTAGATTAACTGAGACTTGTTACAGCACTTACATACTGTTACATACTGTTGCCCTTGACTGTTCTAGCTGCTTCTATTGCTCTCATTTGTAAGTCGCTTTGGATAAAAGCGTCTGCTAAATGACTAAATGTAAATGTAAATGTAATAAAGGCCTTCTGAAGCAAAGCGTTTCGTTTGCGTAAGAAAAATACCTATATTTAAAACTTTACAAACTGTCATCTCTAACTTCCGCTAACTGTCGTACGTGTGTTTACTGGCGTTCCAGCGTATGACGTAGGATGCAGGCTTTGCGTAAGTTCCGGTGACGAACGCGGAAGCACAGAGGATAGAGCAAAACAAAACTTGGTTCGCGAGAACTAGCATATTTTCACCGGAGCATCCTACGTCATACGCTGAAGCGCCAATCTCTCGTGAACATGTGTACAACAGTTAGCCGAAGTTAGAGATTACAGTTTGTAAAGTTTTAAATATGTAGGTTTTATGATGTTTTATGATGGATAGATGCATTTTCATGGACTTCAAAACAGAAACAGCCATTCACTGCAAATTATAAAGCTTGAAAATTGACATTTTTTTATGTAACTCTGATTGTATTCATCTGAAAGAAGAATGTTATATACTCCTGGGATGACTTGAATGTGAGTAAATCATGGGCTAATTTTCATTTTTGGGTGAACTATCCCTTTAATGACATAACAGTACGAAATACTTTTAAAACAAATATTCATACCAAAACTACACCAAGTCTGATGCCTGTATTTAATTATCTGAAAATAGCTTACAGACCTGAATGAACTAGTCAGCACCATGAACAACACTCTTTTCTTTTTCTTTTTCAGGATCAAGGGGATACTCCTCAGAATCTGTATGTTCCTGTTGGCCTATGCAGCAGTAAGGATCTGTCCACAACCCTGCAGCCAGACATCTTCAGCCATTTGCCTTTGCACTCTCAAGGACAGGTGCCAACACCTGTTCCGATGATCCCTATTGGGGGGTTAAGAATGCCCTCCACGTCGATATCTGGTGCTGCTGGGGAGAGGAATACACTCCCATCAATTCCACAGGGGAAAATATTAGACATGGCTCGTTCTGGCCGGACCTCAGCCCCTGTCCTAAATCCTGGAGTGGCCTACAGTGGAGAAATAGCAACCTCTTCCACTGGCCTTCATAGCAAAGATGATAAAAAGGAGGAGAGTGTCTACATCTGTGCAAAAGCTATTGCGTCCCTCAGAATCACATCTGAAGATGCCGCCGATAAACCACCTAAAAGCTGATTTTGTAAGCATTGTATAATTGCGTTCAAAAGTCAAACTAAATCCAAGCTCAGATCAGAAACATACTTTATGCAAGTATTCAAACGTAGTGAATGGTTGTGTTGGACATAATTCACGTGCGTTCTTGTGTTGCACCGGTACTTCTGTACTCAAGGGGCGATGGAGTTACCTTTAAGTGTCTGTGCCATTACACTGGATGTGTTATTATTCAGGTAGCTGCTGTAAACAAGCCAAGTTTAACAAACTTTAACTAACTTGCTCAGCTAAATTCTCAATAGTTGACCTGAAAGAGAATAATGACCCATAGCGCCCCCCTTGCAGCATTATACATTTCAGTCTGACACATTTCTGAAGGTAAAAATGCACAAAATCAAACTTGCATAGAGTGTGTTTTTGGCCTTTAAGTCAGACCAAGGAGTTTTTGTAACGTAGTCAGAAACAAATTATACAGAGAATATGCACAACATCTCGCATTTACGTTCATTTCAACGCACATGCCATATTCTCTATACCTGCCATACCAATTTTAACTATAAACGTGTATAAGCTTTGTATTTACAACAATACGTGCAAAAAATATTAGATGAATATTTCATGAAAACTATTTAAATTGCAGATCTGCGTTTTAAACAGGAAGGACAATTTAAACAGTCGCAAGTATAATACAAAGCACTGATCGCAATTCTTACTGACATTGTCTTCATTGACTTCTGCTTGTGCCTTTTAAGAAGATGTTTGCATATCCCTCAAAGAGAGAAATTCATTCGATGTACCCTGTTTATGCACTTAACAATAGTGGTGGTCATTAAGGTTAACTAATATGAGATATTGTGGTTGCTTTTTGAGATTGCACTTATTACGTATGTTAAAGTTTGCATATTGCATTAAGCTGTGCTACGACATTGCCTTGTATGCTGTTGTATATTTTTGCTGGCACCTTTATAAATTAACTGCATTATGTGCGTTCAAAATGATGAACTTGATTATAAATTCTTTAAACAGCCCTTTTGTTTAAACCTTCTCCACCGTATAGTATTTTTCTAAGTGTATCATACCTTGTTTCCTTTAAACTTTAGATTTTTCTGCACTTAAGCAAAGAAATGTCATTACAAGGCATTTTTTAATATAGATCTGCATATTATTATATAAAAAGTGTTAAGTATTATGCATTAAGATGACTATTTGAAGCACTTTCTAGCGAGCTGATAGACTGAATGCCGTGTCATCAATATTGGAGCTCTTTTGAATCATCTTAGATGATTTTTTTTCATTGAATTAATCATATGACACAACATTCCAGTCACTGTTAAGTCAATTATATGTGCACATAGTACATGCACACATATTTACGCATTTATTCACACACACACACACACACACACACACACACACACACACACACACACACACACACACACACACACACACACACACACACACACACACACACACACACACACACACACACACACACACACACACACACACACACACACACACACACACACACACACACACACACACACACACACACACACACACACACACACACACATACATACATATTTACGCAAACACACACACATAATCGCTATCATGTACTGTAATTACTTTTGAAGAGTGTCTTGTGTAGAAGAAAAGAGAAATGAAATGGTATATTTGAAGGGAAATTTGCTTTTTCAGGTTTTTCTTGTCATCAGATGAAGGGGTTTTGTCTGGTGGACTTGTCTGACTGTTTGAATGTATGAATTTTTTTAGCCTAAGTCATTTTAAATGTCTTTAAAGAAGGTATAAGTGCTATCTCATATTAAACGTATTGATAGTAGCAGTCAGTTTATGGTATTTAATAGTCTGAGTATTTAAAAATGCTGAGATGGAGTTTATACTGAAGGAAGTTTCATGTCATGTTTACAGTATTACATATTAAATATTTTGAGGTATATAGTTTCAATTTATGGCATTTTAGAAGTTAAAACTGTTATTTATCTTATGGACTGGTCATCGTTTATAGAAGTTCATGAATATTTCTTTTGTTTTGCCCATAAAGGCAGCTGATTTCTTCTTATTTAATTGTTTGTTTTTGTTTTACTCTGATTACAAGATGTCCTTTAGAATAAAAAAAATGAAATTAAAGTTCTATCATAAAAACTTGTTGACAATGTTCTTACCTCAAAATGCAATATTCATAATATTAATTATAATAAACAAATCGGATGAATAAGGAAATGTAATTTCATCTCTATTTTTTTAGAGTCTCATCTCCCATTCCCTTTAAAAGCCAGTTGCACTTGCACCATGGCGGAATTTTTGAGCGGAAAGACTGAACTCTTCCCCGAAGAGGAACCCTTTATTTTTAATATTTAAAAATGTTTATGTGCTTCTGCATGTCCCTGTGTGTGTAATAAGCAGAGTGTATGTGTGTTGTGCATAATACTATAGGCGCATATTACTAACATGCTCTATAACACAAACTTTAAACCAGGTTTTTGTTGGTCAATGGCGTTTTCAGTTCCTCCAAATAGCAACGTGCCAACAATGCGCCTGAACACACCTCGTTTTCAGACCAGCGCGCCCATGGGTGAACAGATGGGAGAAAATGCGTTTGCTATTTAAACAACGTGCCGCATGAAAAAACATTTGCGTCGCTCGACTCGCGCCTGGCATCGCATTGCGCCGGGTGTATGATAGGGCCCATAGACTCCATGGTCATGAGAGATGAAAGAGATTTAATGTTTGCAATGAAACAGGCCTAAATCTACAATAATACATATACAATGAAGTTTAATGACAAAAGCATTAAAATACAACAATCAGCATTACGCAGTGATTATGTTAGAGAATAAGTAAAATAAGTAGATTATTATAAATATTTACAAACACTTATTTCTGCATCTCACAGTGAGATAGAGAATAATGTAAACACCTGGATGGATGCCATGCAATCTTGCAGTTTGATTATGTGAAAATTATCTTTCAATTGCATTCTTTGGTCTGTTATTTTCAAGTTTACGGTTGTCATTGATTTGTTAAATAGCCCAATCTTCTGCAGAGGATTTCAAAAATCTCAGCCATACACAGAATCAGAGTGATAATGGTAAAAATGTACATTGCGCTGAGGAAGATGGTCTTTTCAAAGTGCTCCGGTACCATACACTTGGTGAAGTTAAATGTCTTCTCCAGTGAGCTGGGGTCACAGAAGAACAGTGAATTAACTAGGAATCCAAAGAGTCGACTCTGGAGCCAGAATGCTGCCATCTCCAGGACGATTCGTAACAGTACAGAAATTATGTAGAACACTGTGTACGTTGGTTGTTCCAGAATATCCTCTTGATCTATGTTTTTATATGCCGCATACAGATGAAACACGGCCCCTGGAACAAGAACCGTCACTAGCTGCAGAGCCCAAAACACCTGAAAAAAGAAAAAGAAAAAAAAGAAGAAGAAACATATCTGCACTATAACAATCTGTTGTTTTTACAAAAAAAACTCTGGCAGCTGTGGTTGTCATAATAATTCTGTACAAAATACAGTGAAAAGGTTATTATTTTTACAGAGCAACCTGTACATTTTACAGTATAAAACGTCTCGGTTACGTAAACCTTGTTCCCTGAAGGAGGGAATGGAGACGTACGTCGGACGTCACCGACGAATTGGGATCACTTCTGGGAGCCCCTATCAGCTTCGAGTGTGCACAGAACGGGCCAATGGCCATTGTTGTGCGAGTTTTGCATCTCGCACTTCGCCCCGCTGGAAACGAATGCAACGTACATTTGTTTTTTCACTGAACTAGTGACTCGGCCATGCAGTGATGGTACAGCAACCATTCCCAACCACTCCATTCCCTCCTTCAGGGAACAAGGGTTACATACGTAACCGAGACGTTCCCTTTCAGTCGGTCACGTTCGATGTATGTCGGACGTCATAGACGAATTGGGATCCCTATGGAAAACGCCACGGCTGTTGCCACTCACAGCGCCCAGACCCCCGTCTGTTCGTGGCTGGAACTCACGCAGGGAAAGTCACTGCTGCAGTTTCACAAGACCTACTCAGCAGAATACTGGATAACGCTGGTAAGCGTGCCCGAGGGAATGCTGCAGAAGCCACATCCTACCTGTAGGGAAGTATTGTGTGGAAAATACACATATGGACTGGCCATCTGGGCAGTACAAAATACACAAGTCCCAGGGATGGCCCTGGCCGATCTAGGCGGGGGACTACACCGCCCAGAGATGGCAGGGCGGGCTCTGCCAAGGGAAAGACACAGGCTCACCGTAGGGAGCTGTACCGAGGAAGAATATACATATGGGACCGCCGTAGGGGTCACAACATATGGATACCCAGCCTAGCACAGGTTCCACCAATGCATACGAGTGTTAGGCCTGGCGTCGGATGCTCCGCCACGTCATACTGCTGTGGTTTGAGGAGCTCACAAGGTTCGCCAATCTGGGGAACTTACTGGAGAGAATAAGCGCACATATCCGGTCCATGAGGACGGGAATGACGCAGCAAGCCAACACTAGAATGGGCACTTCGGTGTTACTGGCTGGTTAAGGCAAGCACACGGGAAGAATCCGGCTCTACACGGAGGCTATAGAATCTAGCGAACATGTTAGGTGTCGCCCAGCCAGCAGCTCTACATATATCTGTCAGCGAGGCGCCTTCCTCAGAGGAATGGGCCAAGTAGGTGCTGTCGCGAGGAGCACTAGTTTCGGGAACCAGGTCCGGTTGGGCCACTACGGCGCAACTAACAAGACCTGCTCCTCGTCCTCCCTGACCTTGCACAGAGTCTGTGCTAGAAGCTTCACAGGGGGAAACGCATACTTGTGTAGGCCCCGGGGCCAGCTGTGTGCCAGCGCATCCATGCCGAGAGTTCCCTCAGCCAGGGAGTAAAACAACTGGCAGTGTGACGTGTGCAGGGCGGCAAACAGATCTACCTGTGCGGCTCCAGATCAGCTGGACCACCTGGGAATGAAGTCTCCACTCTCCCGGAAGCACCTGCTGTCATGAGCGCTCATTGGCTGCACAATTGAGCAGGCCCGGAATGAATGGCACAAAGCAACCTCAGATGATTCTGACTCCAGAGGAGGAGATGGTGGGCGAGTTGTGACATGCGACGGGAGTGTAGACCACCCTGTCTATTGATGTACGCAACAGTCGCAGTGCTGTCCGTACAGACCAGAACGTGCTTGCCTCGTAGCGGCCCCTTGAGGCGGCCCAGCGCAAGACGTACTAACAACTTGAGGCTATTGACATTCCATTGCAGTTGAGATCCCGTCCACAGACCCAAAATTCCAAGCCCGTTGTTCGTGGCCCCCCAGCCGGTGGATGAGGCATTTGTGAAGACCACAGCATGCCTGGACAGTTGTTCTAGGGGAAAACCTGTCCGTAGAAACAAAGGGTCTGCCCACGGGTTGAAAGTTTGGTGGCAATTCAATGTTATTGTTGCACGAAATTAACCGCTCTGCCACGCCCATCTCGGGACCCAGTCGTGTAGCCAGTGTTGAAGTGACCTCATATGCAGCAACCTGAGCGACCTTACTGCGGCTACCCGAAGCCCCAACAGGCTGAGGCGACTGAGCACCATGTCCCTGTGTTCGCACAACTGCTCTCTCGACTGAGCTAGGATCAGCCAGTCATCAAGGTTGTTGAGAATGCAAACACCACACTCTCTCATGGGAGAAATGGCTGCCTCCGCGACCTTCATGAAGACGGTTTGCTGGGCGAACTGAATCGCATAGAGAGACAGGCTGGGAAGCGCTAGCCAGGCTCCCAGCGACCGAGCAAGCAAATCCAACGGCACCAAGGACGTACCCGCAGTGGGGCAGCAAGGCGGCATGCAGGGACCCGACTCGGATGGCATAGTGGCCCGAAGTGGGGTCTGAGTGTGCAGTGTAACACTTACCTGCTTCCACTGAGGGGGCACACAGGTGTGAGGAGGCCTCTTGTGTGCATCCTGAACACAGCCAGCACCCCCTGCTGGCGATGGGAGAGGCACCTGAGTGTGACAAGGCATTATAGCGTCGTACACCACCAAGCGCACTCTCTTGGCACCCATAGATATTGGAAACAGCTCTTTTTTTTACGTTTTGGGTACCACTGGCACGAAGGCCAGTGACTGTTCAACTGACGTCTGCAGCATACAAGTGGCTCCGAAGTGAATGACAAATGTGCGTTGCATCCACTTCCTATTTATAACCACGCTGCGGGGCGGAGCGCGAGATTCAAATCTTGCACGCCAATGGCCATTGGCCCGTTCTATATACACTCAAAGCTGATGGGCTCCCAGAAGTGATCCCAATTAATCGGTTACGTCTGACATACGTCGAACGTGACCAACTGAAAGGGAACTTATTGTTAACCTTTTAAGGTTTTTTTTGTGTGTTTTTACAATATTTTACAGTTAAAATTGTGTGATGATACATAGATTGGGGCTAGTTTTCTCCAATTAATATTTCTTATGGGAATAATTTTGTAAACTTAAATTATTGACTGCAAAGAATAAATAAATGCATAAGTAAATGAAAAATTCATCTTTTAGGATTCTTTGATAAATAGAAAATTCAAAAGAATAGCATTTATTTGAAATATGAATTAAACTTGCTTAATGCTGAATAAAACTTTATATTAAAAAATATATAAATTGTTTTATTTAAATCTTATTGAGCCCAAACATTTAAATGGTAGTGTTTCACATTTACACAAAAATATTAAGCCAGCACAACTGATTTTATCATTAATTCATCAACTTTGCCATCACAGGAACTATTAATTATTCCTCTTGACTGGAAGTGTATACATATAAATTAATACAATAATGGGGCATGTTGTCACAATGGAAACTTTAATGGGTTTTCAACATTTAGATTAAAATAAAAGGATTACGCAGAACAAAAGTAAGGTAACATATAGTTTGGGCCAATAGAAAGTATGAATTATAAAAATTACAACATTACAACATTTAAACTGAACCGGAAATGTAAAATACTGTTGTCCTGAGAACAACAGTTCAAAATTTGTATAACTGGATTTCTGACTCAAAGTTGAGATACAGTTTGTGTGAGAACTTCCCTGTACACTCAATCAAAACATTCCATCTTGATATTTTCATTTACATATTTAGCAAAACAAACAACGAAAAACAAAAAAAGCTATTTGTCAAAGAGGCAACAATATTCATAACATCAAATGCAGGTATGATTAAGAAGCAAACAATGGAAGAGGAGAAATACAGTGCATTTACATTTATGCATTTAGCAGACACTTTTATCCAAAGCAGACATTTTGTAAACTTTACCTGTGGCGTTACAGGTCTGAACTGATTGTAACAGAAGAGGTTGAGCTCCCTTCTGTCGGGGTCACAGCTGAAGTGAAGGGCCTCATTCCCATAAACCGCAAATCCCAGAACACCCAGGAAGAACATGCGCACGGAGCCAAAAAAAAGGGTGTGGAATTGACCAATCACAGTTGGAGGCCGGAGCTACAAAAAGAAAACAGTAGCATTGTATTCCGATTGCATTCGTTTTAAAAGGGGTGGGATAAACCGTTTCCAATCTGTTCGATAGGACATGTAAACACCTGATCGGACTGGAAATCTAAGCATGTGCAATGACTTGAGAAGGGCATAATGATGTATGATGCACAGAACGAAAACACTAAAATAAGATATTTTGAAGAATGTTTGTAACAAAGCAGATAGAGCAACCATTAACTACCATAGTAGGGAAAAAATACTATGGTAGTCAATGGTTGCTCTATCTGCTTTGTTACAAACATTCTTCAAAATATCTTATTTTGTGTTCAGCAGAACAAAGAAACTCATACAGGTTTGGAACAACTTGAGGGTGAGTAAATGATGACAGAATTTTCATTTTTGGGTGAACTTTCCCTTTAAATATAATAAATGACTGTCGTGTCATTCTAAAACTCTCTTTCCACTCATCGTTTGTGAAGTGCTGCAGGACAACGTTGTCCTACAAATACTTTCTTCGGACTCTCATCTGCAGACGCCTTGTTTTGGCCGCATGAAGGGGAGTTTTTACCCTTTTACGCATGTCAAAAGATTAATTCCGCTTGTGACGTGCACATCAACCGATCACTTTATTTAGTGTTCCTGTAAACACTAGTTTGGATTCATCAATCGGAATGATTTAATTCCGATTGAAACAAAATGTGCCCATATAAACATGGATAGTGTTCTGAATTACAAGATAAAGTAACTCTGAAAGTAAAGAAGATCTCAAACAAATGTAGGCCAAAATACACATAGCCTACAGTAATATCATTTAAAGGCACAGTTTGTAAGTTTCTCCACAAGAGGTCACTTATTCAAAACAAAGGCGGAGCTTGATGAATGAGCATGGAAACATGGGAGTTGTAGTCTCGACTCCTCACCTCCACGGCTGATGGAAAGCAATTAGACAAACTCGGACAGAAATCATGTTCATGAATGTACAAATGCATTAAAGTTTTATTAACGTTATGGTGGTATGAAGCAGGACACATCAAGAGCCGTGGGAGTGAACTCTAACGAGAAAGACCTGTGCAAAACACCGGTCTCTGAGATTTTATTATGCTGAAGTCAGCCACTTCCACTCTTTTCGTTGTGTTTATGGGGTAACGCAGCGCTGTTTTACATGGTTAAAACAATCATACTAAATATATTGAAGTGTGTTGAAAGTAGGGTTGCCACCCATCCCGTGAAATACGGAATCGTCCCATATTTACAAGCAATATTATGTGTGCCGTATCAAACTAATACGGGACGCGATTTGTCCCGTATTTTACACAGGTCCACATATTGTTCAATCAACATATAAGGATTTTGCAGTGTGGAGACTACTGATAGCAAATATAACGATGTCAATTTCACAATAAGTAGTAGTGAAGCTTGTGATTGCGTTTTAGAGGTTTTGTTGCCATTGCGCTGTAAACTTGTGTGTTTTTTAAAAACATGTCAAGTACGTGGCCACCTTTGAACGCAAGAGGATCTCCAGATATAGGGCTGAATAGAAAAAAAGGCATCAATGGATCTGTCCAGTAACTGATGATGAACCTCAGGCGAACTGCACACTTTTGGGTGAACTATCGCTTTAAAGTGCACCAAATAGGCTACCAAAGAGTTCTTTAGAAATAAATAAAATAATCAAATGTAAAATTATTGTTGCAAGTTCAAGTTCAAGCAAGTTTGTGTCCTTGTGTCCTGATGCAATTGTTCTTTTGGGGGTGAATCGGTGTCCCTTATTTTGCCACACTGAAGTTGAAACCCTAGTTGAAAGTTATGTTATAACGTTATATGTGTGTGTTCGCTCTGTGGCTGCAATGAGAGACTAGTTGCACTTTGCAGTAATCTAGATTGATATTAGAATAATAAAATCAGGATGACTAAATGACTGTTGCTAAATGACATTCAATTCATTTTAAAATATATTGTATGATGGAGAAAGCATTCTCTGAGTATGCTGTTTGCCACCTTACAAAATAGAGGCATGGTAAAACATGGTACTCATAGTAAATCAAGAAAACAAACGATTCAAACAATTAGACGAACCGTGCTGCGCTATATAACAATGATTCGTTGATAAATGTATCCAAACAGTTGCTCTCAGTTGCTAACCCTAACCCTCGTCTAATAAAACACATATTTTATTAAAGCATCTTTGCTGTTTCCATGGTTCTTATGGAAATCAAGGGTAACATAATCATATGGTAACATAAGGATATGACGTTACTGACAGGTGACGCAAGGACATGGTCCGTGTCCTGGTTAAAATAACTGATTTCTCTGAATTTGAACATTGTTGGAAACGTTGGGGATAATGTAAGTACACAGATCAACAAAATAGGCCCCACTTTATATTAGGTGGCATTAAGTACTATGTACTTACATCAAAAAAATAAGTACAATATACTTACTGTGTTCAAATTGTATTGCAAAACACTTTTGCTGATATTGAGGTGGGATACGGGTAGAGTTAGGGACAGGTGTGGTGGTATGGGTAAGTTTAAGGGTAGGGTTTGGTCTAAGGGAAGTGTCAACTGTGTAATTACAAATGTAACTACAGAAATTAATTACAGATGTAATTACATGCAGGTATTTTTTTTATGTAAGTACAATGTAAAAACATGTATGTACACAATAAGTGCATTGTATCAAATTATTAATTAAAATGTTAGTACATAGTAGTTAAGGCCACCTAATATAAAGTGGGTCCACAAAATATAAAGCATTGTTCTAGTGGTTTGTGAACATATTGTGCCTTTAATGATGAAAATTGAGACAAACAAACTGCTGAAATCAAATGTCTACTCTAAATTCACACACACACACAATCAGTTGACAAGGTTGTCACTAGTTTGATACTTATTAATAACTTGATTTTGCACAAAAAACAAACAAACAAAAAACAACCATCAAGAAAAAGCAAATAAAAATATCCTCAGCACACTTTGGTTCTGTCTTACTTACGCATCCCTCATAGAAGTTCTTGATGTAGTTTAAGGACATGATAATGTCTTTTTTTCTTAAGATTCAAATAGCCTGTGATGCTTTGCCCTCATTTCAGACCTGTTGCCTTCTGCTGAGCTCCAGCTCAAACGCTGCTGTTCCTGTTGACCTGTGCAGCTCCTGTCAATGCATATTTCCCTTTCATCTGCTCTACCTTCATCGATTTACCCATGAGGTACAAAAAGACAACAAAAAGGCAAAAACAAAAGGACTGAACATGTGCTCCTCACATAATCCCCATTCAACTATGTCAGCAGAAAAAAACAGGCCTTTTGAGGCATAATGGGGAACAACTGACAAAAAGTGTAAGACATAAAGTAAATGAAAGAAACCAAGACATGGCAATTAAACAAATGCAACGGCTGATGTTTTCAAAACAGGCTTGTTTATGTTTGTAATATATCACTTATGCCTCTTTGGATGTTGTATGGATATGAAAATCTATATACAGTCATCTTTGCATTTTCAAGTTCAGTGGAAACACCAAAAAGAACAAATCATAAAGTAAATATAAAATGAATTTGATTATATTTTTTAAAAGCTTGTTAGCCTGAGCCCAATTGGAGAGGTTGTCCTCCTCATTTAATCAGGCATAAAGGAAGGAAATAACCCAGCGCTGTTACATGTCAAAGTTGATTAAGTCACTAATGAAAAGATTGTCAAAACAAGCAGCTGTCAACATTTACCCATGTGGCTTTCATAGGCGATCTATGCCATCCCATCCTGAAAACATGGCGCTATGAAAGCCGGGCTCTGCCTTTAGACTCCTGTCACACTGAGATGAATGGAGGCAGAATATCTGAGCTGCTACGTAAAGCAGTAGTTCCCTTTCAGTCGGTCACGTTTGACGTACGTCGGAACTGACCGACGAATTGGGATCTTTTTTCAGAGACCAATTTACTTTGAGTGTATAGAAACGAGCCAATGAACATTGGCATGCGGTTCACGCATTCCACGCACCGCCCCGCGTTGCGGGTATAAATACAGAAGTGGAAGTATTTCAAGTACAGGCCATTTCCCCTGTGTGCCTCTGCACTGATCGGAGCATTTTTTCCTCTACTAAAAGAGCAACACGGTTTGACCCTGCGTCTTTTTCAAGATGTCATTCAAACTGTGTGTTTCTGGATGCTGTCAGTATCTATCTCCAGTTGACGGGCACGATCGCTGTCTCACGTGTTTGGGCGTTCAGCACGCTGAGGTGGCTTTTGTGGATGACTCATGTTCGAACTGCGCAAACATGACTATCGCAGTCTTAAAGTCTAGGCTCCAATACCTCAAAAGGGGTGGAGTCCCATTGCGCATCCCCCGATCTAGTGGTCATCCCGCTGCAAAGCAGAGAGCTACTATATGGCTGATGCCTTTGGTGGAGACCTGAGGGTTACAGTGAGGGCACTCCCGCTGGGTCACCAGGCTCCTCGGGCCCCTCCCCCCTCCGCTGCGCCGGTAGAGCTTCCGGAAGAGCGCGCTGGTCCTTCCCATGGGGGGCCAGCCGTTACTTTCGGGGCTCCAACTGAAGATATGTTGTCGATAGCTGCATCAGAGGACGAGCTAATGGATCCGGCTGCGTTACCCCCTTCAGGTGTGGTAGCGTTGTCCAAGTCTGATCCAGAGCTCACGGCTATGCTTTCCCGGGCCGCCGCAAGTGTCTGGCTCGAGTGGAACCCTCCACCGTGTCTCGAACCCTCGCGGCTGGACGATTGGTATATCGGGACGGACCGTGCTGGTTCTCAGCGCCCTGCCCCAGTACCTTTCTTTCCGGAAGTGCATCAGGAGCTCACAAAGTCGTGGACGGCGCCCTACAGCACTCGTGCACGATCGACTGACTCCTCCATCCTCACTACCCCTTGATAGGGGTGCAGCTAAGGGTTACGTGGAGGTCCCCCCAGTGGAGCGGTCAGTAGCGATGCAACTGTGTCCAAAGGCCGCTACCGACTGGCGGGGTCACCCACGTCTCCCCTCCTGGGCGTGTAGGTTCTTGTCCGGTCTAACGGGCAGAGCCTACACAGTCTGTCATCTTTGCATGCCATGGTGCTCCTGCAGGTCTGCCCAGGCCAAGGCGCTCAAGGAACTGCATGAGGGTAGTTCCGACCCAGGGGTTATGCAGGAACTGCGTACCGCGACGGACCTCTCCCTCCGGGCGACGAAAGTCACTGCACACACCCTGGGTCGGGCGATGTCCACACATGTGGTCCAGGAAGGGCGCGATCGAGCCGGTTCCTCCTGCCGATATGAGGTCGGGATTCTACAGCCCCTACTTCATTGAACCCAAGAAAGGGGGTGGGTTAAGGCCAATCTTGGACCTGCACATTCTGAATCGGGCCCTGCACAAGCTCCCGTTCAAATTGTTAACGCAGAAACGCATTTTCCAATGCATCCGTCCCCGGGATTGCTTCGCAAAGATCGACCTGAAGGACGCGTACTATCATGTCTCTATCCTTCCTCGACATAGACTATTCCTACGCTTTGCGTTCGAGGGGAGGGCATATGAGTACAAAGTCTTGCCCTTCGGGCTGTACCTGTCGCCTCGCGTCTTCACGAAAGTCGTCGAAGCAGCCATTGTTCCGCTCATAGAATGCGGCGTTCGAATACTCAACTATCTCGACGACTGGCTCATACTGGCTCAGTCTCGGGATCAGTTGTGTGAACACAGGGACATGGTGCTCAGTCACCTCAGCCTGTTGGGACTCAGAGAGAAGAGCAAACTCTGCCCCGTGCAGAGGATCTCTTATCTCGGTATGGAGCTGGATTCGGTCAGCCGGACTGCGCGCCTCACTCCAGAGCGCGTCCGGTCAGTGTTGAACTACTTGAATACATTCAAAGGCAGGACAGCGGTCCCACTGAAATTTTTTCAGAGGCTCTTGGGGCATATGGCATTTGCAGCCGCGGTAACGCCGCTCGGATTGCTTCATATGAGACCGCTTCAACGCTGGTTGCACGACCAAGTCCCGAGATGGGCGTTGCAGCGCGGTCAGTACCGGGTCTCAGTTACTCCTTACTGTCGCCAAACCTTCAACCTGTGGTTAGACCCCTCATTTCTCCGGGCCGGAGTGTCCTTAGTACAGGTGTCCAGGCATGCTGGGGTCTTCACGGATGCCTTATCCATGGGCTGGTGGGCCACGTACAACGGGCACGCAGTTTCGGGTCTGTGGACTGGGCCCCAACTGCGTTGGCATATCAATTGCCTAGAGTTACTGGCGGTAAGTCTTGCCCTGGCCCGGTTCAAGAAACCGCTCCGGGACAAGCACGTACTGGTCCGTTCGGACAGCACTGCGGCCCTTGCGTAAACCAACCGACAGGGTGGTCTAAACTCCCGTTGCTTAGAGCACTTCAGGGTCTTCCGTTTGAGCCTTTGCAGTCAGTTGAGCTAAAAATCCTGTCCATGAAGACAGTTCTCCTGACGCCATTGGCCTCAATCAAGAAGGTAGGGGACCTGCATGCACTTCGAATCGACGAATCGGTCGATGGATCGTGCCTAGAATTCGGGCCGGCCAACTCTCACGTTGTCCTGAGACCCCGGCCTGGATACGTGCCCAAGGTTCCTACCACTCCCTTTCATGACCAGGTGGTGAACCTGCAAACGCTGCCTTCGGAGGAGGCAGACCCAGCCCTAGCTTTGTTATGTCCCGTCCGCGCTCTTCACACTTACGTTGACCGAACTCCGAGCTTCAGGTCCTCACAGCAGCTCTTCGTCTGTTACAGAGGCCAGCAGAAGGGAAAGGCTGTCTGCAAGCAGAGGTTGGCCCACTGGATAGTGGATGCCATCGTCTTGGCTTACCAGTGTGTCTAGGCTGGGTTCCATATGTTGCGGTCCCCTTACAGCTACCCCATATGTGTATTCTCCACGGTACCAGCTACCCTACTCGGCTAGCCCCGTGTCTTTCCCTTGACAGAGCCCGCTCTGTCGTCTCTGGGCGTGTTCTTTCCCCCCTGGGACCAGGTTGGATCCACCCCAGAGACGTCCATATGTTGTACTACCCTGATAGGTTAGTCCTTATGCGTATTTCCACCTCTCCTTCCATTGAAGGATTTGGCCTTCAGTGACTGTCAAGGACAGTGACTGTCCTTCCCTGCCGGGAGCCCTGCCTCCCACTCCAACATAGAAGTGGCCCAGCGAGCTCAGGCAGGGCGCTGGAAGGGCTAGCATCCCTAGCATGTTGGTAGGGATCCCAATTCGACGGTCAGTTCCGACGTACGTCGAACGTGACCAACTGAAAGGGAACGTCTCGGTTACGTATATAACCCTCGTTCCCTGAAGAAGGGAACGGAGACGTACGTCCCGTCGCCAGGTGCTGTGCTTCAGCTGAAGAACTGAGCCACTTATCTCGGCTCTTCAGTTGAAAATGATATGCGGTACTTCCACTTCCGTATTCATACCCGCAACGCGGGGCGGTGCGTGGAATGCGTGAACCGCATGCCAATGTTCATTGGCTCGTTTCTATACACTCGAAGTAGATTGGTCTCTGAAAACAGATCCCAATTTGTCGATCAGTTCCAACGTATGTCTCCGTTCCCTCCTTCAAGGAACGAGGGTTACATACGTAACCGAGACGTTTTGTATAATGAAGAGTTTTTACAATTCAGCAGCGAGCCAAACTCCCTTCAAATAAAGACTGGAGCCAGGGTGTAGTTTCCAAAACTCCTGATGTTTACTCCAATATACATTGAATGAGAGTGAAATGACAATGCTTTCGAAGGCTTGAACTTTAAAGAAAAACTGGAGCAGCAGTCACATGGAGCTTAATTCTTGAGAGAGCTGAGCAAACTGAACTAAAATGGCTGCTCCCTTGCTTAGTCGGGTAATTTTCAAAATAAGAGTCCCAGACAAGAAACCTACAATACTTAATTAAACAGACAGAACACATAAAGTATCAGTGAATGAAAAGTCACACCTGTAGCTCAAGCTTTAAGGAGAGTACCCTACCTGATGGTAGAGGCTGTGAATCAAGAGCTGGACAAAATGCTGCAAGATGGCATCATAGAGGAACTGCACGAAGGATCTGAATGGGTGTCAAACATTCTTCTAATTCCAAAAAAAGACACTAAAGAAATAAGACTTTGTGTAGATCTGAGAGAAGTGAATAAACCGGTGATAAGAGAAAGACACACAGTACCAACAATAGACAGTATACTGCAAGCAATGCAGGGAGCAAAGGTGTTTGCAAAATTGGACGCACGTAAGGGTTTGTAGCAAGTTGCTCTGGCACCTGAATCCAGAAAAATTACCACATTCATTACACACCGGGGATGCTACCATTTTAGGAAGGTTCCATTCGGATTGTCCAGTGCTCCTGAAGCGTACCAGAGGGCCATTGACTCTATGTTATGTGGGATGCCAGGTGTGGTGTGCTACATGGATGATGTGGTCGTGTTTGCTGAAAATGAAAATGAGCTGGAGCAAAGACTAAGAAATGTTTTTCAAAGATTCCAAGAAAAAGGGCTGACCTTGAATAAAGAAAAATGTTTCTTTGGACTTAAGCAGATTGAAATTTTGGGTCATGTTGTCACAGCCGATGGAATTAAACCAGATCCACGAAAGGTTGAAGCATTTTGTAACACTCCGAGACCCGAAAATGTTGCACAGTTACGTTCATTCTTAGGCACTTGTGGATTTTTGATGAAGTTTGTTCCCAATTACGTAAATCTGTCTGAGCCTCTCAGAAAACGCCATAAAAGCACAAGAGTGGCAGTGGTCATCTGAAGCAGAAAATGCGTTTAAAGGGGTCATAGAATGGTACATGCACTTTTACAAGTTGATTATACGGAAATGTGTGTTGGCAGTGCCTGTACACAACCATCCTATAATGATAAAAATACATCCAGTGTTTTTTTTTTAATCTCCTTATATATTTTCCCCTGTCTCAAATCGAGCCGTCTGACCGTGTGACGTTACACGGTGTACGCCCCTCCTAAGATTGTTGATTGACAGCAGCGTTTCAACACAGACCCACCCTGAGCGAGCTGTCATCAGTCCGCCATTGTTTATACTCTGGAACAGAATGGCGTCTAAGCGATTGTGGTGTTGTGTTGTTGTTGTGTGTAATAACGAACACAGCAGTCATTTTGATGTTCCTAAATCCGAACTGCTGAAGACCCAGTGGCTGCTGAGTTTTGTTTTAGAAGGGAATATTCCCCCCGATCAACGTCAATGTTTGCGCGAATCATTTCTCAGCAGACTGCTTTATAAACGAGCGTCAGTATAAAGCAGGTTTTGCTAATAAGCTGCTCTTGAAAAAAGGATCGTGTTCCTGCTGCACCTCAGGAAGATGTGAGTGTAACGTTTTATTAACCTTTATATTAATCTTTGCAAATCGCTTCACGATGAATGAGGCTAAAGTTTACAGGGTAAGTTACATTACATGCTTTCTGTGTATGATGTTCTCAATATAATTCATAATCCCACGTTTATAATGAACAACGCGTTATGTTTGTTATTACAAACTGTGTACTCGGGTGATAAAGTTAACGTGGTAACACTACACTAAGCTTACTTTTGTACATGGTTTATAACGGTGTCTGTTACTGATTAAGAAGTAATTCGTCAGTGGGTTCGTCATCTTGTTCCTAGTCCGACTCCGGTTCAAAATGATAAGGTTGCTCAGATGTTTCCTCAGAGACTCCCGTTGCCATTATTTCTCGAAAATATACCCTCAAATGTTGTCAAGGCAACACTCCACGTGTGTTGTGGTGTTGTGTCGGGTCGAACCGAACGCCCCACAGAGCAGAGGGGGCGGGGTGAGCAAAGCTCATTATCATTTAAAGTCACATGCACTGAAATGACTTGCTGAAAACTGAGCTGGTTTTGACCAGGTAAAATTAGTGTTTTCTTACAATACTAATGAGAATTTTTAATTAAAGTATATTACAAACTTTTCATTTAGACACTAAAGAATCATATTAACTTGTACAAAAATGTCATTCTATGACCCCTTTAAAAGACTGAAAAAAGAATTAACTAGTGAGCCATGCCTAGCATACTTCAACATAAGTGCTCCAACAGTTGTGATTAGTGATGCAAGTCCAGTTGGACTTGGAGCAGTTTTGCTTCAGACGCAAGAAGATGGAGCTAAGAAGCCTGTAGCATATGCAAGCCGCTCTCTGACACCCACGGAAAGGCGTTACTCTCAGATAGAGCGGGAGGCCCTAGGGTACGTATGGGCAGTGGAATACTTCAGAGCATATTTGTGGGAGGCAGATTTACTCTTCAAACAGATCATCGACCTCTCATTTATATGCTCAATCCAGAGAAGTCAAAGCTTTTGCCTCCTAGAATACAAAAACTTGGACTGAGACTGTATCCATATGATTACAAGATTGAACACATTGCAGGTAAAGACAATGTTGCAGATTCAAGAACCAAGGAGCTTTATTGCCAAGTAAATTTTTTACACATACACGGAATTTGTTTTGGTGTTGTGCGAGTCACACCGAGTCGCCATTCTGCGGCGCCTCCTTTAGTTGGACAGAAAAAATACAGCATTACATGAGGAGAGGTAAGGAGGGGTGAGGAGATGAAAAAAAAACAACCCCCAGACTATGCTCCTTTCGGGAGCACAGTTTGGGAACAGTAAAAAAACATCTCAGCAACATGAGCGCATACACATTACAACATGAAACACGACTTGCAACAGGGGAGAGGAATGGGGGGTTGAGGTTCCCAGCACAGCCAGGTGGCCCGTCCTGCAGCCTTTCCAGGCGCTGGTCACAGTCCCGCTTGTCAGACTGGGGGTACAAAGCGGCGAAGGTGAGAGATGGGTGTGTGCATAAATGTGTGTGTGTCTGTAGAGTTCATGTGCATGTTTGTGTAGGCCTGGAGATTCACGCCTGGCACCATAATCTCGGTGATCCAGTCCGCAAGTTGCTATGGAGACAGCCTTGATCAGATCCCAGTCCGAGTCAGCAGGTGATTGGGGGATGAATGCAAGAGCGTCTTCCTGCAGTGCTCTCAGGGGGAGTTGTTGTCCCAACAGCGGCCTTGGCCAAGGCCAGTGCTGGTAGAGGGAGCCGAAAGCAGATAAGATTGGACTGCTCTCTTAGTTCGTTCTGGTCTCTGAAACGATCCTTTTGCAAAGCCGTGAGCTTTTCCATGATGATATCCATATTGCGTTGCATCTTCATGATGTTATCCATATTGCGGTTAATAGTCCCAGTTTGAGAGATGACCGCTCTGCCCACTGCATCAATCATGACGGGCAGCCTTGTGGAGCTTTGAACAGCTGTCACCGCTTCCTGAATTCCTCGATATACCAGGGCAATGCCTGATCCAATCAGCAGAAACCTTGTTACCATGATTCTTAATAGGTAGATGTCTTCAATGTCCTCTACGGAAAGAGCCGCCAGACACACAACATGCCACCTCTCCCACGCGTCCATCGTGTAGCCAGCAGCAAACGTTCCGGCAGGGCAGTCAGGTTCCCCCGAACCCAAGCTTCTCGTCGAGAAGATGGTGTCAATTGCGTTGAGAGACCAGTTGATCAAATCCATATTTTTTTAGTTCGAGAGCAGTGCATGGAGAGTCTCTCAAGTTTAAGACAGTAGACTAGACGAGACGAGAGAAGCAAGCAGGGGAGGAGGGAGACGAGAGGGAGAGAGGAGAGAATGCGACCGCCCTCGCTGAGAGCCAGAGGGGAAGAGGACTTCCACTTTCTAGACTTCCTTTACCAGAAACGGCAGCAGTTACGTGGACATGTATATGGACAGAGTGTTGTCTGTAAACATGATGGATGTACAAGCCTTGACTCTTGAGGAACTTAAAAGATCTACAATGGAAGATACTACCTTGACACAACTGATTTCCGTAGTGGAGACAGGACAGTGGCCAGCTTCAATTCCTGAAAGTCTACATCCATATAAACGCTGCTCAGATGAGTTGTCAACCCATGATGGTCTTTTCCTGAGGGGACACAGGATTGTTCTTCCTTCCAAACTGGTTCAGCAAGCTTTGAAAATTGCACAAGAGACACATCAAGGTGTAATTCGCACAAAATAATTTTTGAGAAGCAAATTCAATTGGTCTAATATGGACATGGATGTAGAAAGAATGATCAAAAACTGTAATGCGTGTGTTCTGAATCAACCCTTGCATGAAGATCAACCACTTCATCCATTGGAACTACCCCCCAGACCGTGGACCAAGATAGGTGTTGATTTGGAGGGTCCTATTCAGAATGTCTATATACTCACTGTTATAGACTATTACACATCCCCCCGGTTTCACAGACAAGGCTTAAGCTAGTCCCAGACTAAAATGCATATTTGAGCTGTTTTAACTGAAAGCAACTTGCACTGGGCATATCTTAAAATATGTCAGTGCCATTGTTTTGTCTCAAGATGCACACCAGCAATGTTTGTTTTTAAGGCACGTTAATAAAAGCTACTTAAATGTCCTAATTGAACTAAGGCCTAATCCTGGCTTAGTCTAAGTCCTGTCTGTGAAACCAGGCCATCATATCCTGAAGCAGTAGTCATTGCCGACATAACTTCTGAGACTGTTACCAAGGAAATTATGAAGATGTTTGCCCGATTTGGGTATCCCTTGGAAGTAGTCACTGACAACGGGAAGCCATTTTTTTCAGTAAAGTCTTCGAAGCATTGCTGAGAACTAGTGGAGTTAAGCACATTAAGGCCTCACCTTACTACCCCAAAAGTAATGGTAAAATTGAAAGATTTCATCGTTACTTGAAGAAAGCTTTCAAAGCAGCTAAAAGTGAGGGAAGGAATTGGAGAGAAGATCTCTCAAAGATTCTTCTTGCCTATCGATCCACACCACATAGAGCATCGGGTGAGACACCAGCTTATCTAATGTTTTGACGAGATGTGCATACGAAGTTGCCTAGTCTCATAGCTGACAAAAGAGAAATAAAAGACATTGAAAGTCATCATAAAAGCTACAATGAGAAAATGAAACAATACGCAGACAAGACAAGGCGAGCCAAAGAACACAACTTTATGTTAGGAGACGTTGTATACTGTATGTGGCGAGTATGGAAAATATAAAATCAAATCAAATCAAATCACTTTATTGTCACACAGCCATGTACACAAGTGCAACAGCAGGTGAAATTCTTGGTGCAGTTCCGAGCAACATAGTAGTCACGACATGACATGTACAACATTTAAAGCAGCATCAGATTACACATCTGATGCGCCCACAATTACTCACAGCACAGTAAACTCTACAATAAACAATAAATAATTTACACAATGTGAGTGTAGTTCTCACAGCTTTAACCAATATACACATACTTACAATATACATATACTTTAAACAATATACATTAAACATACATTAAACAGTATACATTAAGCTATAGTAATAATAATATACAATGTACAGTATACATTATTATTCACAGTAGAGATCCAATGTACAATAGGTGCTATATGATAAATAATAAATGATAAATAAATGTGTATATAATGTGTGTATCTACAGTGGGTTGTGCTGAGTGATATTCTGTCCAGTGTGTGTTATGATACTGATGGATCAGGAGTTAAGTAGTCTGATTGCTTGTGGGAAGAAGCTGTTCTGGAGTCGGCTGGTGCGTGTTCTAATGCTGCGGTACCGTCTGCCTGATGGCAGCAGTGAGAGCAGCCCATGGTTCGGGTGGCTAGAGTCTCTGATGATCCTCTGAGCTCTCTTCACACACCGCCTGCCGTATATGTCCTGGAGGGAGGGAAGCTCACCTCCGATGATGCAGCTGGCCGTGCGCACTACCCTTTGCAGGGCTTTGCGGCTGCGGGCGGTACTGTTGCTGTACCAGGTGGTGATGCAGCCAGTCAGCAGGCTCTCTATAGTGCTGGTGTAGAAGCGTGTGAGGATGTGGCGGTTCATTCCAAACCTCCTCAGCCGTCGCAGAAAGAAAAGGCGCTGATGAGCCTTCTTCACAACGGCCTCGGAGTGGACGGACCATGAGAGTTCCTCTGTGATGTGGACACCAAGGAACTTGAAGCTGCTGACTCTCTCCACCGGTGCTCCATCGATGGTGCTGGGGCGGTGTTCTCTCTCATTCCTCCTGAAGTCGCCCACCAGCTCCTTGGTCTTGCTGACGTTGAGGGAGAGGTTGTGCTCCTGACACCACCGTGTCAGAGTGTGCACCTCCTCTCTGTAGGCCGTTTCATCATTGTCAGTGATGAGACCTACCACCGTCGTATCGTCAGCAAACTTGATGATGGTGTTGGAGCTGTGGGTTGCCACACAGTCATGTGTGTACAGGGAGTACAGGAGTGGGCTGAGAACACAGCCCTGAGGGGCTCCAGTGTTGAGAGTCAGTGGTGAGGAGATGTTACTGCCCATTCTGACCACCTGGCGTCTGTTTGACAGGAAGTCCAGGATCCAGCTGCATAACAAGCTGTTTAAGCCTAGAGCCCGGAGTTTAATGTCAAGTATGGAGGGCACAATGGTGTTGAATGCTGAGCTGTAGTCTACAAACAGCATTCTCACATATGTGTTCCTCTTTTCCAGGTGGGAGAGAGCAGTGTGAATTGTTGATGAAATGGCATCATCAGTGGAGTGGTTTGTGCGGTATGCAAACTGCAGTGGGTCCAGTGAGGGGGGGAGAACAGAGCAGATGTGGTTTCTGACTAGTCTCTCAAAGCATTTGCTGATGATGGGGGTCAGAGCAACAGGACGCCAGTCGTTTAAGCAGGTGGTTTTTGACTGCTTAGGTACAGGAACAATGGTGGACGTTTTGAAGCATGTGGGGACTACAGACAGGGAGAGGGACAGGTTAAAGATGTCAGTGAAAACTCCAGCCAGTTGGTGCGCGCACGCTCTGATCACGCGGCCCGGAATGCCGTCTGGGCCCGCAGCTTTACGGACGTTCACCCGCCGGAAGGATCGGGTTACATCCGCTACAGATACGGAGAGTGCACTAACCTCTGTATCTTCAGCCGCGAGCTCTCTCTCCGCGAGGGCGGTGTAAGTTCCCTCAAAGCGAGCATAGAAGGTGTTGAGCTCGTCCGGGAGAGAGGCAGCGGTGTTCACGGTGGAGTTTGTGTTCCCTTTATAGTCCGTGATGGTGTTAATTCCCCGCCACATGCTTCTAGAGTCGGTGGTGTTGAACTGTCCTTCAATCTTGTCCCTGTACTGGCGTTTTGCTGCTCTGATGGTTTTCCGGAGGGCATAACTTGCTTGTTTATGCTCCTCCGCATTACCGGAGTTAAAAGTGAAGGTCCGCGCATTGAGTGCCGCACGAACATCCCCATTTAGCCACGGCTTCTGGTTTGGGTACAGCCGTATTGTTTTGGTCGGAACAACGTCTTCTACGCACTTCCTGATGAAACACGTTACGCTATCAGCGTAGACCTCGATGTCGTCATCAGAGGCCGACCGGAACATCTCCCAGTCCGCGTGATCAAAACAGTCCTGTAGCATAGAGTCTGATTGGTCCGACCAGCACTGGATGGTTCTGAGGGCGGGTGCTTCCTGTTTCAACCTCTGCCTGTATGCGGGCAAAAGGAGGATGGAAGCGTGATCCGATTTGCCAAATGGTGGGCGCGGGAGTGATTTGTAACCATCCTTGAAGGAAGAGTAACAGTGGTCCAGAACTCGGTTCCCTCGTGTGTTGAAGCTAACATGTTGGTGGTATTTAGGTGCAATGCGCTTGAAGTTGGCTTTGTTAAAGTCCCCGGTCACAATAAACGCAGCCTCAGGATGCGCGGTTTCCTGCTCACTCACTGTCCTATACAGTTCCTTTAGTGCCCGGTCTGTGTCGGCTTGTGGGGGAATATACACAGCTGTGATGATGACCACTGTGAATTCCCTCGGTAGCCAGAATGGTCGGCACAGAACCATGAGAAGTTCCAGATCAGGAGAACAGAAAGACTTGATAGAATGTACGTTCCTCTGATCACACCAGGATCGGTTGATCATAAAACATACACCCCCGCCTTTGCTTTTCCCGGAGAGATCTTTTTCTCTGTCCATTCGGTGCACGGAGAACCCCGTGGTTTCGATGGCCGAATCTGGAATCTCAGCGGACATCCAAGTTTCTGTGAGGCAGATAATGCAGCAGTCTCTCGTTGGAAAGAGATCCGCGCTCTCAGCTCGCAGAGTTTATTGTCCAGAGACTGAACATTTGCCAGTAAAATACTGGGAAGCGGGGGTCGGTTTGCGCTGCGTCTTACTCTGATGAGTACGCCGGCTCTCTTCCCCCTTCTCTGGCCGCGTTTCCGTGGTCGGGCCGCCCAAACAAAAGGATCCGCTGCTGTGTTTGTAAGCAGCGTGTCGTCACTGAAGAATTTAAAGTCCGGTTTTCGGTGTGCGATTGCCGAACCAATGTCCAAAAGTGTCTGTCTGTTTTACGTAGTAAGGCAGACAACATCCAAGACAAAAAACACAAAAACTATTAACAGAACAAACAAAAAACTACAATGTTTCAGCAGAGCTTGCGACGTTGCGGCCATCCTCGGCGCCATCTTGACTCAATATAGAAATTTTGTGAAAAATAGAAAGCTGGGAGACACTCGCTATGTACTGCTGAGGCACACATCGGACAATTCTTTTAAAATGGTGAATGTAGAGGATGGCTCTAGGATTGTGAGTAATGTGAAGCACATTCGTCATGTTCCTGTTCTGCTGGAGATTAGCATACCAGAGCCTGCAGAAACACAAAGCGATCAAGGAACTCAAGAGACAGTGGTCAAGTCAGATTCAACGAAAGAGCCACAGAGTTCTTCTGTTACATTTCCAGACACTGGTAGCAAGCCTTTGACTACCCGTAGTGGTAGAGTGATTAAGAAACCTGCTCGTTTCAAGGACATGGTTATGTAAAGTTAGAGTATGTTTGTTGACTGTTTAGTCAGTTTTGATTGAAACAATATAGTAGTATGTATTTTGTTATTTGACAAGATAAGTTCTCTAATACTAACAAAGGGAGGGATGTAGTGTAGTGATATCGCGAGAACAAGGGGTTGGACGGGAGGGTGATCACGAGAGTGAAGAGAGTGATCATGTAGTTGAGAGTGTGTTAATAAAAGTTGAGATAACGATACAGACTGGTTATTGAGAACAACAACACAACACTGGAGTTTAGTTTACAATGTGTGATTTGGGGCATGAAATTAACTGTTTGGGCAATTGTGTGATGTAGGTGTGTTGGTGTGTTAAGAGTTTAGGAAAATTGTTAAAAGCATTGAAAAAATTGTCATAGTGATCGTAAAAAACTGTAATGTAAATCAGCGTAAATTGAAGGCGTACCATAAATAAAATCATGCTGTACAAGTACTTTTTATACAATTTAAATATTATTATATATATTTTTCCCACATTAAAGTCATGAGAATGTGTGTGTGTGTGTGTGTCCGAGCAGAGTAGGCTCTCAGAAAAGGAGGGGTTTAGAGAGGCTGAATCTGTGTGTGTGTGTGTGTGTGTGTGTGTGTGTGACAAAAATGAAAAATTTGACATGATTAATTAATTAAAAATATGATTAATTATTTAAAAATGTGTGTGTGTGTGTGTGTGTGTAATATATCTGTTTGTGAATGTAAACGGTGTGCAAAGTTTCAAAGATCAAAGCGCATGATAAATGGAGTTATAAAAGAAAGAATCAATTCTGAACTGCCGAAAAGAGTTGCCAGTAACGTACTTCCTGTTACATACCTACGTAACATTAGCCGCATTTCCACCATCACGTGTTACGTCCCTGTAGATGGGACATCCCTATGTGTGTTTTTTTCTTTCTCCCGCCTCCTGTCAATTTCTTAGGCAATCCTACACGGGACAGCTAATGGTCCAAGAAGCTGTCCATTTTTGTTAACGGGCGTGACGTCATAACTTCCACTGCCAATCCTGTCTAGCGCCAGAGTTTAAAAGAGCAACAGGACGGATGCGAGGACGGCTTTACGTTGGATGATTTATTTACTTTGGATAGTTTTGAGTTGTCTTTTGTTTCCTTATGTGTTACATTTGGAGTGGATTGACCGTCTCCTTGGTCCATGGGAAAACTGGACAGGTAGCGTGACGTACACCTTGCAACACCTAGTGACTAATGTATAGACACACCAGTTAGAAGTTAGCGCCACTTTTGTATGTTTTGATTTGTTAGAGAGGAGAGGTAAGTTAGAGCGTGAGAAACGCTGAAGACTTGCTTTTCTTACTTTCTTTTCATCAGTTAGGTTAGAGGTTGAACTTGAGTTAGATTGGGTTTTGTTCTGTTCTTTTCTTTGGTGCCACTTTTTGTCCTTTTCCCCAGGTTTACTATTTTCTTTGTATCTTTTTATTGGTTATTTTAATATTGTATATATTATCATCTTTTGTTATATTGTTACTCTTCCTTATTTCTATTATTATGATTATTCCTTATTATCTCACATTGGGTTTTCTTTGATTATGCAAAAAATTGTTATTCATTGGCAGTTTTGGTAGTGTTTTGTCTTTTGCTGCCATCACAAGCACACGTAGATGATCTTGGAATTGATACGGAAGCACTTGCATCATCATTAGAATTTGTATTGTATTGTACTGAAGAAGTCTTCTGAGCTGAAGTTCAGGTATGGTAATGAGTGTTTCGGTTCCAACACGCACTGTAAGCGGTAGACCAATCACAGCAGACTGGGCCATCTGACCAATCAGAGCAGAGTAGGCTCTCGGAAAAGGAGGGGTTTAGAGAGACTGAATCTTCGAACAAAGCATTTTATTATGAGAAGTGTATATTATGAGAAAAGGCACCCTATAATACCACTGCAATACAGTTCTTTGTTCAGGGAAGAAGGAGGCGGGAACCGGCGAACGTTTAAAGACTTTAATAAATAAATAAACACAAAATCAAAGTAAAAGCGGCAGCCCCTCACGGACGACTTCCGCGCACACTTAAAGGTCCCGTTCTTCGTGATCCCATTGTTCAAACTTTAGTTAGTGTGTAATGTTGCTGTTAGAGCATAAATAATACCTGTAAAATTATAAAGCTCAAAGTTCAATGCCAAGCGAGATATTTTATTTAACAGAAGTTCCCTTTCAAAGCCTACAGCGAACGGCTGGCTTGGACTACATCCTGGTACTTCCTACATAAATGACGTCAGTAGAACAGTAGAACAGACTAACCTCCGCCCACAAGAATACGCAAAAAAAGGGGGCGTGGTCTTGTTGCTGTCCCACATGGAGAAGAGGACGTGTCGCATGGAGAAAAGGAAGTGGTGCGTTTGAGTGTGTTTGTCGCCATGTCGTCGAGACGGTTATTTTCATCCCGGAGTCCAATCACCTTTGTTTGGCTTTCCCAGGGACGCTGTAGAGATCATTGATCGCATATATCTCCCGTTAAGAGGTGTGACCTTTCCACATGCGCTAAGCTGCTGTCAAATCACAACACAGGAACTGTGCCAAGTTCGCTAAGCTGCGGTCAAATCACAACACGGGAACCGCTGGCACAATCAGAACTCGTTACGTATTTCTGAAGGAGGGACTTCATAGAATAAAGGAAGTCATCAGCCGTTTTTAGGACAGTGAAAACAGCGGTATACAGATAAGTAAATTGTGTTAAAAATACTGGGTTTTTTTTACACGCGAAACATGAACACATGTTATATTGCACACTGTAAACACAATTTAACAAAACGTAACCAAAACATAACATAAAATCCAGGCCTGGTCCTTTCTCGTCCTTCACTGTCGTTGCTCCTCCTTTATGCTCCCGTCACTCCTCCACGAGACACGTCCCTCGGCCTCGCTGCTCGCCACAACCACAAATACCACAAATACAATCATGCTGATTTTAAAAAATACATGTATATTATAAATGTCCCCCCTACCACACATCCATGTCATGAGATTTGTTTTCTGCATGACAAAAAGGAAAAATGGTGTGAAAATATGTTTAATTGTCATTAATCTCACAATGGAAAAAAAAAAGATCTTGATGAATGAGTTTATTGCAGCATAGCACTGACAAAGCACATTTAGCACTTTGTGTTCACCGGTGTCAGAATGAACCCAGAACATCCAAATCTCAAACCTTTTATCCTGTTACAGTTGACCACTCTTATTGTAACAGCTGTGGTCTGTATGTTAATAAAGTTGTGACACCTCATTGTCTGAGATGTCCTCTGTGTCCCACACCCATTCCCATTCTACAAATTGATGACCATTTGCTCAGGATGTGAACCCAAATGGTACATAAACAATATAACTTGACTTTTTCTTTCTCAATGATAATTAAGCCATTTTGGGGATGAGCGTATTCCAAATTATACTTTGGAGTGGAATCTGAGTCGAGGCAGACTACAATTTCCCTTCAAGTCCTAAAATTGGCTTCTTTTTTGGATGGGATGAAATATCACCTGCACTGTAAACCCGAATAAGTTTTCAAAACTTAAAAAGTTAAGAAATTTGAAGTTTAAGTAAGCAGATTTTTATTTTGTAATCATACATTTTAATTGCTCTGAACTTGAAGTATTTGAGTAAGCTAATTCACACATTTAAATTAGAAATATCATGTAACTTGACTTGCTTTAACTAGAGTTAAATACCACCTTGCTAATTGGTTACGCAATGCTTTGGTAGCATTAGCATACACTGAAAAAAACGATTCGTTGGCTGAACAACCATTACTTATAAAAGTAAATAGATTAAACACAAAAAAATTAATGATTCATAACTTTTCAACCTTTACATAACATATATAGTCCATGTAACACAAAAATATAAGTTACAAGGTGAACTTAAGTGTATGCATAAATAAAATGGAAAAACCTAATTCACATCAACTACTATTACAATTATGCCAAAATTAAGTAAATCTAGCAGAAAATTATAAGTATATGACTGTGAGCCACGTGGTATGAAATTTCACGTGATGCCTTTCCAGTCAAAAATTGTGAAGACGGTGGAAAAAAAGGTAAGCATAACTTTCTATAAACTAAGTCAAATATTCAATTTTGACGTTTTAACATTAATAAACACATGTTTGTTTATTTTAGTGGATGAAGATTGCAATTCAGTGAAACGCACTTGATGAAGATGCTGAAAATGTCACAATACAAGACGCGGAAGCAAAGATGCAAGTAACTCTTATTTAATTAAAGCCAGAAAGACAACACTGTTCAGGGCCTCGGATGGGCTGGTGGCGCAGGGACAAGACGGTCAGCGTGGTGGTGAAGTGAGGTGACGGTGAATCCAGTGCAAGTGAACATCCAGACGAGACAATCCACGAAGACACCGAACAGGAACTGGGAAAGAACACGACTGCAGACTGGAACACGGAGAACACACACTGAGGACACCAACAAACGATCAGACAAAGAGAGGAGAGTGAGATGAGTCTTTATATGTGAGTGAATTGGTAACAGCTGACGCGCTGATGATCCAAATGAGTGGAAATTTCCACTCACACACACCCACCCACACTAAACAACAAATACACGAGACATGAAGAAAACAGTGAATTCATGAACCGTGACAGTACCCCTCCTCCTAGGAACGCCTCCTGGCGTCCCCAGACTCCCTTACCTGTTGATTGTAATCATCGATAAGGGAGTGATCCAGGATGTCTCTAGCAGGAACCCAACTTCTCTCCTCCGGACCGTAACCTTCCCAGTCCACCAAGTACTGGACTCCGCGTCCCCTCCGCCTTGCGTCCAGAATTCGATTAACCGAATAAGTGGGTTCCCCTTCTACGAGTCGCGGCGGTGGGGGAACCGGGACTGGCGGATTAATGCGGGAATAAAACACGGGTTTGATTTTGGATACATGAAAAACGGGATGAATTCTCCTGTACACTGGAGGAAGATTGAGGCGGACTGCCACCGGACTAATGATTTTGGTGACAGAGAACGGGCCAATGAATTTGGGAGCAAGTTTATTAGAAACGGAGCGGAGAGGAATGTTCTTGGTAGAAAGCCACACTTTGGAACCGACGACATATACGGGAGGTCTCGACCGGTGGCGATCGGCCTTGGCCTTGGTGCGCGCTCCCACTTGGAGTAGAGTCACACGGGCTCTAGTCCAAGTGTGATGACACCTCTGGATGAAAGCGTGAGCGGAGGGGACCGCGACTTCGGACTCCAGACTAGGAAAAATTGGTGGCTGGTAACCTAGACTACACTCAAATGGAGATAGGCCCGTAGATGACACTGGTAACGAATTGTGGGCGTACTCCACCATTGACAGTTGTTGGCTCCATGAGGAAGGATTCTTGGAGACCAGACATCGCAACGTTCTCTCCAAATCCTGGTTGGCTCTCTCAGTTTGGCCATTGCTCTGGGGATGGAACCCTGAGGACAGGCTAACAGTCGCACCCAGTAATCTACAAAACTCTTGCCAAAATTTGGACACGAATTGGGGTCCTCTGTCGGAAACCACGTCCGTCGGGAGGCCATGTAACCGAAAGACGTGGTTAACGACTGTTAACGCTGTCTCCTTGGCTGAGGGTAATTTGGGCAAGGGAATAAAGTGGACCGCCTTCGAGAACCGATCCACCACGGTCAAAACTACCGTGTTACCCTGAGAGGGTGGGAGGGCGGTGACAAAATCTAGAGCGATATGGGACCAGGGTCTCGAAGGGATCGGCAGCGGTTGAAGGAGCCCATCTGGGGGTCGATTGGAAGACTTACCAGTGGCGCAAACTGAGCAAGCCAAAACAAAATTGTGAACCTCGCGAGCCATACGTGGCCACCAAAATCGTTGCTTGACTAAAGATGTAGTGCGACTGACTCCTGGATGACAAGCCACATTGGAACAATGCCCCCACTGAATGACGTCGGACCGTAATCCCTCTGGCACAAATAAACGGTTTGGTGGACAACCGATCGGAGGCGTTACCCCTTCTAAGGCCGTCTTGACCTTCGATTCGACCTCCCATGTGAGTGTGGAGATAATTAGGGTCTCCGGAAAAATGCACTCGGGAGTAGACGGGCGATCGGAACGGTCAAAAATGCGCGATAAAGAATCGGGCTTGATGTTTTTGGAGCCCGGGCGGTACGAGAGAGTAAAGTCAAAACGTCCGAAAAAAAGTGCCCACCGAGCCTGCCTGGAGTTCAATCTTTTAGCGGTTCTAATATATTCCAGATTCTTATGATCGGTCCAAACGATAAAAGGTACCCCTGACCCTTCTAACCAGTGACGCCATTCTTCCAATGCTAACTTGACTGCCAACAACTCTCTGTTACCAATGTCATAATTACGTTCGGCAGGAGACAAACGGTGAGACAAAAACGCGCACGGATGCACCCTGTCGTCTGCAGGAGAACGTTGAGATAGCACTGCACCTACCCCCACCTCTGACGCATCGACCTCCACCACGAACTGACGTGATGGATCAGGGGTAACTAAGATGGGGGCTGAAACAAAGCGGCCTTTCAGTTTGGCAAACGCAGCCTCGGCTGCGTCTGACCACCTGAACGTAGTTCTGGGGGAGGTCAAGGCAGTCAGAGGCGAGGCTAGTTCGCTGAAATTGCGAATGAACCGCCGGTAGAAATTGGCGAACCCCAGAAACCTCTGTAGGGCCTTACGGGAATCTGGACTTGGCCAATCCACCACAGCTTTAACCTTCTCAGGATCCATACGCATTCCCTCAGACGACACAATGTACCCTAAGAAAGGAACAGACTGTGCATGAAAAGCGCATTTCTCCACCTTGACAAAAAGCCCATTCTCTCGCAGCCTCTGAAGCACTCGTCGGACATGCTGCACGTGTTCCTGGAGAGAAGAAGAAAAAATCAATATGTCATCCAGGTAGACATATATGAATTGATCGACCATATCTCGCAGCACGTCGTTGACGAGTGCCTGGAAGACTGCTGGGGAGTTGGACAAGCCGAAAGGCATGACCAAGTATTCAAAGTGCCCCCTGGGGGTGTTAAAAGCAGTCTTCCATTCATCCCCCTTCCTGATGCGGACCAAATGATAAGCATTACGCAAGTCCAGTTTAGTGAAGATCGACGCTCCCTGCAACCTCTCGAAGGCTGAAGACATCAGCGGCAAAGGATAAGTATTCTTTACCGTGATGTTGTTCAGCCCCCGGTAATCAATACAAGGTCGCAGGGATCCGTCCTTCTTCCCCACAAAAAAGAACCCCGCCCCCGCTGGAGAAGAGGATGGACGGATGAACCCCGCTGCTAGAGAATCAGAAATATATTTCTCCATAGCCTCTCTTTCTGGGACAGAAAGTGAATATAACTTGCCCTTGGGCGGAGACGTACCTGGCAGTAACTCTATAGCACAGTCATAGGGACGATGCGGAGGGAGAGAAGCAGCACGAGACTTACTGAACACCTCCTTCAGGTCTTGATACTCCGTGGGCACGTTTGACAAATCCACTGCCTCCTCCTGAAACACAGAAACAGAAACAGACGGACAAGCAGACACAAGACAGGACTCATGACATTTACTGCTCCACTCCGACACTGTTCTCTGCTGCCAGTCAACCTTGGGGTTGTGTTTGATGAGCCAGGGGTGTCCTAAAACAATGGGTGCTAGAGGGGAGTCCAGAATGTAAAAGGAAATGGTTTCAGTGTGGTTGCCAGATACGATGAGTGTGATGGGTCCAGTGGTGAATGAAATAGTGGGAAGAGCTTGACCGTTGAGGGCATGAACTGCGATAGTCCGGGTGAGGGGTAAAAGGGGAGCCTGAATCTTGAGTGCGAATGAGTAGTCCATGAAATTACCTTCTGCCCCCGAGTCCAACAGTGCTTGACAATCATGAGTGTGGGCTGACCATCTTAGTCTTACCGGGAGGAGTGTAGATGTTGATGAGGTCTTCTCAGCGGAGATCCCACCCGTCAGTAGCCTCAGATTTACTGCCGGGCTTGACCTTTTACCGGACAGTTATATGCAAAGTGTCCCGCTGCACCACAGTAAAGGCAAAGGCCCTGGGATCTCCGCCTCTCCTTCTCCTCCCGGGAAAGCCGAGCTCGCCCGACCTGCATGGGTTCGTGATCGTAGACGGAACTGACCGCGTCCCCTCCACTGGCGCGTGGAGTCTCTGCTGCTCCAGAAGCCCGAGTAGGTGGCATCCGGCGTTCGACTCTGGAAAGTCGGGAATCCACGCGAAGTGCCAGTTCGATCAACTTGTTGAGTGTAGTGGGTAAGTCCAGAGCATAAATCTCTCTCTGGACGCGGTCAGCCAGCCCATGCAGGAACATATCCCACTGCGCCTCCTCGTTCCACTGACACTCTGCCGCCAAAGTCCGGAACTCGATAGAGTAGTCAGAAACAGATCTTTCGCCTTGCTTGAGGTCCGCAAGAATCCGAGCCGCCTCTCTTCCTGCGACCGCACGGTCAAAAACTCTCTTCATCTCGGCGGAGAGTGTCTGGAACGAGGCACAGCATGGATCTTGGTTCTCCCACACCGCTGTCCCCCACAGCGCCGCCCTCCCAGTCAGTAGCGTGAGCACAAACGCCACTTTGCTTTGCTCGTTAGTGAAGGTCCTGGGCTGCAGAGAAAAGTGCATCGAACAGCGTGTTAGAAATGCTCTGCAGTAATTAGGCTCACCGTTGTATGACTCAGGAACAGGTAGGCGGGGCTCTGACTGGGAGACGTTCTCTGGTGGTACGGGGGGAGCGGGCGGTGTGGGTGGCGCAGTGGGAGCTCGCAGATGTTGTAATTGCTGGGTGAGCTCGGACACCTGCGCCACGAGAGCTTGAATAGCCCGGCCCGACTCGTTCATGTTCCTCTCCTGGGTATCCATCCGAGAAATGCTGGACTTGATGAAATCCTCCAGGGACGAAGAGGATCCACTTGCTGCTTCCATTGCTTGGTCAGATCGTTCTGTCACAATACAAGACGCGGAAGCAAAGATGCAAGTAACTCTTATTTAATTAAAGCCAGAAAGACAACACTGTTCAGGGCCTCGGATGGGCTGGTGGCGCAGGGACAAGACGGTCAGCGTGGTGGTGAAGTGAGGTGACGGTGAATCCAGTGCAAGTGAACATCCAGACGAGACAATCCACGAAGACACCGAACAGGAACTGGGAAAGAACACGACTGCAGACTGGAACACGGAGAACACACACTGAGGACACCAACAAACGATCTGACAAAGAGAGGAGAGTGAGATGAGTCTTTATATGTGAGTGAATTGGTAACAGCTGACGCGCTGATGATCCAAATGAGTGGAAATTTCCACTCACACACACCCACCCACACTAAACAACAAATACACGAGACATGAAGAAAACAGTGAATTCATGAACCGTGACAGAAAAGGGTGAGTAACTTTTTTTACATACACTCGTTAATTGCATTTATGGTCAAGAAATGCATTTTAAACTCACTTCTGAATTGCTACGAATTTGCTTCTACAATTAGAAACGTGTTACTAACTAATACTTATGAAAACGTGTTACCTTGTACATGGATGAACGAAAGGATTGCAACGAGTTTGCACGGGAGCCACGAGTAAGTTATTTTTCTTAAACGAGTGTGCTTCCATCGAATGTATGGTTAAGTGTTTATAGTGGTCAGTATTTATTGTTTTTTTCCCGTAGTATATGACCATGCATTGCGTTGGCACTTGGCACGTAGGCAATATATGCATTCAAATTGTATAAAGATCGATTCGGACGGAGGTATTGAGAGGCTCCCCCACGGAGAAATTTGTAGGCCTACTTTACGTTATTGTCACGTATTATTAAGTATATTATTATATATGCATATGAGTGTTCAAATGTGAAAATTGTATCTTGCACATTCACATATTGGTATGTTCTCTGTACATGGATCGCGGGAAAGGGGGGTGGCCTGGCTGCGGGTTACTTTTGAGATCTGGTACAAATATTATATTCAAAAATGCATCATGAACGATTAATAATTAAATAATTGCGATCTCGATTCAAAAACTCACGCAATATTATCCCTAAATGACAACGACGACTCTGTCTAAATCATCGAAATTGGTCACATTAGTATTATTTTTTGTAGATAGATTTTATTTTATTTGGCTGTTTAATGTTTTCAGGAACGTGATCTCTTAGCCTATCTGCATATGTCTTCAAAAAATACAGATTAAACAGTCATCAATAAAATAATATATTTGTAGCATCTAACTTTTACTATTGGCCCTTATATTACAATTTACAGTCTTACTAAACTGTAAAAAGTACAATCTTAAGTGAATATGTTGCCTACATTAACAAGGATTTGGGACAATTATAATGCATCATGCACTTCTATGCATCACGTTACATTGCTAAAATTTATTCAGTAGCCTTTCCCTGCCTTTATTTTATTTTTAATAAATAAATAAATCAAAATAGTACAAAAATACATTTAAAAGAAAGTTTTTCTCAATCTTTTCCTCTGGTCAAATAGTATTTTTAATTGATTTACAATGTGTGCAGAATTATTAGGCACGTTGATTTTCTGATCATATTTTTTTCCAGGCACATTTTACCAATTCCAAACCACATTAAACTTAATAACTACTATTCATTTAGTATTTAAAAGTATAAGTGACATATAATTGTTCATGAAGGCTGGAAATGAAAAACACCTTATATTCAGGTGTGTAGAATTATTAGGCATGTTTTCTTTTGAAATTGAGCCAAAAAAGAGATTTAAAGGAATAGTTCACCCTAAAATGAAAATTGTGTAATCATTTACGTACCCTCAAGTTGTTCCAAACCTGTATGAGTTTCTTTGTTCTGCTGAACACAAAAGATGATATTTTGAAGAATGTTTGTAACCAAGCGGATAGAGCAACCATTGACTACCATAGTAGGGAAAAAGATACTATGGTAGTCAATGGTTGCTCTATCTGCTTTGTTACTCCATTAATGAGACTATTTAATTGTGCTGGGCGGTTTGATCACGTTTTTTTGTAGACTTTGAAGGTTTCACGGTATGTCACAGTTTTATATATATATATATATATATTAATTTTTATAATTTGAGGCAATATTGAAAGTGGGAGAAGGTGCCAGATTTGACTTCCAAAAGTAATGTATAATAAAAACTAGATTAATCTAGATTAAAATGGCTCATTTGAATTCTGACGAAGGCATTCAGAATATGTGTGCTCTTAAGTGATCGTTTGTCTTTTTGGTAACACTTTACAATAAGGTTAATTAGTTAACTACATTAGTTGACATGAACTAATAATGAAATGCACTTATAATTCATTTATTTTTCTTTGTTAATGTTAATTTCAACATTTACTAATGCATTATTAAAATCTTGTTAACATTAGTAAATGCACTTTGAACTAACATGAACAAACCATGAACAGCTGGATTTATATGAACTAACATTAACAAAGATGAACTAATGCTGAACAGAGGTGTTGTTCATGGTTCGTTCATGTTAACTAATACATTAACTACTGTTAACTAATACAACCTTATTGTAAAGTGTTACCGTCTTTTTGTAGTTTGAATAATAAATAACTTCTGTCCCTTTAAGACCTGACGCACGCATGTCCAAACACTGTTCCTGTGAGCTGCTTATGACTGTGTTTACGTTAAAACTCACCAGGATGTGCATTGAGACGTTTTTGAGTGTATTTGACCATTAATAAGATGGAAAAAGGAGCTCATTTTTGCACTTGTATGTCAGAGGCGGCTTTATTACGGTATGTGTGTGTGCGCTTCAGATGCGAGTGCGAAATCAGCGGGAATTAGTAGAATTAACGTTAACGTTCGTGCAACCCCGCGCGAAATTCAGACCGGTCACACCAATACTAACAAAAGTCCAGTAGAACACGCGTTCGCAATGTTCAGAGGGTTAACCGGACTGAATGAGAGGAGGCGGTGCGGGTCACTCGCTGGAGAGGAGAGGAGAGGAGAGGAGAGGAGAGGAGAGGAGAGGAGAGGAGAGGAGAGGAGAGGAGAGGAGAGCGCAGCTGATATATCAATACTGTAGAAATGAGTATCGTATCGTTTCAGATATTTCAGTATCAATACATAGGGAAATATGGATATTTTTGACAACACTAGTAGGCATACACACAGGTTCGAAGACTCGTTCTCTCGCCCCCTACAGTGCAATTCGGCTAGATGTACATCCGCGCTAAACTATCAAGGTGAAAGTCATCATAGCTGGCGTAGTATAGACCCAGCTCCCAACCCAACTTTGAGAATAGATTAACGGCGATATTTTTTTTATCACCCGATTAAGAGTCTCGCATTAACGCAGCACGTTAACGCCGATAACGGCCCACCACTAATATATATATATATATATATATATATATATATATATATATATATATATATATATAATGTATATGTGTGTGTGTGTACATTTTTTTAAACTTTGTCTCATTTTGTGTTATTTCAATGCAATGTATTTTTCGCAACAATCTGAACAATACCAAGTGGTTGCAAGAAAATTTACATTTGCTTTTTTATTTTTTATTAAGGATACTCATGGGAACGAGGAGGAACTGGGACAGCTCACATTGAGGATCATCACGAAAGGTGGCTCAACAGGTGATCCTTTACAGACTGGGATAGTGCTGGAAGGCATAAAGGTGATGACAGGGTTGGCAGGTGTTGTGAAGGCTTGTGTTTTTCTACTTGGCCTAATTTACGCAATTAAAGGGTTAGTTCACCCAAAAATGAAAATTCTGTCATTAATTACTCACCCTCATGTCGTTCGACACCCGTAAGACATTCGTTCATCTTCGGAACACAAATGAAGATATTTTTGTTGAAAGCTGATGGCTGAGAAAAAGGCCTCCATTGACATTCAGTACATTTACACTCACAAGACCCATAAAAGGCACTAAAAATGTCGTTACAAAGTCCATCTCACTACAGTGGCTCTACAATAATTTTACGAAGCGACGACAATAGTTTTTGTGCGAAAAATTCTACAAGTTCTTGTCTTCCTTGTTAGCCTCTACCGTGAGCTCACGAAGCACCAAGACGCATGCGCGAGAATATGACGTAGCGCCGGCGTTCGGGAATCCATGAAATGCACACTTTATTCTCATTTTGAGCACTACGCCGAAACCTAAAGCACGATCAATGTAGAATTCAACAGCTTAGATGGCGCGTCTTCCTCTGCTCGTTGTAAACACATCTCCTCGCTTCTGGGTCACGTGTCCGAACGCCGGTTCTGCGTCATATTCTTGCGCATGCGTCGTGGTGCTTCGTGAGTTCAAAAATCTTGAATATATATACATGCATGTATATATTTTTATATACATAATAATTATACAAAAGCACACACACATGTATTATGTAAACACAAACTTTTATTTTGGATGTGATTTATCGTTTAACAGCTCCAGAATATTTATTAAAAAAATAATGTGAAAAAAATAGGAAGTGACCTATTGTGAACATTTGTGAAGATTACAATCTCTCTTACAAAAAAGGTTTTCTTAAGAAGTGTGTCACATGTTCCAAAAGTAAATGTTGGAAAAAAAAATATCTTTTAAGAAGTGTTGCAAAGGGTAAAAAAAAAAAAGTGTCCTTTTGTGAAGATTGCAATCTCTGTCTTACAAAGTACAAAGTACAAAGAAAGAAAATGCTTTGGTTTTGTACTAGTTTTATTCCTTGCATGTTCCAAAAGTAAATATTGGAAAAAATGTTGCAAAGTGTGAAAAATCAAGGAAGTGAACTTTATTTGTCAATTTGCCAAATTTTGTTGTACATTCCTGATATGTGGTTTCAGGCTTCACAGCTTTGCAACCTGTGTTCAAAAAATAAAGTGAAATGCTTAATTTTGTGATTTGCATGTCTAATTTATTTTAATATATTGCATTTACTGGAGCAGTGCACTTACATTTTTAAGTTGGTTTTGTTTTCATCTCACATGGCCAAATAAAAATGTACATTTTATTCAAGTCCGCCCTAAATATAGTATTGAATATTACTAATGTCACATACTATGATGGATAGTATGCACATTGAGATGCAGGCCTTGTTTTAGATCAACGCTTGCTGTAGGCCTACATTTATTTTACACATAGCCTACTTGTGTGCAGCCTCTGTGTAGGCCTACCCTTACAAAAGTAGATTAAAAGGCAGGGTAAGATGCCCCACCCAGGGCCGGATTAACATAAGGGCTAGGTGGGGCTGAAGCCCCAGGGCCCGAGCACGGAGGGGGCCCGTGATTGGCCGAGGAAATGATTGACAATCGATCGGGAGCACCTAAAGTTTTCCTTTTGGGCCGCTCGCCAAACCACACCACGCCCCACATATTAAGCGCTGTTATATTATTTAGGCTACTGGAGTGCTGCGAGTGCATGGGAAAATCAAAAGCCAGGTGAAGAAACGGCGCTACCTGAATAAACCGTGTGCGCATCCAGCAGTCGCAGCGCGAGAGCAGCTGGGTCGTCTCACGCACAGCGCTGACGAACTCGTTCAGCGCTTTCGCCGCTCTATTGAAGTCATAACGAGCACCAGGCAGTCTTTTTTTTTCCATTTGAATTTGATACAAGTTCAACATCATGTGAACAGTAAAGGCTCTGTGGCGAAACTGGCTGAACCAGACTGAAAAGCTCCGACCATGTCTGAAGTGTTGAGGTAAATATAGGCTGTCTACACGATGGCCGTAGCCAGCTATGAGGTCTCCGAGGTCCTTTGTATTTTTCCGAGGTGTAGGCTACTAACATAGCTAATAAATGCTGGGAAATAATTGACCAATGGAGTGCTTTATGTACACAGAAGCTGCTGCGGAAGTCACGCGACGCTTCAGTAAACGATGTGAGATGTAGGCTAAGTATAGCTAAACTAAACATTTCTTATTTGACAGCTGTTTTAGGATAGAAATGTTAAACAAGGAAAACACTATCAGCCAGAGCTCAGCTTTAGGAGGGGAAGAGAGAGGGCAAGAGAAGGAGACTGAGAGAAAAAGAAAGAGTGATGGAAATGAGAATGAGAGAGTGATGAAATGAGGAGAGAGCTGGTATGACCAGTGTTGCCAACTCTCACAAGACAAATAAGCAACCATAGCTTCAAAAACAAGCCCAATATTATTATATTATTTATTATCATCAGTATCATTTATTATCAATTATTTTTTATCAATAAATGAGCCTGCAACATATTAAACTGAAACCTCTCTGAGTTTGAAAACAGATGTTATTTTACAAAAATCATCAAATTGCAATAAAGGGCACGAAATATCCTCTGATCAGCTGTGAACAGAAGAGGTTTGGAGATGGAAAAAGTGACATGAAGGCCAATTTAGTCGGAGTTAGTGCACACATAGGAGCAGAGTAGTGAACACACACACACTGCAAACCATGAAAAAGACAAGCCCTGCATCTCAAAGTGCACACTATCTGCCCTAAATAGTGAAAATTACTAATGTCACATGCTATTCAGAATGGATAGTATGCACATTGGGATGCATGCAAGCACTAAGGGAGAGCTGCAATATAGCCACATATTTATAATAAAATAATTTGGAACCATACCTACTGTTAGTATACTTGTTTTATTTTTATTATAGCCTGTAATGATAAATATGTTATACAAATATTTTAAAAATTAAATGAGGTGCCTGTCCTCCCTGTTTCCTCTCCATCTCTGTGCATCTCTGCTGGTGGCATTGTTTGTGGAAATGTATACGTCTATTAACATCTACTAATTATCATTACGTGCATTTATAACGCCACATGCCTGCACGTTGAACGCAATTTTTCTTCAATGAGGGGGAGAAGGAGGCGGGATGTGAGGTCGAATTACTACAGCACTTGTATCATTGCACTGATTGGCTATTAGCTGAGAGAAGACAGTGTCAGTCAATGTATTGGACAAAACAGCAACCATAAATGTAAAGAAACGAAGTTGCTTGTCATATTTTCCTTACAAGCAACCACATTTTTTAAAATAATCCCAAAAAACTGCAACACGTGATTTTTTTTACACAACCTGCCATAAAAAGAAGCCCAAAGTCGCTTGTTATACGCAGACTTGGCAACTATGGGTATGACAGATAATCTACTGCCCACTAACATGGTTTTGAAAGCTATTTATTATAAAAAAATTTTAGCCTTCAAACATTTTAAAATGCACATATATAGATCAGAGAAATCAAAATTTTCTTGGGGGACCATGCCCCCCAAACCCCCCAAAATACCTCTAATTTGGGACCTCACAGGTCTTAAAACTCCTTAAGGCAGTTGTATATACTCAAAAGTTGTTGCTTTTTCTGGAAACCGGTTTGCTTTGACCTCATATCTGGAGTTAATGCATTTATGCTGTTAATGTGTTGCAGCCTGGGATATTTATATATAAGGCCTTTTGAATATTAAAATGGAAAATTCAGACAGTATATACTCATTGTATCTCTGTGCTTTGAAGATTTCGTTTTTAAAAAATACTTATTGTTTCTGTGGTAGAAAATGTTGTGGCACTAAGATCAGCTACTATGGGGGCCCTAGGGTTTGTCATAGCCCCAGGGCCCTACATGTTCTTAATCCGGGCCTGGCCCCACCCCACTAGACTATTTATATTTTAATTCCTCTAAAAATTAAAATATTAATTATAATATAAAATACATGTTTGAGCTGTTATAACTGAAATCAACTTGAACTGACATATCTTAAAATATGTCAGTGCTATTGTTTTTTCTCAAGAAGCACACCAGTAATGTTTTTCTTCTAAGGCATGTTTATAAAAGCTCCTTAAAAGGTGCAATGTGTAATATTTATGAGGATCTATTGACAGAAATACAATATAATATACATAACAATGTTTTCAGTGGTGTATAAAGACCTTACATAATGAACCGTTATGTTTTTTATTACCTTAGAATGAGCCATTTCTATCTACATACACCGCGGGTCCCCTTACAGTGAAGTCACCATTTTTCGCCACCATGTTTCTACAGTTCTCCTTATTAAAGCTCCAGATGAAAGTTTGCCACTTGCCAGATATCACAAATTACAGACACCACGGCTGTGTCCGAAAACTTCAGAAATGCCTGAAGGCATCAAGGAACATCCGGATCCAAAATACCTTCACTTCCTATCTCCTGCGATACCTTCATCTGATTGATTTTTAAAGGCAGCATAGATCTATCCTTCGCTGTCTTTGATATCCCACAATCCTCTGCATTCCATCACTGTAAAAACAAATTCAGGTCTCCAATTGAAAATGTTCTAGTGATCGATCACATCTAAATTTTTCAGTTGGCCAAATTGAATTTCTGTGAATTGATGCAATTTAATTGATTAAGAAATTCAATTTGGCCAACTGAAAAATTTAGATGTGATCAATCACTAGAACATTTTCAATTGGAGACCTGATTTTTTTTTTTACAGCGATTCTGTGCCAGTTTTTGACCAACGTTTATGTTTTTTAATGTAATTTCTAGCGAGAAATTACTATTATAGTATTACATATTCACTAAGTTTTCACCAAAGCTTGCTCTATGTTGTTGTAGATCATTAAACTATTACGCTGCCTAAGAAGCCTGTTCGAAATCAGTTTGGTGAGGTACCTACATGCACAAAAACTGCCTGCAAAGTCATTGCCTGATAGGGCAGCAAGGCAACAAGTCAGCTGCCTACATTTTTGGACACAGCCCAATAGATATTTGATGAGGAAAATGTTATTTTTTCCATAACGAATTAAATAAATTAACATCTTAAATCGACAGCCCTAATATATATATATACATATATACATACTGCTGATATCAAGTGTTGTTTACATTTAAATGAGCCTATTGTCAGTACAGCAACTGTTGTTATTTGAAATCAACACAACTGTTGCTGAAGCCTTGAAGTCTGATCATACTCGCTACAAGCTCTTCACAACTCTCCAAGTTTGATCAATTTGTCTAATTTGAGAAGTTGCTCTTCAGTCATCAGCATGGAACAGCGTCGCTCGAGAAGAACAAGGGCTCTTCCCACACACCTGAGGGGATTCTTGGTGGAGGGCTCTTCCATTCAAGACCCCTGTGAGCTTTCACAGCTGGCAGCTGTAATCAGGTTGGACCACACTTACAGCTCCATCTCTGTGAAAGAACAAAGACCCAGGGGTTTGGAAGAGCGCTACCTGAAGAACGCCGCTGTCCTTCCCGACATCCTCCCAGCAGCCTCAGTCTCTTCGGTGGAAGTGTGCCCGGTACCTCTGTGTCAGCAGGAAGAGCCTATCTCCATCCATGGCTACAGTGTGGAGGGTTACAAGGAGATTTACCGCTCTGTGGTGGAGCCCATGATGAAGACACGCCGTGGTCGCCGCCATCCCTACAGTCTTGCACTGGGAAGGAAGATCAAGCAGCGCCTATGGGAGACCCTCAGCTGCCCTTCGATGGTGGAGACAGAGCAGCCTGATGGGCGCATCCTCATCACTGAGAGATTCTCCACACCCGGTAGAAGCTTGGCTCCACAAATCCACGTGGACATCAGTGAAGAGCCCCTTCCTGAGGAACCCCGAAGAAAGAAGCCCAGACACTGAGTCATCGCAGTGTCACATGGAGGCTGGTGTAGCGCACCCGAGCTTGGCCTACGAATGTAAATATTGTATATAGTTATAGAGTAAGTTTATATTTTTAAAAAATTTAGCACACTGCTGTAAGATTGTTAAGATGCTTTTGGTCATTGTGTTGTTATGCGACTCCTCCAAGGTTGTTCCAAGTGGTTTTTAATGTGTTGCTAAGTGGCTGTCAGGATGTTTTTGGTGGTTTCCTGTGTGTTGGAATGCATTTGCCAAGGTTTTCTGAGCTGTTGTTAGTGCGTTGCTGTGCAGTTGCTGGACTTTTCTGAGTGTTTTTTTCGTGCATTGCTACATGGCTGTCAGGACGTTTTGATTGGTCGGTTGATATGCGGTTGCTGTTAAACAGTGAGGTTAGGGTAGGTTAGGGTCCCTCACATGGTTTGCAGCTTGACGTGCTGTGAGGGCTTGTGTGCGTCAGTGATGCTGAGAGCTACACCACTGGTACTTCAGATCTCCTTCTAGGCTCATCCATAGTGGACAGGTCTCAGCTGAGATGCCAGACCAAGACAAACCACCTGATTCTGGACAGATATGCCTGATGTTCCTGGCAGAAGATCACAAGGTCTCACGAACAACAACGGCAACATCATCTCAATCACCTGAATGGAAGAAACTTCACACTGATTATATATGTGGGAGTCGCAGAAGGATCGATGGAAGTTCCTCGAACAGAACGAGGAAACTCGAAACTCGTTGGTTTAATATTAGTGAAGGTGTGCGACAAAACTGTGTTCTTTCTACAGCGCTAAGCCAATCAAATTTGAGGACCTGAAATAATATAATATAATAGTCATGTAACAGAAGAGGACAAACAAGGTGAGTAGCAAAACACAGTTCTTTATTTGCAGGTTCTGGAGAACAGCGGGAGATGGAGTCAATGGTGAGTATATCAGCGATCTGGTAGTTGATGACTTAGCTGGAGGTTAACTATTCTCTATGTTGCAGACAGGGTTGGAGAACAGAAGACTTGAGGACTGGACCGTAGAGGGAAGAAGCAGAAGATTGTGAAATATAATATAATATAATATAATTAATATAATATAATATAAATAACATGACAATTGAATATAATTTCTTAAATGTTTGTATATATGAAATAAATCATGATCATGTAAACACTGGCGATTGGAGCAGAGAAAATTATTAAATTATTTAAATACAACCATTACTATTCATAACATGTAAACACTGTCACAGTAATCTGAACTTCATAAACCAGAGATTAATAAAAAAGAAGCTCTGTAATGCACTTATTTGTGCTTCAATAATCAAAATCTGCATGTTAAACATAAAAACTAGAGCTGTGAGTTGATTAAAATATGTAATTACGCAAAATCACACTCATAGAAAGTGCTGAAATTAATATTTACTTCTGTCTAAACACATTTAAGAAACCAAAATATGTAACAAAGTTTTAACATTTTTCAAACAAAGCCTTACTAAAATAAAAATGAAACATACTGAAAAACTAAACCTATATATCAAACATTGCTTTAGTTTTTTCAATCTAATCAACAATCAAATCTCAAAATGTTACAATACAATTACAATAAATACATTTTATTGACGTTATCATTTGTCTGAGTTTCATTTTCAATGTCTGATTATGTTTTAATGTATATAAAGACAAAAGGCAATATATTATTCTGATCTATTAAAGGGATCTTTCACCAAACATAAAAGAAGATATTCTGAAAAATGTGGCATTTTTTCCGTCCGTTTTAAGTCAATGTGGTCTAATGTATTTTGGACCTCATTGACTTCATTGTCTGGACACAAACATTCAAAACATTCTTCAAAATATCTTCTTGCAGGTTTGGAATGACATGTGTGCGAGTAAATGATGACAATTTTCATTTTTGATTGAACTGTGAGCTTGATTTCCTGAAGGCCAGTTTAAAGAGTGATCTGCTTTAAAGGTCCCATGGCATGAAATTTTCATTTTATGAGGTTTTTCAACATTAATATGAGTTCCCCTAGCCTGAATATTGTCCCCAAGTGGATAGAAATGTTGATCGGTGTAAACCCGAGTTCTGGCTGTCTCTCTCTGCCTTTGAGAAAATGACAGGCCAGACGAGCCAATCCTGAAGTCTCCTGTTTTGACGTCCAAGCAGGAACGGTTACCTCCCTTTCCTCCGCCCAGAGAATCTGGCACGCCCATGCAAACGCTCGAGATCATTAACGTTACTTGTGAATGCTGGCAGTTTCTCAGTGTTTGGATGTACAAATGAAAACAGAAGTCTTTCTTCAGTTCCTTCTGATCTGTGATCATTGATTTTTTTATGTGTAGCTAATTATTTATTATTCGTGCACACAATGCGGCTTCTCTCTCTCCAGACAGAACGGTGTTTTCGTGTTTTCTATCTTGTGAGTCAGTGTTTTTGTACGTCCTCGTCGCGTCTACCGGTTCTAAAATGTGCATACAGTCTTTTCTGTTTAACATCAGCAGTCACATCTTTAGAGATAAACTTCACACACGCCGAAGCTCGGCCTCCAACATCCCCGACCCCCAGTACTGCATCTGGCCCACAGCGGAGGCACCAAACGCGGCGTGAGATTAAGCAGAAGGAGGGTAAGTGTGAGCATATCTGGGCTAGGCTAGCCAGCTTTCCCCACAATAAACTGGATTACATTCGATTACAGCTGTTGTGTCTTTGTTTGTGCTGTGTAACGTTACTCAATGCGCGTCACTGACGCTATTCATATGATTGGAACATATCTAGAAATAATGCTATACTCAACACTTACTAACTCGTTCATCTCGACAGCTGTAATGGTACATTGCATGTGTTACAAAGTTGGTAATAATGATGAAGACGGACTCGGTGTGACTGGGACTCGTGTTTATTCAGAACTCTCAGATACAAACACAATAAACTCGCGCTGACTGACAGCGCTCTCATAACTCAGTAGGTACTATAAATAACTTTGTTAGCAATCGCTCCGTCTCCATGATGTCCGGTTCGCGAACGAATCATTCTTTTGAATCGGTTCTTTTTAGTGAACTGAACCAGTTCACCAAATCGGACTGAATCGTTCTAAACGGTTCGCGTCTCGAGTCAGCGCTGATCCATAATTTACTAAAGTTACTAACTTTCTGACATGAGTGACAGTGCCTCCGACTAGAAATAAACGAATAACCTGAAGTATGCTGTAACTACAACAGTTCAGACATGCTGAGAACTGATGTGAAGTGAACTCAGGTCCATCCGTCTCTGGCAGACTCGTGCCTGCTCGTGCCTCGTTAAACCACGCCCCTTCCGCTCATTTAAAATGCAAAGATGTCAGCCAATCACAACAGTGGGCGTTTTTACTGAAGTCTCACAGCAGACACGCCTCTTGAAGCAGGGCATTCAGCCACAGGGCAAACAGCAGTATTGAAAAAATGCCTTTTATTTCTAAATTATGACATTTTATGATGTAAAAATCATACTAACAATATAAGTACACCTCAGAAAACACTATAAAATAATAAAAAAAATGCAATGCCATGGGACCTTTAAACTCTCAAACTGGATTCAGCGCTCAGTTTTGAAAATGATATTGACCTGGAGCCCAATTTCAGGGTCGGGATCTACCGGTTATGAACAGACTGTCCAATGAACAGGTTCAGTCAAAGAGTTTAGAAGAGGAAACTTGTGTATGTGTGTGTGTAGAAATCATCAAACTCTCTTCACTGAGGGAAACATCTATAACAGCATTACTGACCTGTCACTACTGATGTCAACGGCTGCTACAAAAGGACTGAAGAAAACAGCGTCTAGATGGACAGAGAAAGAAACTTTACACATCAGCAGACTCTACTCAAATACGCATATGCACCGTTATATCTGTCTGTACACATTTACATATTTGTTTATTACCATGATAGTAAAGCCACTATATACACAAACAAAATAATTGTAATAATTATATAATTTGTGTATATACATATATATATATATACATTTTTATTAATATATGACAATAATTAATACACACACAACCACACAAAAATTCAGTAGGATTTTTTTAAATAAGTCTTTTTTTGCTCACCAAGGCTACATTAGATAAAAAACTGTAACATTGTAAAATGATTACATTAAACATTTCTATTTGAATATGTTTTAAGATGTAATTTATTCCTGTGATCAAATCTGTATTTTCAGCATCATTACTCCAGTCTTCAGTGTCACATGATCCTTCAGAAATCATTCTAATATGATGATTTGCTGTTTACCATTTATTTTATTAAACATTTTTTTTTTATTATCAATGTTGAAAACAGTTGTGTACATTTTTTCAGGATTCTTTAATAAATAGAAAGTTCAAAAGAACAGCGAAATATAAATCTTTTGCAACATTATAAACGTCTTTCCACTTTTGATCCATTACTTTCCTTTAACATTACCTTACTGTCCCCAGGTAATTATAATTAAATAAACATTTGTTAAAACAGTCTGCAGGTGTCAGTCTCAAACAGCCCATAATGACATGCGCTAAAAGAGGGTCACCCATAGTGGACAGGTCTCAGCTGAGATGCCAGACGAAGACAACCCACTTGATTCTGGACAGCAGTAGATTGGCCTGATGTTACTGGAAGAAGATCACAATCTTGTGACCAGAGCTTCAACACCAGAATTACCTGAATGGAAGAAACTTCAGACTTATTATTTGTGTGGAAGTCATCAATGGATCATTGGAAGCAACTGTTCAAACAGAATGAGGAAACACAGAATGGTTTGATATTAGTATGTGTACGAGAAGGCTGCATTCCTTCTTCTGCACTCTTGTAACCACGTTCAACTATTCACTAAATTTAGGCACATGATCATATAAACCAGAGTTTATTAAAGCAGGAGCTGGGTAACAAACTTAAATGCATCCAAATGTGCATCCAAATTGTACACAAACAAAGCTTTACTAAAACTAAAATAAAAACAATTTGTACTGAAAAACTAAAACTATAAACACTAAACTAAGGCTAAACTAAAACAGTGTAACCCTGTGCTTTCATGATGCGTTGGATTTACTTAAAATATATATGCACCATTTTTGCATCATACTTTTTAAGTAAACCCAACTTGGAATAATTTTACTTAAAATTAACAAGAAAACATTTGTTATTTGTACTTAAATATTTGAGTTCCCTCAACATTCTTTACTTAAAAATATATGTTACATGATAGAATCTACTAAGTAATGTTAAGTAAACATAACTTGCACATACTTGCATGTTACACATATTTTTAAGTAAAGAATGTTGAGTGAACTCAAAAATTTAAGTACATATAACAAAGGTTTTCTTGTTAATTTTAAGTAAAATTATTCCAAGTTGGGTTTACTTAAAAAGTATGACGCAAAAATGGTGCATATATATTTTAAGTTTATCCAACACATCATTTTTACCAGTGTAGCCCTTGTTGAATACAGCTATATAAAGCATTTAACATCTATCTGTTCTCAAACTAAGCTCATGCTCCACTCGTCACCATGATGGTAACCCTACAAAAAAAGTTTTGGTTAAATTTAAGTTAGTCTAAATTAAAAGAAATAAGTTCATAAAACTCAAAACAATGAAACAATTCAGATTACTTAAAATGTGTCAGTTTTGTGAACTCAAAAGGAAAAGAAAGTTCCAGCTCATAAAAATTTAATTTGTTTAGTCTAATTTTTTTAATTTGCGTTGGCTCCACTCAAACCAATTCCTTATTTTAAATGTTAGGGTGTTTTTTTCCACATCCAGGTCATGATATTTTTTTGTTGCATGACAACAATAAATGAGAAAATATGCTTAACGGGTTAGTTCACCCAAAAATGAAAATTATGTCATTAATTACTCACCCTTATGTCGTTCGACACCCGTAAGACCTCTGTTCATCTTCGGAACACAAATGAAGATATTTTTGTTCAAAGCTGATGGCAGAGATAGGCCTCCATTGACATTCAGTACATTTACACTCACAAGACCCATAAACGGCACTAAAAACGTCATTACAAAGTCCATCTCACTACAGTGGCTCTACAATAATTTTACGAAGCGACGATAATAGTTTTTGTGCGGAAAAAAAAAATCTAAATAACGACTTTATTCTACAAGTTCTTGTCTTCCTTGTTGGCCTCTGCCGTGAACTCACGAAGCACCACGACACATGCGCGAGAATATGATGCAGAACCGGCGTTCGGGAATCCATGAAATGCACACTTTAGCCCCATTTTGAGCACTACGCCGAGACCTAAAGCACGATCAATGTAGAATTCAACAGCTTAGATACGGCGCGTCTTCCTCTGCTCGTTGTAAACAAATCTCCTCGCTTCTGGGTCACGTGTCCGAACGCCGGATCTGCGTCATATTCTCGCGCATGCGTCGTGGTGCTTCGTGAGTTCACGGCACAGGAAGACAAGAACTTGTGGAATAAAGTCGTTATTTAGATTTTTTTTTTTCGCACAAAAACTATTAGCGTCGCTTCATAAAGTTATTGTAGAACCACTGTAGTGAGATGGACTTTGTAACGATGTTTTTAGTGCCTTTTATAGGTCTTGTGAGTGTAAATGTACTGAATGTCAATGGAGGCCTATCTCTGCCATCAGCTTTGAACAAAAATATCTTCATTTGTGTTCCGAAGATGAACGAATGTCTTACGGGTGTCGAACGACATGAGGGTGAGTAATTAATGACAGAATTTTCATTTTTGGGTGAACTAACCCTTTAATTCTCATGACACTAACCTCACAATGCAAAAAGCAACAACAAAAGCAGTCCTAAAGGCCTAAAATAGACCTGGACTTTTTGACATTTCCGAAGATTTACAGTTTCAAACTATATATTAAAATGCATTTTACAATGTTCTGAGTTGTTTTGAAACATTTTCGGCTTCATCCTGCATATTTACAGATTTCACAACAAAAGTCACACAGACATTCTTTTGACAAACATGATTTGAATGTGACATACATGACACACATTGCAGAGCATGATTTGAATCTCAGCATGGGCTTGCACAGAATCAGCTCAGCTCAGTGTGTTGTGTTTGCTGTGAGCACGATCCCTCCTGATTATTTTGAGGTCTGTCTGCCTCACGCAGCTGCTGTGTTCGTCCTGACAGCGGCTCGGCTCAGCTCTGCGCCACTCACTCTCTCACTGCTCCTGCTGGTAAGTGTTTCCTTACGTCTCCTCCTGAACTTACCTAATGTCTCATCATAGCTTTTTAAATGTGAAATAGTTTGACTGGATGTGTGATTGCCGTTCTGTAAAAGTAAATATATATATTTCAAAATGTATTCAGCATGAAAAGCATGTTTTAGTGTAACAGCATGTTTTAGGCAGAATTTCTGAGATAAGGTCTTGTGTGTCTGTTGAATCCTTGAAAATATCAGTGCAAGAGGAATGGAGAGTACATCGCAATACATGAAGGTTCAGTGTAGGTCAACTGGGATGACAACAAAAAACAACAACAACAATGGAATTTAAAATATATATATATTTTAAATGTATGTTTGTTTGTTTTTTTATTAAAGGTGTAATGCAATTTTACAACATATCATTTCAACATTCATGAACATTGACATGCTGGAGAATAAGCAGACAAGTTGACCATATTAAGGGTCTCTTGAAATAGACTCCAGGCCATGAACAGGTGCCATGTGCTTGTGAAATCAGGAAGAGTTATCAGCCGGACTGAGCGGCTAAATTTAACCAGAGGAACAGGGGAAACAGACAGTCACTCTGTAGCTCAGGGGGTAAACAACCCCAAACAGCTCTTTAGAATAAGTAAGTATTAAATCAATTCAAAGCAGTCATCTCATGAGCCCAATGTGTCCACTTTAAACATATATGGGCGATTCTTTAAGGGAATTTTCTGACTCCTATATATTTTTTAAAGCTTTAGTTTTAAAAATGTAAAGTATATACATTATAGTTTAAATAATGTATAGTAATACAATTAGCCTTATAAATCAACCTAAAAAAAATCACTACTTGGTCTACTATTTGTTTATTAAAACATTTCTGTTTCATATCATTATCATCATAACAGATAAAAAAATATATATATATTTAAAAAAAATATTTTTTCCAAAAAGTATTAAAAGTTTAAATTGATACAATATTTTTTTTTTTTTAGAAAAATATATCATAAACATATATTTGTGTTTTATAAATCTAATCATAATATAGACTTACTGATGAATTGTACGTTTTCCCCCCAAAAACGGAAAAGTTATTTCCATCACAACAATATCACCTTAAAAACAACCTTTACATTTTTTTTTCATAAAAATGTTATAACAAAACAAAAACAAAAATCATCATGCAAACATTATTTTGGAAAATATTTTCCCCCAAAGGTATTAAAAAGTTATATTTCTATAATTTGTTTTAAATAGATTTCTTTCTATTTTATTAAAGTAGACTTTAATAGAAAATAGACTTAATAGTAACATTATATGTTTTTCTTCATAAACTGAAAAATCATTACATATCAGCAACACTTTCCAATAAAGTATAATTTGTTAACATTAGTTAACATGAACTAAAAAAAAAAAAGCAATATATATAATTATTACAGCATTTATTAACCGTTGGTAATGTTAGTTCACAGTGCATTAATTACCAGATACAACTTTTGATCTTAAAAATGTATTATTAAATGGTAAGATTAACATAAAATAAGCTGGTGTAGAAGTGTGGTCATTGGTGGTCAGTGGTCATTGCTAGTTGTAAAGTGTTACCATAATATAAAATCTTGTGATAAAACACAAGATGAAACATAGTTTCATTTTGTATAATTTAGTAGTTGCTAAACCAGGAATCATTCTTACACTAATAACACTGGTAACACTTTATTTAGGGTTCAATTCTCACTATTAACTAGTGACCTATTAGCATGCATATTACTATGTTATTGGCTGTTTATTAGTACTAATAAGGCACACATTAATGCCTTATTCTGCATGACCATATTCTATGTCCTTAATCGTACCCAGTAACCAATATAGTGCTACCATAACATTTAAACTGAATCAAAACCTTGTAAATGGCTCGATTGTTCAATCTAAAAGCAACAAATTCAACCCATCATCTTTCACTGGCTCTGCCCTGTCTCGATAGCAGAATATCATCAGGATGGAGAGCTGTTCCCAACCTACAAATGGAGACAGCAAGGCTGATGTGACCAATGACCTCACTGAGGATCTGAGTCAGCAGCTGGAGGACATTATCAACACATATCAGGTGAGCGAACAGCCAGGTGAGCCTGAGGATGTCGAGGAAGAGGCTGTTCCAGGCAAGGCCAAAGAGCAGAAAATGGAGAAGAAGATGCTTAAAGGCCTCGGTGAGTAACATGCAACATATTTAACACCATTGGAATCACTGGTAATGTGATTAGTGATACATTAAAACAAGTATTTCCTCTTTAATCTTTAAATTGTTTCAATAAGGGAAGGAAGCCATGCTGCTCATGCAGAGCCTGAATAAACTGGGAACGTCTGAGCAGAAACTAGAGGCTCTCATCAAAAAACACGCAGAACTGGTGAGTACATTCATCAACAATGTTTTGCATTTGAAACATTAAAAAATACTTTTTGACAACACACCTACTAAAAACACTGTATTCCCAACATTATATGCTGGAGTGCTGCTTAAAGCTTTTAAGCTACAAGGGCAAATATCCATGTATTACAAAGCTCTTGACCAAATAATGATGCACCTCTTGATGGAAATAAATGTGTGATGTTATTTTCATCAAGAGGTGCATACATTTTTGGTCTTGATCTTGTATTGCCAATGCGTCTATAAAGTCTCATCCAGCACATCCCAAAGACTTTCAATGGATTTAAGATCTGGACTCAGAGGTGAAGATGATTCTTCATGCTCCCTCCCAACTATTCTTTCACAGTTTGAGTTGATGAATCTTGACATTGTCATCCTGGAATATGGCCATAATGTGTCTTCCTACATGGCATTTCAATGTTCAAGAAATGAAAAGCTACAAACTCCATCAATTAGGGCTAGAAGAACAGAAACGTAATAATCACTGCAATAATGATCCAATCATTGATTCTTAAGCATTTGCCTATTTAAATCCAAACAGCGACTTTTAGAAAGGGTACACACACAGTTTCTGATGTTAATCTTCAGTACTTATAGAGTAGTATTGCATCCTTCATATCTCTGAAGAGTTTTTAGTTTGATCATATTCATAAAAGACAGATACGCTCTACCGATTCTTTAATCCAATATAAACAAATTGAAAGTAAACACGCAGGCAGCCCCTCACGGACGACTGCCGCGCACACACATAATAAAGCATAAACAAAACATAACGTAAAGGCCAGGCCTGGTCCTCTCTCGTCCTTCACTGTCATCGTTGTTAATATGGGAAGACGGAGGTGGGAACCACTCACCACCTGTCACGCCCTGTTCTCACGGTCCCTCAACCTCGCTGCCTGCCACAACAGTGCTGTAGACGGCTTCTGTAACCCGAATGAAGCTCTTAGATGGCTGTGATCTTGCTCTCGCTCTGGTTGATGTGCGCACGTGCTCATCTGGGAGAAGTGCCCATACAAGTAATACAAGCACAGAAATACAGAGTCATACGTCTGTTAAATTTTGGCCATGAGAATCCAACTCTTTAACAGTGAAATAAGTCAGAATGCATGAAATAGCATTAGACCCCCCTTTAAGAAACAAACAGAGTTTACCTCTGTGTATAAAATATATTTGATTTCAGTACAGTTTTATTTAGAATTGTCCCATATTAGACTGTCTTTTTTTGTACATTTCCAATAGTTCATCCAAAAATGAATTAATGAATGAACGAATGAATGAATGAATGAATGAACTCTTTAAGATTTGTTTTCAGCCTGTTATATTGAAACACACACACACACACACACACACACACACACACACACACACACACACACACACACACACACACACACACACACACACACACACACACACACACACACACACACACACACATATATATATATATATATATATATATATATATATATATATATATATATATATATATATATATATATATATATATATATACAGTTTTATATTTCTGTATTGTGTTTATATTTCTGTTATGTGTGCCAATAACTTGCAGCTGGAAGAGCACCGCTCAGACCAGAAACAGCTGAAGGTCCTGCAGAAGAAACTTCTCCAGGTGCTGAAGGAGAAGGATCAGCTTCAGAGTGAACACAGTCGAGCTGTCCTGGCCCGCAGTAAACTAGAAAGCCTGTGCAGGGAACTGCAAAGACACAACAAGACGTTAAAGGTGCCAACATCATCTCATCTGATATGACTGTGTGAAAACTTCTTATATTGCTTGAAGCGACAGAGGACCATCTTGTCACTTAGGCTAGAGGTGTTGTAGGGTTATCTGATGCGTGGGATCCAAAACATGACGCTTCCAGTCCAGTACTGCAATTATTACCTTTATTTGTCACAGTTACGATGCTCACACACACAGTACTCCTCATACCCACTCCTGACACGGTCAAAAATTGTTTGCTTCCCTCATTACACCTGACCTCACTTCCTCTCTGGCTACCTATATCCATTAAACCCACACTCCACCCGGTGTCTAACAGTGGAACTACAACAACAGACATATAAATAAAGCATAATGGCTCTTACATTGCTTTAAACACTGATATCTAGGCTACTAATGAGCACAAATCAAAACCTGCTCATCAATAATAAATACACAGAAGTGTGCCATAAAGTGGCAACACTTTACAATGAGGTTTAACATTAGTTGACTATATTTGTTATCATGAACTAACCATGAAAATATTTCTAAAGCATTTATCAATCTCAGTTTATAATTTCAACATTTACTAATAGACATAAATAGATTAATAAATACTGAAGCTAATATATTGCCGCTCATTGTTAGTTAATGTTAGTTAGTTAGTTAATTAGTTAGTTAACTAACGTTAGGTAATGGGATCTAACTAATGGGAAAGTTATATTTAAAGTAAATTTCTTAGATTTTAATGGCTAACAATACAAAATCACAGTAAAAGGGTTTATATTTCAAGATCACCCCCTACTGACAAACAAAAAAACATTAGATAACTTATGTCACTATGACAAATAACTTTTTACTAGAACAATAAGACATTGACACACAACTCATATCCACTTCTGTCTGATGACACTTTTGCTGCAGGAGGAAACTCTACAGAGGTGTCGTGAAGACGATCTCAAGAGGAAGGAAATCACCACGCATTTCCAGAGCACGCTGACGGACATCCAGGCCCAGATCGAGGAGCACAGCAGCCGCAACAACAAACTGTGCCAGGAGAACAGCGGCCTGGCTGAGAAACTCAAGGACCTCATATCAAAATATGACCAGCGAGAGGCGGTACAGAAAACCGGCATGAGATCATATCATTCCAGTGTTATTTTACTATCATCGAGATCCTATTATATATATATATATATATATATATATATATATATATATATATATATATATATATATATATACATAAATCGATTAATCATGATTAATCGCATCCAAAATAAAGGTTTGTGTTTACATATATGTGTGTAATATATTTGAAATATTTGCATTATATATACAGTATATATAATTTTATATATATATATATATATATATATATATATATATATATATATATATATATATATATTTTTTTTTTTTTTTTTTTTTTTTTTTTTTTTTTTTGGGGTTACAATCTATTTTAAGGTGTCATTGTTACAGTGTAATTATATATTTAAGTACTGAATAATATTATTTAATTAACTACATGTACTTACTATAGGGTTAGGGTAGGATTAGGATTTGGTTTAGGGTTAGTTGCATGCAATTAGGTATAATTTACTGTTATTACTGTAGTACATACATGTAACATATGTTACAAGGACACTGTAAAATAAAGTGTTACCCAATGTTTTCTTAAATATATACATGCCGTTTATATATACATAATAATTATACACAGTAAACACAAACTTGTATTTTGAGTATTGAGTATACTTGAGTATACTGAGTATATTGAGTATATTTTCTGTTTTCATTTTAGTAGTTCTGTTTTTGTCATTTTTATTAACCTTTAAAAAAATATTGCCGTGCAGTTTTCATTACAGTTTATAAATAAGTTCAACTTGATTTCATTTCAATGAATGTTTATTTTATTTCAAGTAATTGAAACTTAAACTTGAAGTAATTAACATGTTTTTTTTAGGGTTTTTTTTTAAACGTTTTTAGTTTTCGTTAACTACAATAACCCTGATTTGATAAAGTGTTTCAAACCTAGTCCTTAAGTAGATTGGATAATAATTGTATAATAAATAATTGTATAATCAAGTTTTTGGTCTTCGTGCAGAATCTTGAAAAAGTGTTCAAGCACAGAGACCTGCAGCAGAAATTACTGGAGACAAAACTCGCAAAGGCCAACGTGATCCTCAAAGAGACTGAGGAGAATCACAAACTGGAGAAGGAGATTGTAAGTAAAATATCTAAAGAAAAAAAAAGGCCCTCAACTGCAAACAAATTTGTATTGCATATATAATCTTGCATTCGTACTGCTAGTTTATCTTGCTGCTATTTTGAGCCCAGAGAAATATAAACCAAGAATTATTGCCATTGTGCTTTTAAGCAATGCACTTAACTCCTGGAATATGTATACTATTTTTTCTGGAACTGTTTAATTGCTTCCGATCTATATGTATTCTCCAGTTACTGAAGCAGACCGCAGAGGCCAAAATACACGTTAAACTGCTCAGAGAACAAGAGATTGATTTGAAGGCCCAGGTAAATTTACATTAAATATTACACTTCTCTAGTTTTTTTCCTCTAATCATATTTGTTCTCTAAATAACACACTTTTCCCGTTAGCTTGCTGTATATTCTGAGAAGTTTGATGAATTCCAAGGGACAGTATCTAAGAGCAGTGGTGTGTATGCCAGCTTCAAACAAGACATGGACAAGGTGTGTATCCCTGACACATTTATTTCATAGTTGGTAAATCCCTGAGTAGTATACTCTTCAATGTATAAGAAGAACATTGTATGACAATCATGTTCTGTATGTGTAAAAAATAATAATAGTGTAGAAATATCACAATTAACTGTTAATCAGTAATCTAAAAATATAATCAAAGCCCAACTTATGGATATTATTGTTAAATCCAAAATGGGGAATTTTTAGACTGGGTAAACCCAGCCTGATCTGTCGGCGATTTGATTTCGCCCTGCAGCTCAGGCTGGAAACCTATACATTAATTTATCCTGCTTCTGTTACACTTTTGCGGGAACCAATCACAGACTGGCTTATCCACCTGGCGCGCTATTGGCGGGTTTAACACAATGACGGATAGAGAAGCAATGGATCGATGCCCGTTGATCACGCCACTTGTGGTCTGATTGGTTGAAGGACTATCCAATTGCGTACAGATTTGAATTATGCTCTTGTGCAGTAGAAAATACATAGCAGACTCCCCAGACCAATGTTCAATCTTAAAAGATTGAGCTTGGTCTGGTGATAGCCAGACAAGTGAACTTTTCAAATATGTTGTCTGGTTGAAATCTGGTTTACAGTAATTTCACAAAAAAAAAAATGCTTTTAAGCTTTTAAAAGGGGCTCGGGTCTCTCAGTTTAAGCCAGGGTTTTATTGTTTACTAAAACTAAAACTATTAAAAAACTTGGCAACTAACAGAATCACATTTAATTTGAAGTGCTAAAATTACAAACGGCAAATGAATAAAATCCGAAACTAACACTAAACCTTGAAATAAAAATAAATTAAACCTAGTAATATTAAAACAACAACAAAACTAATAAAATAAACAAATTAACATAACAAAATGACTTAACAAATTAAGCTAAATTTAAAATGAAAACCGAACAATATAAAAATTAAATCAAATATTAATTAATACTATGATAGTCCAAATGCAGAACATTTCGCCAACATGTTCTGGATCATCATCTTTGTTGATCCTGGAACAACATTCCAATCATCCAATCAGATTTGAGGCCCATTTTACACTAGCGCGTTTTCGTTTTAAAATGGCGTTTTAAAATATCATTATCCACGTCTACACGGGTGTTCCCATTGTTTTTCAGAAACGATCTCTGTCTACATTGCACAACCGAAAAAGCACGTCACATGACTGTTCATGCACACTGGGTATGTGTGTACAAGTGTAAACAGTTGCCGTTTGTGCATGTAGACAGCTGCAGTATTATACACAATACAGCGTTTAACTGCACAACGGCTGAAAAAGGACCACAAAGTCAGCAAAGCATGCAGTTCCGTCTCCGTGTAATTGTTTACATGGTCGTCTAGGCTGGTAGGTTGCAGAGCCGTTGAGAGAGATGGCTCTGGGCTGCGTTTCCCCAATAGCCACCAACGGTCTCTATACGATCAACTTACGTGTACAATGCTTTTTGGAAATGCAGCCCTGGTCTGATATTGTTTAGGTAGTGTAATGTTGGCACTGGTACCACACCATCGTTTTCAAAAGTGTCCATTTTGGTCCGTTTACGCTGAAACACAACCCCAAACTAAAACGGGGTCTGCAGCGTTTTCAAAAGTAGGCCTATCTGTTTTCGAGGTTCGAAAATGCCGGAGTAGTGTAGATGACAGGCGTAACCGTAGCAAAAGTTATGCATTTTAAAATGAAAGCGCACTTGTGTAAACAGGGCTTGAGGGACAAGTTTACAGTTTATGTCAAGTTTAGGCTTACAATCAGGGTTAGGTGCGTCTACATCAGTGTAATTCACCAATCATTTCCCTTTGATTTGAGGGATGACTTACGGGTAGTGTAAGGTTTTGGATATGGTATGGTTAGCATTACATTTTTGGACAGGAATGTTGTTCCAGGAACGCATCTAATTCTGCAAAATCAGGACGTCCTACATGAACAACACTAAAATAACACTAAGCTAAGATATTGATTTGTTTCACAGATGGCAAAGAAGATGAGAAAGCTGGAGAAGGAGGCAATGAGCTGGAAATCTCGTTTTGATGGCTGCAATAAAGCTCTTCTTGATATGGTTGAAGATGTAAGTTGCTCAGTTCATATATCATATATCAATACTGCAGAACGCAGCAAACCATATATACTCAGTTAATGTTTGCAACTAAACAACTAGTTGTAGAATCAAGAGAATAAATCTTGACACAGTGTTTCAGTATTGCTGAAAGTCTTTATATGGAGCAATATGATCACGATTTTTTCATGCAGAAAACACTGAAGGAGAAGGAGTTTGAACTCTTCACCCTGAAGACCCAGAAACTGGAGAATCTCTGTAGAGCGCTTCAAGACGAGAGGAAAACACTGTATCAGAAGCTCCAGGGGTCCCAACAGGCCGGAGCCGACGATGCAGCGGCTGCTGCGTCCGTCACTGAGAAAGCTACAGAAGCAACAGATGAAGTGGCAGTCTCAACAGAAGAGGTCAGTCAAAATCCAGACACCCCCACTGATCCAATCTGTGAGTCTCCTGCAAAAGCAACGCCGCTGACTAAAGAGCTCGTCAATCTGAAGGCTGAGAAGGCTCGGCTACAGGAGCTCGCGGCGGCGTTCACCATTTGCCGCCACATGCCGCCAGAGGCTTGCGAGGACTCGAACAGCTGTGTCGAGAGTGCAGAGGCTGCTCACAGTGAGCAGCAGGTCAACGAGGAGGTCAGCTTCACAGAGGAGATGCAGCCCCTCACAGACACACTGTCTGAAGAACATCAAGAGCTCAGAGACAAAGACATGCAGTCGGTTGATTAGACAGACTAATCTGAATGTCAATTTCTCATATATTCACAAATAAAGTTTATACTACATCTTTGTGCATCATGCTTGTAACTCAATGGTTGAACTACCGTATTACACCATATGCATGTATTATGTATTTCAAGACAGTAAAAGCGAAGTGTGATTATACAAAAAACTCAGAACTTGTGAAACGGTGACATGGTGCATTCATTTGGACAAACAGAAAGTACAGACAGAGAGAGGACACTATTCACATTTTCCTACTAAATCATTATTGGCTCTTTATTATCTTTGATATAGCATTTCACTCTCTCTCTCTCTCTCTCTCTCTCTCTCTCTCTCTCTCTCTCTCGGTATGCTCCCTTTTTTGTCAGGGGTCGGCAGAGTAGAATAATCTGCACAGCCACATGTCACATGTTACGTGTTTTATGATGGATGCCCTTCCTGCGGCAACCCAGCACTGACAGCGCACTAACTCATGCAATCCCTGTGCTGGGACACACTCACTCACTCATTCACTCACACTTGTTGTGTTTTCATGTTTTATGGGGTCTTTCCATAGACATAATGGTTTTTATCGGCTACAAACTGTATATTCTATCCCCCTACACTAGCCCTAGCCCTAAACTGCATTTGTCAAAAAACATAATTTAATACAATTTATAAGCTGTTTTCCTCATGGAGACCAAAGAAATGTCCCTGAAGGACAAGAATTTGGTATATTGCCATCTTTGTGGAGACATTTTGACCCCATAATGTTACCAGGACACACACACACACACACACACACACACACACACACACACACACACACACACACACACACACACACACACACACACACACACACACATTTGATATTTTGATATAGTATTTAATTACTAAAACCTACAATCTTATGCATTCCCATATAATTTGATTCATATTTTTTTGTGAGAACCTGTGTATAAACATTGATGAGTAAAATTAGAAACACAGATTATGTTACAGGAACCAAGTTCCTACAGTTTTTGCCCGTTGCTTGAACACTATAGACACATGCTTAAACCAAAGTAACATCAAATCAAATCAAATCAAATCAAATCACTTTATTTGTCACTCTACATATGCACAAGTGCAACAGTAGGTGAAATTCTTAGGTGCAGTTCCGAGCAACATAGCAGTCATGACATGACATGTACAACATTTAAAGCAGCATCAGATTACACATCTGATGCGCACACAATTACTCACAGCACAGTAAACTCTACAATAAACAATAAATAATTTACACAATGTGAGTTTAGTTCTCACAGCTTTAAACAATATACACATACTTACAATATACATATACTTTAAACAATATACACTAAACATACACTAAACAATATACATTACGCTATAATAGTAATAATAATATACAATGTATAGTATAAATATTATTCACAGATTGAAAAATTGAAATCCAAAGTGCAATAGATGCTGTATGATAAATAAATGTGTATATAATGTGTGTGTATCTACAGTGGGTTGTGCGGAGTGATATTCTGTCCAGTGTGTGTTATGATCCTGATGGATCAGGAGTTAAGTAGTCTGATTGCTTGTGGGAAGAAGCTGTTCTGGAGTCGGCTGGTGCGTGTTCTGATGCTGCGGTACCGTCTGCCTGATGGCAACAGTGAGAGCAGCCCATGGTTCGGGTGGCTAGAGTCTCTGAAGATCCTCTGAGCTCTCTTCACACACCGCCTGGCGTAAATGTCCTGGAGGGAGGGAAGCTCACCTCCGATGATGCAGCTGGCCGTGCGCACTACCCTTTGCAGGGCTTTGCGGCTGCGGGCGGTACTGTTGCCGTACCAGGTGGTGATGCAGCCAGTCAGCAGACTCTCTATGGTGCAGGTGTAGAAACGTGTGAGGATGTGGCGGTTCATTCCAAACCTCCTCAGCCGTCGCAGGAAGAAAAGGCGCTGATGAGCCTTCTTCACAACGGCCTCGGAGTGGACGGACCATGAGAGTTCCTCTGTGATGTGGACACCGAGGAACTTGAAGCTGCTGACTCTCTCCACCGGTGCTCCATTGATGGTGATGGGGCGGTGTTCTCTCTCATTCCTCCTGAAGTCGACCACCAGCTCCTTGGTCTTGCTGACGTTGAGGGAGAGGTTGTGCTCCTGACACCACCGTGTCAGAGTGTGCACCTCCTCTCTGTAGGCCGTTTCATCATTGTCGGTGATAAGACCTACCACCGTCGTATCGTCAGCAAACTTGATGATGGTATTGGAGCTGTGGGTTGCCACACAGTCATGTGTGTACAAGGAGTATAGGAGTGGGCTGAGAACGCAGCCCTGAGGGGCTCCAGTGTTGAGAGTCAGTGATGAGGAGAAGTTACTGCCCATTCTGACCACCTGGCGTCTGTTTGACAGGAAGTCCAGGATCCAGCTGCATAACAGGCTGTTTAAGCCTAGAGCCCGGAGTTTCCCGTCAAGTATGGAGGGCACAATGGTGTTGAATGCTGAGCTGTAGTCCACAAACAGCATTCTCACATACGTGTTCCTCTTTTCCAGGTGGGAGAGAGCAGTGTGTATAGTGGATGAAATGGCATCATCAGTGGAACGGTTTGTGCGGTATGCAAACTGCAGTGGGTCCAGTGAGGGGGGGAGAACAGAGCAGATGTGGTTTCTGACTAGTCTTTCAAAGCATTTGCTGATGATGGGGGTCAGAGCAACAGGACGCCAGTCGTTTAAGCAGGTGGTTTTTGACTGCTTAGGTACAGGAACAATAGTGGACGTTTTAAAGCATGTGGGGACCACAGACAGGGAGAGGGACAGGTTAAAAATGTCCGTGAAGACTCCAGCCAGTTGGTGCGCGCACGCTCTGATCACGCGGCCGGGAATCCCGTCTGGACCCGCAGCTTTACGGACGTTCACCCGCCGGAAGGATCGGGTTACATCCGCGACAGATACAGAGAGTGCACTAACCTCTGTATCCTCAGCCGCGAGCGCTCTCTCCGCGAGGGCGGTGTAAGTTCCCTCAAAGCGAGCATAGAAGGTGTTGAGCTCGTCCGGGAGAGAGGCAGCGGTGTTCACGGTGGAGTTTGTGTTCCCTTTATAGTCCGTGATGGTGTTAATTCCCCTCCACATGCTTCTGGAGTCGGTGGTGTTGAACTGTCCTTCAATCTTGTCCCTGTACTGCCGTTTTGCTGCTCTGATGGTTTTCCGGAGGGCATAACTTGCTTGTTTATGCTCCTCCGCATTACCGGAGTTAAAAGTGAAGGTCCGCGCATTGAGTGCCGCGCGAACATCCCCATTTAGCCAAGGCTTCTGGTTTGGGTACAGCCGAATTGTTTTGGTCGGAACAACGTCATCTACGCACTTCCTGATGAAACACGTTACGCTATCAGCGTAAACCTCGATGTCGTCATCAGAGGCCGACCGGAACATCTCCCAGTCCGCGTGATCAAAACAGTCCTGTAGCATAGAATCTGATTGGTCCGACCAGCACTGGATGGTTCTGAGGGCGGGTGCTTCCTGTTTGAGTCTTTGCCTATATGCGGGCAAAAGTAGGATGGAAGCGTGATCCGATTTGCCAAATGGTGGGCGCGGGAGGGACTTGTAACAATCCTTGAAGGGGGAGTAGCAGTGATCTAAGACGCGGTTCCCTCGCGTGTTGAAGTTAACATGTTGGTGGTATTTAGGTGCGATGCGCTTGAAGTTGGCTTTGTTAAAGTCTCCGGTCACAATAAACGCAGCGTCAGGATGCGCGGTTTCCTGCTCACTCACTGTCCTATACAGTTCCTTTAGTGCCCGGTCTGTGTCGGCTTGCGGGGGAATATACACAGCTGTGATGATGACCGCGGTGAATTCCCTCGGTAGCCAGAATGGTCGACACAGAACCATGAGAAGTTCCAGATCAGGAGAACAGAAAGACTTGATAGAATGTACGTTCCTCTGATCACACCAGGATCGGTTAATCATAAAACATACACCCCCGCCTTTGCTTTTCCCGGAGAGATCTTTTTCTCTGTCCATCCGATGCACGGAGAACCCCGTGGTTTCAATGGCCGAATCTGGAATCTCAGCGGATATCCAAGTTTCTGTAAGGCAGATAATGCAGCAGTCCCTCGTGTCTCGCTGGAAAGAGATCCGCGCTCTCAGCTCGCAGAGTTTATTGTCCAGAGACTGAACATTTGCCAGTAAAATACTGGGAAGTGGGGGTCGGTTTGCGCGGCGTCTTACTCTGATAAGTACGCCGGCTCTGCTTCCCCTTCTCCGGCCGCGTTTGCGTGGTCGGGCCGTCCAGACAAAGAGCTCCGCTGCTGTGTTTGTAAACGGCGTTTCTTCACTGAAGAATTTAAAGTCCGGTTTTCGGAGTGCGATTGCCGAACCAATGTCCAAAAGTGTCTGTCTGTCGTACGTAGTAAGGCAGACAACATCCAAGACAAAAAACACAAAAACTATAAACAGAACAAACAAAAAACTACAATGTTTCAGCAGAGCTTGCGACGTTGCGGCCGTCCTCGGCGCCATCTTGACTCCGAATACAACATAACTTGAAGTTGTTGTTACTATACCTTAAACAAAGTGTAACCATACCTTAAACAAAAGCGCTGCTTTGCACTTTAGTTGCAATTCTGTAACACACTACACACTATTTCATACATAAGACACTTTGTTCAAAAATTAAATCTCAGGGTACCATTGGGAAAACACATCTATTCAAAATACAGTACAATTGAGTAAAACTGTAATTGACAGTATACTGTACTGTGTTGCATACACAGCTCATATTTAGTTCTTTGGTTTTTTAACTTTTCTTCTCTTCTCAACTATTTCATATACTTTCATCTACTGTAAGATCACAGTGAAATGAAAGCTCATTTTGCACTCTTTCATTTATGTTGTATGCTGTAATAGACACTGAGCTGTTAAATTATTCTTGAATCCCAATACGAGGTATTTTTGTTACAGTGTTATGAATTGATCTCACTGGGATCTTCACTGGGAATGTGAGTAGTCTGTGTATTTGCAGCTTTTGTGTGTCATCTGAGGCCAAAGTGTGATTTTGACAGAAGTATATATGTTTGACTGAAATATTTGATTTTGATGTGGAAGTCTGAGGTTTGTATAAAGTTGGTGTGTAGTTACGAGATTGTGTTTATAGTTGTGAGAAAATTGAGTGAATTGTTGAGTTGAGTTGTGAGTGAATTGTTTCATGAATTGTGTGTCAGCAATCGAGAAAAAACTGTAATATATATTGTCTATATGTAAATGTTCACTGTACTCTGTGATATAGTCATAGTGTGTTAGTGTTTCTTTAAGCTGTTTTATATTCATGCTCATAATTCACATCCAGCCATCCATGAAACTCACTTTTAATGAAGAGATGCTTTTAGAGACACACAATACATTATGTTAATTAACACGTGGTGACCTATAAATTCTCTATTATTATGTTTTAGTGTCTGAATCTGAACAAAGGGGTAGATTTATTGCATTCATTTTTGGGGGCATGTTCAGCAACACCCAATCTAGTCATAGTTCAGCAGAGCTATGCAGATTTGGTATTTTTTCTGTTTACTAAGTGTATTAGACAATACAATTTAGTTTACAATCAAATTTGCACTAAAATAGAGCATTTTCTTCTCTAAATGAAGTTTGAATGGCCAAGCCCTCCCCGTTGTGTACGTCAGTTTTGCTGTAGCCATATACATTAGGGCATCATGGGAAATGAGGTTAGCCTTTCAAATGCTGTGTGTTAATGGGGCAAACAATCCTGAACAATCAACCATCAGTCTGAATGTTAAACAGGCTGGAAGAAATTCAGTGCCAGGCATTTGACGTGAGAATAGCGTGAAGGTTAGTGAGCCTCAGCAGCTTTGACTGCTAAAAATATAAACTATTAAAAAATATCTTTATGTGATAACAAACAAAGCTTGTCAAGCTATGAAGCAAAAGAGAAGAAATGCTCTTGATTCGGGCCATGGCGCTGAGAAAGGTCCAGAGGAGCGCAGGAGACTTCAGGAGAACATTCGACAGTGGAATTCAAACCAACTCAGCCTGTTTGAGATCACTGGACCTGATGAGGTGAATACTTTTTAAAGACTGCACTTTCTCAGATGTTTTGTAATGTTAGAACTACACTGTCAAACTGTTCAGAGTGAAATTATTTACTGGGTTATTTAAGTCCTATTATACCCCCCTAAATTTCAGTAGGAAAAAGAAGCACAGAATTCATGTAAATAGCATCAGATAATTTGGCCTTTGAATAATTTGATGATTCATGTACTGCAATCTTTGACTTTTGATCGAAGGCTTTGGTGTCTTTTGGAGTCACATTTTGAGATACATATACAGTCAAACCAAAAATTATTCAGACACCAGATATAATTATTTACTAGTGGGTGCACTAGTTCATTTGTAAGTGAGGATAGCAAAATAAAGTAAACTGTGACATATTATACCACAACATTCTTTCAGTGAACTACCAGTAAAATTGACACTTTGACCTGACCATGTTTTGCTTAAGTGTTTTTTTTTTAAATTACTAATGCGACATTTTACAACACAGACTGAACAAAGTTAAGCATTGCTTGGTCATTGGTTGACCTAAATCTAATTGGGTTCTTACATTTAACAGCTGACACCTGATTGGTTGATTGTAATCCATTACATACCTGAGTTCATATGTCATATTTTATTACAATTTTCTAAACTAGTGAATAAACTGTGATAATGTGAGAATACTGTCTGAATAAATTTTGGTTTGGCTGTATCTCCAGTGGAGAGATGTGAGATTGCTGGGGACTTTTTCTTAGGAGAGTTAGCAAAACTCTCAATTTGTTTTCCAATTAATCATATTGCTGTCTAATAATTGAGATATTAAATTAGTTTTTAAATACAGTATTTCTATGTTCATAATTAAATAGATTTGCACGTTTTTTTATTCTTTAGGACTCTGTATTCCATGGAGTTGTTCGTTTCTACCTCCAAGACCATATTTCAGGGAACTGTGCCACCAAATGCATTTGTATCTCAAGCGCTATTACCACACAAGAGGTCATTGAAACCTTGCTGGAGAAGTTTAAGCATGATGGGACACTCAATCCTTTCCCATATTCATTATATGAGGTCTTAAAAAATCAAGGTGACAGCAGGACTGAATTTAACTCTTGTTTGGAGACATTTCTCCATCTTTGTTGCCAGTCACTTAATGTTCTGTGTTTTTGACATTTAGAGGAAAGACAGCTGGACCTTTCAGAAAAGCCCTTGGTGGTTCAACTCAACTGGAGTAAAGATACAGATGGCCGATTTGTCTTGAGGAATGACACTTGTGTAACTTTACAGGTGTGTGACATCACTGTCATTCTACTAAATCAAATTTATAAGTTAAATTAGTTGGTAACATGAAGTAACAATGGGAAAATTATTCAAAAAATATTAATTGTAGGTAATGTTAATGGGACCTTATTGTAAAGTGTTACCAATTCGTTTTATATCAGGATTTTGGAGTGAAATAAAGCAACTATTTTTTTAGAATGGCTGTCTGGAAAAAAAGGAAAAGGTTGGAGTAATTGAGAATTTTAAAAGGACTTTATCAAGAAAAGAGAAGACTAAAAAGAAAGAGACGGAAAAAGTTTCTCGTAATCACAAGTTGGAGAACGATGTCTATGAAAGTAAAACAAACAGGTAGGAAATCATTTTTTGTTGTTGACCATATATAAATTAAAGTGTAAATTTCAACGCTATAAAATTAAGTAAAACCTACTCAACTTTTATGATACTGGTTTTCCATCATGCACTGGGGGGCATGAATAATTAGGTTGATTTTGCACTCAGAAAAAAAAAAGTTGAACGAACTTAAATTAAGGAAAACTTTTCCACAAAATTTTTAAGTAAAGCATACACTTTAAAAGCATGGTTGAAATATTGTTTAAGTTAAAAGTATTGCAAAGTAAACTTCAGCAAACTTTTACTGAAAGTTATTTTATTTTATAATTTTACTTTACTTAGATAAGTAGAGTTTACTTAACTCCATATGTGAACTGTGTGTGCAGATGTGTGTACATTTGAAAAAAAGTGTGCGCAAATCTATATAATAGCAAAGGTTTTGTTGACACCAGTGAAACTGCTACAACCTTTATTTTACTTTATTGTGATCAGTTGGTTGAACCCTAAAAAGCTGGTTAATTTAATGAAAAGTAAAAAATAAAAAAACGTATATTTGACACAAAACACTTTGCGAATGACAAGGAAAAAGATTCTCAAAAACCCTTATTACCAACAAATATCATTAAAAAAGCTAAATATATGATTATACTGTACACTCTAAAAAAAAAAAGGTTCTATATGGCACCAAAAATGGTTCTTCGTCGTAATCATAGAGGAACCACTTTTGGTGCTATATAGCACCATATCTTAACATGTTATGTATATGGTAGCGGTGCTATATAGCACCTTAGTTAGTGGTGCTATATAGCACCTTAGTCAAAGAACCGGTGAAGAACCGTTGAAGAACAATTGGTGCTATATAGCATTAAAAAAGGTTCCCCTATGATTACGAGCCAAGAACCATTTTTGGTGCCATATAGAACCTTTTTATTTTAGAGTGTATGTAAGATACTTATGTAATGGGTCAAGGTGATATAAAATCTTTACATATAATATAATTTCTTTTAGCTATTTTAGGTGGGTTTTTTTTTTACAGATTGTAATTTTCTGAAATCAGTAAATCCTCCAGTAAACTCAGTTTTTCTAAGCATTTGCCTGTTAAAGCAACATTCTTTATCCCACAAATCTGTAATTTATTTTCCTCTTCATTACAGCGTGACGCAAGACTACATGAAAGTGAAATGGAATCTCCCACTCAGCATTTCTTTAAAGGAAAAAGGTACATTTGTTTATCCTGGCACAATAAAATCACTCATTCTGCACAAATTCACAATTCTCTGCACTGCTCTTGTCATTTGTGTTTCACGCCATGGATTTCTGTTTCAGATGAGGATTCTTTCTTGTGTGCTGTGATAAATGACATCAACAGCTTCACGATTCACTTTAAGCTGTCGCCCGCATATGTGTTTTATCTGGTTGGGCGATTTTTAACCAGCCAACCCGGGCAGAGGAATAAACCTCACCACCAGACTGAACAGAGACTCTGCATTATATTTGACAAGACTGTGAGCTTGATTCAAGACATCATTGAGGTAGATTAAAATCTATTATTAAAAATGTATGATGTGCTCAATGGCTTCGAGATTTTTATAAACGTTTATGAGTTTTCCAGTACTGGAAAGTGGAAACCATGATTGTTTCTGTGTTTCCCTTTTAGAAACAGAGGAACATCGCAGTGGTTCTTGCCTTCTGGATGGCCAACGCATCTGAGCTCCTGAACTTTGTCAGACGGGACAGAGATCTGTGTCCCATTACACTCCAGGCTCAAAACACTCTTGCTCAACTTGTGCAACAGGCTTTCAGGTGTGATGATAAAAGCGTGATTGCATTGTGATGTTTGCAGCGAGGGCAATGTATTTTGAACATTTAATTAAGTGTTGATGTTTCCTCAGGTACCTGTCACATCGGCTTCAGGTTGATCTTGAAAACCACTTGCCTGCATTCTTTGCTGATGTAAAAAAGGAAACAGCTCAGTCAAAAGAAATGGGTATACATCCTTATTATCTATTTTTCAGTGCAAGTTTATTTATAGCACTTTTCACAAAACATATTGTTTCAAAGCAGCTTCACAGAAAATGTAACAATCAGAAAGTATTGTGGTTAGTTAAAGGGACAGTTCAACCCAAAATGAACATTCTGTCATCATTTACTCACCCTCATGTTGTTCCAAACTTGTATGAGGTTCTTTCTTCTGCTGAACACAAAAGAATGTCGGTAACCAGACGGCTGACGCACCCATTGACTTCCAATTATTTTCCTATAAATTCAATTTGTGTTCAGCAGAAGCAAGAAACTCATACAAGTTTGGAACAACATGAGGGTGAGTAAATGATGACAGAATGTTCATTTTGGGGTGAACTGTCCCTTAACAACATGTTATTCAGTTAGCAGACACAAGAAACAGGTTAGGAATTGATTATACCTTGTGTTTGTAATGAAACAACAGGATCTAATATTTGATAGCTTTGTATGCCGATGTTGGTGTCATCTGAAGTCTTTGCAAATGTTGGTATCATCAGCAATATTTACTAAATCTTTTGTGTTTTCCATACACATACTCGCTGAACCATCTAAAAAAGAGTAGCAAATAGTTTTGTTTAAAAAACTTTAGACTAAATCCAAGTCCAAAAACATTCCATAACTGATGTATAAAGAACATTTGTGTTAATATTGTTTTGATAAGGTTAATAAAGACCAGATGACTTTGAATGAACATTCTATTAACATTACTGGAAGAACGTTTGAGCGAACCTTGCCCGAATGTTAGCTAAAGTTCTGAATGTTCCCTATTAGTACAGGTTCAAAGCCCACGAATGATGCTCAGTGAACTTTTAGAATTCTGCAGTTGAGACTTTCTTCTTTCAGCCAAACACAGCTTACACAGTAACACTTTACAATAAGGTTCATTAGTTAACATGAACTAATAATGAACTGCACTTATAAAGCATTTATTTATCTTTGTTAATGTTCATTTCAACATTTAATAATGCATTATTAAAATCTTGTTAACATTCGTTAGTGCACTGTGAACTAACATGAACAAAACATGAACAGCTGTATTTTTATGAACTAACGTTAACAAAGATTAATTAATGCTGAACTGAGGTGTTGTTAATGGTTAGTTCATGTTAACTAAAGCATTAACTAATGTTAAATAATACAACCTTATTGTAAAGTGTTACCGCTTACACTATTCCTACATCCTGCATTGGGTCAGAGGAAGCCAGCGGTTATTGTTTATAAAGTTATAAATATGGATACTTTCTTACAAAAATGCATCGATTTGCTTCAGAAGGCCTTTATTAACCCCCTGGAGCCGTATGGATTACTTTTATGATGGATGAATGTGCTTTTCGGGGCTTCAAAATCTAGGGCACCATTCCCTCTCATAATAAGGCTTGGAAGAGCCAGGACTTTTTTTTTTGTTCGGCTGAAAGAAGAAAATCATATACACCTAGGATGGCTTGCATGAGTAAATTATGGGATCATTTTCATTTTGAGGTGAACTAACCCTTTAAATTGCTTCAGATGATGAAACATCTGGTTTAAATATGTAAAGATTGCTGTGTACCATGTGTACCAAGATTTTATTCTGTTTCTTAGAAAGCATCTTGAACACTCTCATAAAGACCATGAGTTTGCTCCGAAGATGTCGGGTCAACCCTGCTCTGAGCATCCAGCTCTTTTCTCAACTCTTTCACTTCATGGGGGCCTGGATCTTGAACCGGTTCACTGCACCAGGATCAAAGCTGTGCTCGAACTACTGGGGCAAAACTCTACGGCAGCGTCTGAGACACATAGAGGCCTGGGCAGAAAGACAAGGGCTGGAGTTGGCCGTTGACTGCCATCTCAGTCGTATAATCCAGGTAGCGTATCTGAAAAGAAGATGATGAAAAACGCAACATGCAAAATGATGTACACTTTTAAAAATAAAGGTTATTTATTGGAATCTATGGTTGCGTGAGGAACGTTTAACATCCATGGAACTTTTTTTGTTCCCCAAAGAACCTTTCAATGAACAATTCATCTTTTTTTAGTGTGAAGAACACTTTAATATTCTAAAGAACATTTTCCACTATAAAGAATATTTTGTTCAATTAATAAGTTCCATGGATGTTAAAGGTTCTTCATGGAACCATCAATGCCAATCAAGAACCTTTATTTTTAAGAGTGTTGGGGAAAAAAGTTTCGGTAACACTTTACAATAAGGTTCATCAGTTTACATTAGTTAACAACATAGTTAACATGAACTAATAATGAACTGTACTTATAAAGCTAACAAATTGTTACAATACAGAGGTGACACAGAGAACTGATGACAGGGGTAAACAGAGTTTATTGAACAGGACCAGGATGTGAGCAGAAGAGGTGAGTAACAGAAGAGGTAATCCAGCGGAATGGTAATGCCAATGGTAATACTGTACGTCTGGTTGCAGGTGACTGGGAGAGCAGGACGATGGAGCGATGGAGCAATGGAGACAGGGAGCCAGGATAACGAGGAGGAGACGAGGAGACACTCAGGAGACTGGGAGAACAGGTAGGTAACACAGGTAAATCCGTAGAAGCAAGCAGTAGCGTGAGCATGTGCAAACGGGACCGGACAGTGACTGAGTGAATGCGTGGGGCTTAAGTGCAGGTGGTGATTGCTGTGATAATGACGTGCAGGTGCGTGTAATCAGTATTCTGGTGACTGTGAACGTTGTGTCTGGGAGAGGGTGGAGCCTGGCGTGCTTGTGACATTACTCCCCCCTCCACGGCCATCTCCTGAGGGCCGAGGACCCTGATGCCATGGTGGTCGCCCTCTACCCCGAGGTGCTGGTCTGTCTGGACGAGAAGAGTGGAAGGTTTCAAGTAGGTTCGGGTCTAGGATGTCGTGTCTGGGTACCCATGATCACTCTTCTGGGCCATACCCTTCCCAGTCAACGAGGTACTGTATCTGACCACCACACAGCTGAGAGTCCAAGATCTCCTGGACTTGGTACGCTGTGCCATCTTCTAGGAGAAGCGGAGGAGGGGGCTCCAGGGTAAAGCCAGGCTCTGGGGAAACAGAAACAGATGGGTGATGAGGTTTAAGAAGTGACACATGGAAAGTGGGGTGAATCCGGTACTGAAGTGGGAGTTGGAGTTTGTACGTGACAGGGTTGATCTGCTGCAGGATGGTGAAGGGGCCAACGAATCTGGGACTCAACTTCTTGCACTGCAGATGCAGTCTGATGTCCCGGGTTGACAGCCAGACCTTCTGCCCAACCTGGAACGTGGGAGCCTCTGAGCAGCGAAGGTCAGCTGTCATCCTGCATCTGCGAAGGGCCCGCTGAAGTTGATGATGTGCAGAATCCCAGACCCTCTCACTCTCCCGGAACCAGTAATCGACTGCAGGGACATCTCAGGGTTCCCCTGACCACGGGAATATAGCCGAGTACTGGAACGGGGTGAGGCCCATGGTAGGCTGGCGGAGTGAATTCTGTGCGTACTCGCGCCCATCCTAGGAACTGGTTCCAGGAGTCCTGGTGGCCGTGACAGAAGGTACGGGGGAAACGGCCAATCTCCTGGATCTTGCGTTCCGTCTGCCCGTTCGTTTGGGGATGGTATCCAGACGAGAGGCTGATGGTCACACTTAGGAGGGAGAAAAATGTTGATGTTTTTTTTTTATGGTCGTGAGTACAAGAAAGTGGTGTTTAGCGCCCTCTAGCCAGTGCCTCCACTCCTCCAGCGCTAGTTTGATGGCAAGGAGTTTGCGGTTACCGATGTCGTAATTGATCTCCGCCGGGTTGAGCTTGCGGGAGAAGAAGGCACATGGGTGGAGATGACTGGGGTTCCCCTGCTGCTGAGAAAGGACCGCTCCCACTCCGGTGGTTGAGGCGTCCACTTCCACAACAAAGGGCAGTTCTGGATCGGGGTGGACGAGGAGGGGAGCGGTGGTGAAGGTGGTCTTGAGGGTCTGGAAGGCTTCAGTGGCAGATGGGTTCCAGGACAGAGACTTGGGCTTGTTTCGTAGGAGACTGGTGAGTGGACTAGAGATAGAACTGTAAAGGTGGATGAAACGACGATAGAAGTTGGCAAAGCCAAGGAATATCTGGAGTTCTTTGACTGTGGAGGGGGTTGGCCAGGACCGGATGGCTTCCACCTTCCCCTCGTCCATCCGGATGCCACTGTGGTCGATGTTGTAACCGAGAAACTGCACTGAGGGCTGATGGAACGAGCACTTTTCGGCTTTGAGGAAAAGCTGGAAGTTCCTCAGGCGTTGGAGGACCTCCTCAACATGGTGGCGATGTTCGTACAAGCTCCGGGAATAAATCAGGATATCGTCGATGTAGACCTGTACGAACTTGTGGATACACTCCCGGAGCACCTCATGGACGAAATCCTGGAATATGGAGGGGGCGTTAGCGAGTCCATAAGGCATTACTAGGTATTCGTAGTGGCCGGTGGGCATGACAAAGGTAGCAGGAAGGGACATCCACCGAATGTCTCTCTACTGGACTCTCGATTGACGTGGCGTAGACAGGGAGATCTTGGGGACGAGGAGAGTGATGTACCAGTGGAGATGGGAAGCAGTCCGGGAAACTGCTGTCGCCCAACTTCAGGACTTCTCCTGTCTTCCAGGAGATGACTTGGTTATGCTGCTCTAACCATGGGCGCCCTAAGATGATGTCAGTGGTGGATTCCTCCAGAACCTGCAGATGTAGACGTTCCATATGGAGAATTCCCACTTGAATGCCGATAGGGCCCACGGAGCGACTGACCTGCCTCCGACTGAGGGGTTTTCCGGTTATCGATTGGATCTGGTAGATGGTCGGAGTAGCAGTCGTGCGGAGCTTGAGCTGGCGGCAGAGGGTGCCCGAGATGAAGTTGCCGGCTGACCCAGAGTCGAGGAGGGCAGTAACTGGAAGGGAGATACCGGCAGCAGTAAGGTTTACAGTAGTGGTGAGTGGTTGCATTTTATTTAGGGAAGGAATGATAGCACTCACCATAAGACGTGGAGGACGGACGGGGCATTCGGAGATGTAATGCCCGGAAAGACCACAATACAAACATAGACTCTGGGTCAGCCGCCTCTGCTGCTCAGCCGCTGTCAGTCGGGAATTCTCCAGCTGCATAGCCTCGTGGGCTGGTTCTGGAAGGCTGACATCATCTGGTCGGCGGACGAAAGGAGTGAATGACGGCTGGCCCTGGTGTTCTTCGATGCATTCCACGACTGCATACAAGCAGCGAAGCGGATGGAGAGTTGCATGAATCATTCAAGCCCGATGGTATTCTCGTATGCAGCGAGATGCAGCCACACCTGAGGATCCAGACCCTGTCGGTAGGTCGTTATCAGGGATTGCTCGTTCCAACCACTGGCAGCAGCGAGGGTTCGAAACTGGAGGGCATACTCATTTACAGACAGTGAACCTTGTTTCAAATGGTAAAGTTACTCACCGATCGACGAGTCCCAGGACGGTTTTCCAAAAACTTCCTTGAAGTGCGCGATGAAACCGGAGCGGGTCTGGATCATAGGACTGTCGTTGGACCACAGAGATTCCGCCCAACGGAGCGGACCACCTGTGGCTGCGGTAAGTGTTCCGTTATGTTTATAGATGACTAGCCTCCTGTAACAGTGCCATTAGCTACATGCTAAATCTTTGTGCTTAAGCTAGGCTAACGGTGGGTGTGTCAGACAGAGTTATGGGATGCAGGTGCGTGTAATCAGTATTCTGGTGACTGTGAAAGTTGTGTCTGGGAGAGGGTGGAGCCTGGCGTGCTTGTGACACAAATACAGTAACAAATGTATTGCTCATGATTAGTTAATACATTAACTAATGTTAACTAATGAAACCTTATTGTAAAGTGTTACCAAAGTTTCTTTAGTTTACACAGCCCTGCACCTTGTAAAAGAATCCTAATTTTTGATGTGGCTGATTTCAATAATATCTATAAAAACTTGCCATTACATTTTTTTTTTTTGCAAAATAGGAATGATTTTTCAAATTATATATATATATATATATATATATATATATATATATATATATATATATATATATATACACACACACACACACACACACACACACACACTATGTATCAGCCTGTCCAAATGTCCACATTTTTCAAAGAAGTACTCAAAATGTATCTTTTAACTTACAATCTAAAAATGAATGGAAACAAATGTTCAAATTTAATGTAAAAGAATTTCACATAAACATAAGCTTTTTTCACAATATCTGTAATTGTCTGTCGCTGTTTGGATGTACCCACGGATGTAGCAGGAAATATCTGGGTCATGTTTGCATTTCCTTCTGTCACTGCCCACAGTTCTAACTGTGAAATCAGGATTAGGCATACAATAATGTTTCATTAGTTAACATGAACTAATAATGAACTGCAGTTCTACAGCATTTATTAATCTTTGTTAATGTTCATCTTAACATTTACTAATACATTATTATACATTGTATTATTTGTTTATATATACATTAACTAATGTTAACAAATGAGACCTTATTGTAACGTGTTACCAATAATGTCTTGCACATGAAAATCAGCTGAGAATTTAACAAACATTTCAATTCAGAGTAAGACAGGCATCAGATCTTTGTGGCAGTTTTTCTGGTGATTAAGGGATAATACAAGACTTTTTCACTTTACACAATGGTTGTTATAAGCAAAAATGCTACAAAAATGCACATATTGTTTTTGAGAAAGTATTATGTGCTAGAGAAAAACACTATTTTTGTAATCAGCATCCCGAGATCAGTAAGAAACAAGTACTGGATTATTAAAATGTTCTTAACACCAAGAAAAATGGTTCTTTCAAAGGGATAGTTTTATATAGTTCTAATGCCATATGCCCTTCTTTCTTTTATGGACCACAAAAGGAGAATAAAAAAAAAGCAAAGTATCACAGAATGATCCCATGTGGCATCTAATATGTGCTTTTTCTGGGTGACCCAGAGTGAACTGCGGCGCTAATAGAGTCTCACGAACATAAAAGACCAAAAAGACCAATGGCCAAGGTCAAGAATTTTGTTAAAGCAGCACTAGGTAGGTTTTGCTCTCGGGGTCCCCCTACAGTTGGGAAACAGTATTGTCCTGTCGTAAACTCTGTCATCCTACATCAGGGGATGCATCACACATGCATTTGTTGACATGACAACTATGATAGCCCTGAACACTGCAGGAGGAGTTCACATGCAGGTGTTCTGCTTGCGTCGCGTGTGAAATGTCTTCATCCCAGGTACAGTGGCATATGTTTCAGCATGTCATATGAATATCATTTCATGGGTTTTATTTTATTTTTTCAAACGCCAAATGATTGCAATGCTCACGTTTACAAGCCAGCGTCATTATAGTAGTCTAGTCTATTGGTTACCGTTTTACAGAATCTATATGATACTTTAATTCAATGTTTGAGTGGTAGGTAATAACCATATATCGTCAATATAATATATTGACCTCCTTCAGCTCACACCAACGAGTAAACGCTGGCCCAATGTTGATCCTCGTCCTGCCTTTAATACGATCACTTTCTCGTTTCCTCTTTTTGCATTCCTCCGACAAAACCTTTGCTTTCTTCTTTTTCTGTGCTGCCTCGGCCATGACTATAACATCCGGCAAACTATAAAAAGTATAGTTGGGCTCGCACATCCGAATTTAAGGAAGTGGGGGTGATGGTGGAAGTGACGTATATGCCGTAAAGCAGTCAAATTTTGTAGTTCTTTTTTTTCTCGGGTTACTACCCGAAACGTCTCGGTTACGTATGTAACCCTCGTTCCCTGAGGAGGGAACGGAGACGTACGTTAGTGACTAACGAATGGGGGTTTCGCTTAGAAGCCTATCATCTTCGAGAATTCAACAGCGCCCAATGGCAGTGCCAATGCCATGGGCATGCGGAATTTGCATGCGTAACTCCGCCCCACCCTGTGGGTATATAAGGAAGTACGCTGGCAACATCGCATTATGTTACTGCTGCAGGAGCCAAGACTGAACTCCGCATACCAGCAACACAGCTGACGTGGCAAAGGAAACGTACGTCTCCGTTCCCTCCTCAGGGAACGAGGGTTACATACGTAACCGAGACGTTCCCTTTCGTTCAGTCACTACGACGTACGTTAGTGACTAACGAATGGGGGTTCCAATACAACAACGCCACTCAGCTGTCATCCAGTGCCCTGCGTAAGTGTGAGTACCCTGTCGTAAGACTAGTACGGACGAAGGACTCCCACTTATCACAGGATTACCAAGGTACACTGGGAAGCATATCCCAGTGAGGGAATGCCAAGATGCCTACCCGTAGGGAGGACTTAAGAATACACATATGACCCGCTAAGGGCTGCATATGGAAGATCTCTAGGGTACCAGCCGAAGGTGGATTTTTAACCCTAGGGGTGGCAGGGACTTTCCGAGGGAAAGACACCTGCTCGCTGAGGAGGCTTACGGTGGGAATACTCGTGTGGGGGTCGCCGAAGGGGAACCATGCACACGGAGCACCTGGCCGGACATGAGGGTCTGGGCTCGAAAGGGCAGACTGAACTGATGTCGGCGTAAGCAGTGCTGGAGGAGCTCAGGGCTCTCGGGGAGCTCATCTGAGGGAAAATATCGCACGTATCCAGTCCGTGGAGTGGAATGGCGAGCAAGCGAAGACACCTGAGCCTGGCCCATTACCGGCCACCCGTAGGGGCGAGTACATAGTCGGACACTGGCTCCACTCGGAGATTGTAGAATCTGGCGAATGTGTTTGGTGTCGCCCAGCCTGCAGCTCTGCAGATGTCTGTTAGCGAGGCGCCATGCGCTAAAGCCCAAGAGGAGGCCACACTCCAGGTGGAGTGTGCCCTGACCCCAAGGGGACATGGTCGACCTTGCTGCTGGTAAGCCAAAACAATGGTGTCCACTATCCAGTGAGACAACCTCTGCTTTGAGAGAGCACTTCCCTTCCGCTCTCCACCATAACAGACAAAGAGCTGGTCTGAGGTCCTGAAACATCGCGTACTGTCTACATAAGCGCGGAGAGCGCGTACTGGACAGAGCAATGCCAAGGCTGGGTCTGCCTCCTCCAAAGGCAGCGCTTGCAGGTTCACCACCTGATCTCGGAACAGAGTGGTAGGAACCTTGGGCACATATCCGGGCCGGGGCCTCAGGATCACGTGAGAGTTAGCCGGCCCGAACTCAAGGCACGCTTCGTCAACCGAAAATGCTTACAGGTCCCCGACCCTCTTAAGAGAGGCCAATGCGGTCAGCAGAGCCGTCTTTATAGACAATAACTTAATCTCAACCGACCGCAAAGGCTCAAGGGAGGCCTCTGCAGAGCACTTAAGACTACTGAGAGGTCCCAAGAGGGAACGAGAGGAGAGCGAGGATGATTCAGTCTCCTCGCCCCCCTCAGGAACCTGATGATCAGGTCGTGCTGACTTACCTTTTTGTCTCCCAGGAGATCGTGGTAGGCAGATACTGCGGCCACGTACACTTAAGGGTGGAAGGAGACAGCCTTCTTCCCACCCCCTCCTGGAGAAACGATAGCACGGACCCGATCGGGCATTTCCAGGGGTCTTCCTGGCGGGAAGAGCACCATGTGACGAAGAGGTTCCACTTCAACGCATAGAGGTGTCGTGTAGACTCTGCTCTAGCGGAAGTGACGGTAGCGACCACCGCAGGTGGAAGGCTACTCAAACCTGCCGCGTCCCGTCCAGAAGCCACACGTGGAGCTTCCAGAACGCTGGACGCGGATGCCAAAGGGTGCCCCGTCTCTGAGTGAGAAGCTCTTGACTCAGAGGAATAGGCCAGGGAGGGGCTGTCGCAAGGAGTAACAGTTCTGAGAACCAGGTCTGGCCGTGCCAACGGGGCGACCAACATGACCTGCTCCTTGTCCTCCCTGATCTTGCACAGTACCTGTGCGAGAAGGCTCACTGGGGGAAACGCATAATTGCGTAGCCCCGACGACCAGCTGTGCGCCAGTGCATCCGTGCCGACCATAGGTCAGGGAATAATACAGGGAGCAATGGGAAGAGTCCTGGGAGGCAACAGGACTACCTGTGCGTCGCCGAACCGTTCCCATATCAGCTGGACCGTCTGGGGATGGAGTCTCCATTCTCCAGGAAGTGGCTGAAGCCGTGAGAGCTCGTCGGCTGCACGGTTCAGGACTCCCGGGATGTGGACAGCATGAAGGACCTCAGATGCTTCTGACTCCATAAAACGAGATGGCGGGCGAGTTGAGACATACGGCGGGAGCGTAGACCACCCTGGTGGTTGATGTACGCTACTACGGCCGTGTTGTCTGTCCTGACTAGTACATGTTGACCCTTCAGCAACGCTCGGAAGCGGTGCAGGGCGAACCGTACTGCCAGTAACTCGAGGCAATTGACATGCAGAAGGCGCTGGGGTCCTGTCAGGAGCCCGCGGCTGCTTGTCCATTGCACATGGCACCCCAGCCCGTGGATGATGCATCTGTTGATACAACAAGATGCCTGGAAACTCGTTCTAAGGACATTCCGGTCCGTAGAAACTTGAGGTTCGACCACGGGGTGAGAGTCTGTAAGCAGGCCCGAGTCACTTGTACCCGGAGCGTGCCAGACCGCCATGCCCATCTCGGGACTCGATCGCGTAGCCAGTGCTGAAGCAGTCTCATATGTAGCAATCCGAGCGGCGTCACCGCGGCTGCAGATGCCATATGCCCCAGGAGCCTCTGAAATAGCTTCAGTGGGACCGCAGTCTCGCCCTCGATTTGACGAAGGCGAGTCAGCAGAGACTATGTGCGCGCTCGCTGGTAAGCAGCACGCACCTGCAACCGAGTTGGAAACCACACTGAGAAAGGAGATCCTCTGCACGGGGCAGAGTCGCTCTTCTCCCAGTCGACCCGAAGGCCCAGACGGGCTAAGTGCTGGAGCACTTGGACTCTGTGTCCGCAGACCTGCATACGAGAGTGACCCAGTATGAGCCAGTCATCGAAGTAGTTCAGGATGCGAACCCCGTGCTGCCGAGAGGCGCAAGGGCTGCCTCGATAGACTACGTAGAGTCACGAGGGGACAGAGCTGCCCGAATGGGGGGACTGCGTACTGAATGTCCGCCCCTCGAAGCAAACCGTAGGAACGGTCCGCTTCGAGGAAGGAGACATGAAGTAAGCGTCCTTCAGGTCGATCGCTGCAACCAATCTACCGGACGAACGTGTCCAAAGAGGCGTTCGCTACCGACATCCTGAACGGAAGCCTGAGAAGGATCGGTTCAAGACGGGCAGATCCAGGATTGGCCATAACCCACCGGTTTCCTAGGGTACAATGAAGCAAGGGCTGAGAAGCCGGACTTCACTTCGGCTGGAGGGACAGGCTCGATCGCACCCTTCGCCAGTAGGGTGACAACCTCCGCACGCATGACAGGGGATAGGCCCCATCATAGCGGGCGGCCTCCCCAGAGCGGGGAGGAACCTGCGCGAACTGAATCGCGTAGCCGCGCCTGACGGTCTTCGTGACCCAGCGGAACAGTCCCGGAAGCTGAAGCCAGACTCCCAGGAACTGCACCAGCGGGGTCATTTGGACCACAGACGTACCCAGGGTGGGGCAGCGAGGACATGGGAGACGTACCCGGACATGGGAGGCTGTTGGGCGTCCCGGTGCGGGGGCACGGTTAACTGCTGCGTCCTGACAGAGGAGACCAGGGAAGGACGCACGTTCCACTGGGGTCTGCTCTGAGAGGAGGCTGGCGAGAGAGAGGGACGAGAGTGGCGCGGCCCGGAGGCGGCACACACTGCCATCACCGGTCTCTGGATCCTCAGAGACAGGAACATGAGTTCTTTCCAAGCGCTGCTAGCCCGAGGGCCAGCAGCAGAAGGATTTTCCCCCCGCCCTCCACCGGGGGAAGGAGAGGCCCTGCTACCATCCCCTGGAAAGAACTGGAACCCATCTCTGAGTTGTCCACCTCCAGCCTGGCGTTTTAGCCAGGCTGAGGAGCGGACTGGGCGACATCCTGCAACCACCTCCACGGCGCGGCCCGGAGAAGGCTGCTGCTGGGGCCGGACGGGAGGAGGGAGGGCGCCCTCGGCGGCAAGCGGACTGAGGCGACTGGGCCGGCGGCTGGCTGCTGCGGGCAGTACGTGTTACAGCCTCAGTCTGCTCTGGGGCGGCCAAGAACTGTTGGGCGCAGTTCTCGGCCGCGCCGTCGAAGAGGCCAGCCTGGGATATGGGCGAGTTGAGGAGGCGGGATCAGTCAACCCCCCCATATCACCAGGTAAGGCCAGGAAATTCTCCCGGACCACAGCTGTGGACATCGCCCGACCGAGGGAGCGTGTGGCCACCTTCACCACCCAGAGGGCGGGATCAGTGGCGGCACGCAGCTCAACAAAGAGCCCTGGGTCAGCTCCACCCTTGTGCATGTGCAAAGGGGCGGCGGCCTACCCCATAGCACTGCAGGACCACGCCACCGAAGTAGACGAGCCCACAGGCTTAGGGAGGGTGCTTAGGACAGCCACACCACGTCAAAGCCCTCTGTGGACACCGGAGTGCGCAACAGAGTTGTTTAACAGTGGGGAGGGGGCCCCAGTGTACCCTAGGCCGCGGCCCCATCAAGGGCAGAGAAGGCGGAGGAGGCCACCAAACGGTCACGGGAAGCACGGGGACTTCCAGGACCGCGTGATCTCCTCATGCACCTCGGGAGCGAAAGGCATTGGGGGCGGGGCCCAACAGCTGTCGGGTGCCGCCCACAAAAACCGATCGCGCAACCACGAGCACTCGCGACTGGGCGGAGTTCCACACCAGCGCGAGGCTCGCGGCTGCCCGAGATAACATGGCTATCAACTCTAGGTCAGATCAGGCAGTGCTGACACACCCGGAGGCGGAGCACAACCTAATCGTCATCCCCAAAGGATCTAGCCCACCTTGGGATGCGGCGATCGACATCTCGCCGCTATCTGGAGTGTGAACGAAACGAACGAGGCGTCAGAGACGGGCCGCTGTTTCAGTCCAGCACTCGCGGGAAGCGATGTTCTTAAACCACGCACCGCCCTCAGGTCACCCTGGCCACCAGCCAAAGTACCACCTCTCTCAGAGACGGTAGATTGGGGTGTGGCAGAGGGGACTCTCTCTCCTTGCGGAGATCACTGAGTCTCGACCGCGACATCGCGATGGTCACGTTCCCGCAGTGGGAACATGACACATCCACAATCACTGCCCGAACGTGCTGAAGCCCAAACACGTCGAGCAGTGAATGTGCCCATAGACAGCAACGGAGATCGATCGCACCCGGAAGTGCACGGGCGAACCGTCTTGAAAAAGACGTGCCACGCGCAAGCTCTTTTTGTGAGAGGAAAGCTCTGCAGAGTGCCGAAGCGCCCAGTAATAACACACACAGCTGTTGCAGATCACTGCACAGATCAGCAGGCAGGCAATGCGAGATCGCTGGAATGCGCCGTCACACCAACACCCTGGAGAACCGCTCGTCTCGAAGACTGAAGAGAGGACTTCAGAATTCAGGCTTGTAGGAGTGAAGAGATGCTCTTGGCTCCAAAGCTGAAACATAATGCGATGTTGCCAGCGTACTTCCTTATATACCCACAGGGTGGGGCGGAGTTACGCATGCAAATTCCGCATGCCCATGGCATTGGCACTGCCATTGGGCGCTGTTGAATTCTCGAAGATGATAGGCTTCTAAGCAAAACCCCCATTCGTTAGTCACTAACGTACGTCGTAGTGACTGAACGAAAGGGAACCCGAAGTTTAAAAGTACGATTAAAACGATACAGACCCCGTCAGGCTATGGCAGACGTGTCATTCAACCTATTGTAAGTCGATGTATCATCACAAGAGTCTTGAAAATATATTATGAAGGTTGAAAAGTTACCTAGTGCTGCTTTAAATAATACATTACATTTTGCTTTGTTTTTCAACAAAACCTATACTTCCCAGAACACTTGGAATATACAGCACGTGTCTCACGCGATCGGTAAAACTTTACAATAAGGTTCATTAGTTAACAATATTAGTTGACATGAACTAATAATGAACTGCACTTATAATGCATTTATTTAACTTTGTTAATGTTAATTTCAACATTTACTAATAATTTATAAAAATCTTGCTAACATTAGTTAATGCACTGTGAACTAACATGAACAAACCATGAACAGCTGGATTTTTATTAACTAACGTTAACAAAGATGAACAAATACAGTAACAAATGTATTGCTCATGGTTAGTTCATGTTAGTTAATACAATAACTAATGTTAATAATGAAACCTTATTGTAAAGTGTTACCCTGGGATCATTCTGTGATATCTTTGCATCTATTCACTGCCATTATATAGACGAGTGCAAACGGGATGGGACATTTTTTCCTTTTGTGCATGGTCCATAAAAGAAAGAAGGGCATTTAGCATTAGAACAAAACCAGGGTGAGTAAATGCTGACTTATTTTTCATTTTAGAGTGAACTATCCCTTTAAGAACTGTTCACTGAAAGGTTCTTTGGGGAACCAAAAATGGTTCTGCTATAGCATGGCTGCGAAACCCCCCTTTTGGATCGTGTATTTTTAAGTGTTTCTTGAAGAATATTATTTAGACCTTTATCAACATCATATTATCTTTTGGCTCTCTTCGCAGGCGACGATGCTCCTGACTATGTCTTTTTACTCTACACGAGATGCCCTGATGATTCAGTCCACATGTTATAAGCTGAACTCCCTACAGCTAAGAGCACTCATGAGCACATATCACTACGCCCCAAATCAACCCCACTTTCCACCCGTAAGTGACAGAAAAGGATAACTCGCACACAAATCAAAACAGCTATGCATGATTGTTCTGTGCCCCAACTGGAAAGTGGTGTCTACATAGAGTTTGTCATTCATAGGCACTGATAGAGTCCGTAGCTGCCTTGGCGGAGACCACAACAGACGTTCTGCGAGGAGAGGGAGGAGAAATCCAACTGGAAGAGGAACTGGAGCTTCACCTGCCTTTCCTTCTGCCTGAGGATGGTTATTCATGTGATTCCATGCATGGCATTCCGAAGGGATTTCAGGAGTTTTTAGAGCCCATATGTCGCAAAGGTACTATTCAAGCCAAGTACCCTTTCTTGTATAGCACTTTATACAATACAGATTGTTTCAAAGCTGCTTCACAGCGATAAACAGGAACATAAGGAATAATGATGAAAAACAGAGATGAATTCAGTTATAACAGTGATGTCATCATCCCTCTCAATTCAGTTTAACTTTACTTCTCATCCAATAATGTTGGTGCAGTCAAATCAATAATATTGCTCATCCAAAAATTTCAATTCTGTCATCATTTAATCACATTCATGTAGTTCCAAACCCATAAGACTTTTGTGTCTTTTAAACACAAATTAAGATATATTTAATGAAACCTGAGAGGTTTTAATCTTGGATAATGTTAATTTTAACATGTACTAATACATTTTTTAAAGCAAAAGTTGTGTATGTTAATATTGGTAATAGTCCAGTGACAACTACAAACAATGAAAATTTGTATTTTTAACCAACGTTAACAAAGACTCATTAACTCATTGTTACTTAACAAATGAGACCTTATTGTGTTGTGTTACCATAATGTTATAGCACTGTAATACTAGAACTTATTAGATGTTGTAAGATATATCCACACTGATATTTGCTAAATAACATATAATAATGGCAGTGTAAAGCTTTTATTTTATCATTAAGATTAATGTTTTTATGTACTTCATTTACTCACTCTCATGTCGTTCCAAACCTAAAAAAGAAATCTGTCTTCAATATCTTCAAAATAAAGAATAAATAAAGATATTTTTAACAAAACCTGAGATATTTCTGTCCAGGTAACCAAAATTAGAAGATCTAAAAAGGTCTTGTGAAGAGACACAACCGCTTTATATGATGAACAGATTATTAATTTAGGCTTTTATTCACATGAACACAGATACAGAGCGCATTGCATATGATAAATATAGCAAATACACATGGGTGCTAGAACAAACCTCTCTGGTTTGCATGTTTGACCTTGTGTGTTGTGCCCTATGTGTGCTGGTCAGAAATGTTTCAGGTTTCATTAAAAATATTTTAATTTGTGTTTCAAGATTAACCAAAGACTTACAGGTTTGGAACTACATGAGGGTAAGCTCCTCTTGTGATATGTCTATAGCCAATACCTAGACTTAAAATTATTGGTTAAAAATGCATACATCTATTAATAAATGTTTTAATGGTTATATTTTCAGGGTTATTTGGTTACGTTTATTTTTAGTTTTCATCACATGAATGTTTTTCACCTTCTTGCCTCAATTAGTTTGTCGTCATGGATGTTAATTCTGCATTCTGTGCAGTCTGTGTTTTTCGGTTTTGTTATTTTCCCCTTGTTATTATTCCCTGCCATCAATACCTTGAGCAGGGATAATGCTCCCTCAAGCAACATCTGGAGAAATCTTTGGATCTGGCTCATCAGACCACCTTCCCAGACGACTGACTCTATACGTTTCTTTGTGTTGGCCTCAACACCGCCACTCGAGCACAGTTGTCTGGTGAACCTCCTCGAGGGAGCTTTGTCGACTTTGTGGAGTAAGTGCTGGTATCCTCTGGATCAGCCTTCACCTTTGAGGACATTACCAGCCCCACTGCAGATTTCGAGCCCTTCTCCACCGTGTTTTATTTTATTTTAAAAGTAATTCGGATACAGAGAAGTATTGAAAGGTTTAACAATTGTTTATTTCTTGCAAGAAAGCCATTCATTACTCTGAGCTTTCAGAGAGCGAAGGCAAACTTCCCTCTGTGTCTGAAAGCTTTATACCCCCCACCCTTGCACGCACAAGCTGCAGCACTCAACATCCTCTTTATTTTTGCAGCTTGCACACGGAGGGTTCATAAAAGTCACGTATCAAAAACACATAAACATAGCATTAATCATGACATATTCCTTAATATAATTACACTCTGTATCTTCCTGTTGCCGGGCAGAAGTTTCCTCTTTTACATTTTCTCTGAACTTGGCCCTTTTCTTGTTATCTAGTTTCGGTGAAACCAAGCAGAACTTAATTTTCTCTGAAGTTAATTTTAATAAGGCTTCAAAACAAGTAGAACTTAATGTTCGCTGGAGATTTACTTAATAAGGCATTGGTTACTGAAAATTATATGTTAAAGGTGCCCTAGAATGATTTGAAACAACATTTTAAATTGTTCTCTGGTATCTACATAGAGGGTATATGGCTTATTTAAGGTCAAGAATTGTCCAGATACAGTTTTACAGGTCCATTTACAACTCTAGAAATCTTCCCCAGGATGAAATGGTCTGTTTTTGCCTTATTTGGAAGGGTCATGAATATTAATGCAGAGTTCTGCTCTGATTGGCTGTTTCACTGCGGCTCAATGATAGCAGGCACAACTTTACTGACCGTCATGACGATGAAGAGATTAGGCATTCAACCTTATATATATCAATCAGTATATAATCATACTTCAGTTGTCAAAAATATAAATAAATAAATATCGAATTACTATCGTTTCAACTTAAGTGGTGGAGGTGGTGACGTTAGCTAGAAGGATCGAGTGAGCTATGTGTAAGCAACTAAACTAACATAGTATGTTACGTTTCTATGGTTGCATTTACTAATTTATGACAACACTGGCATGAAATAATATAAACCTTTGTCATTAGACATACTATTTAGTTATTTAAGCCACTTGGATTATCCTATTCTTACCGTATAGCATCTTGCGTTGGATATAGACAACTCGTATTATCGTTAATGTTGTCTCTCTAAGAAACTTTCGATTTAATCAGAAATGGTTTAGACAGTCAAGAAGTGGATAAAATCACTTACTGGTTGCAGGAATATGGTTGGAATTGCCCCTTTCTTCAGTGTCAGACGCTGAGCAAAGCCTGCTTGATATTGTCCCGGGTTTGAAAACTGTCCGTGGTGAAATGGGCTGAGCAAACTAACAACTTTGAATTAAATTGTTGCGGTATCCGATTATAAATAAACATCAACCATGCCTGTTGACATGTTTTATTTGTGGGAAGAGTATGAAACGTCTTCACATCCCCTGCACAGCCTGGAACATAACATTTGTTTCCATGATCTGCCATGTTCGCTATCCTCACGTCAGGCTTACTGCTGCAGAACTTCAGATGATACGGCGGCTGCGCAGTTTCGCCAGATAGTGAACATGTGCTTGCTTATGAAAATGTTGGGGGCGTACATATTAATGACCCCATCGATTGCATCACTGCTGGTGTTATGTTGAGATTCGCCTATTTTTCCGTGGTGTTTTTCACAAACAAGATTTACATATGAAGGAGGAGGCAGTGGTGTTTGAGACTCACTGTATGTGATTTACATGCACTCAACTCCTGTTATTTAACTATGGCAAGGTTAATTCAATTTTTCATTCTAGGGCACCTTTAAAGCATGCATTAAAATTTCCATAAATTAAAATTTCCATAACAAGGACCTCATCATTGGACTGTTTCTATCTCTCCACCATCATTCTTAGCCCTCAGCTATTCCTGTTACCCACTCGATCCACCTCGGGCCAGCTGGGAGCTGTCTTCCTCTGGGCAAGTGGAGCCCACTACTTCGACTACGACCTCGGCGGACGTCACTCCTCCTCATCCCGTCTCCCACACTCCTTCGCCTACGCTACTCCCACCCACGATTCCAGCGTGAACCATTGGCTGTTCGGCCTCGCCGAACTCCCATGGTCAGTAGGCTCCTCCTGGGTCAGACCTCTCCACACCTGCACTGCAGACTTGTGGTCCATCCGCTGCATTTCGGCCCTCCACCCCTTCATCCACAGCCCGCTCAGCCATCCCTCAAGCTCCGCCACCTCCCTCGGTCACCTCACCTCAGCTCACCCTCTGCCCTCTAAACCCACAATGTCATTGAGGGAGGTCATCGCTGCGGCTCGATTGCGGTCGCCAAGGCCATTGTTGTCACTCCTTCGCCTCGGACCTTCAGCTATGCAGTGGGCTCATTCTCCAGCGTCATTGCCTCCGGCTGTCACCCTGATGGATTCAGGACTGTTAGCACCATGGCTCCTGCCTCAGTCAAAGCCACCATGGAGCACAGTTCTGGCTGTGGCCTGAGCATCTGCCATCACGCCCCTGCTCAAGGCTCCTCCCTGGTTTTCACCTCCTAGTCAGCCGTCCTCTGCCTGAACCTCCTCCAGTTTCCTCTGCCAGTGTGCCTATACCCTTTGCCATCCCTTCACCATCTCCTGGCTACTTGCCTGCGGCATTGCCTCAGCCACCTCCAAAGTCCCCTCCATCCCTCCCTCACTTCTTCAGTTGCGGCGTGATATCGTTCTGTCAGGGTTATTTATTTATGTTTATTTTTAGTTTTCATCACATGGACTCTGTTTTTCACCTCCCTGCCTCAATCAGTTTGTCAACATGGATGTTAATTTGATTCTTTACTCAGTTCAAGTGTGTGTCATTGTTCAGTTCTGTTTCATGGTCTGGTCTCGTTGGGTCATCTGCATGTGAGTTGTGTTGCTACCGCTGTTGGACTTTGCCCTGTGCCTTATTAAAGATTTTAACTCTTCATCTTCATTGATCGTTTGTCTCACCACACAACCGTGATATAGTTATGAAAAATGTATGAACTTGCAACTTTTCTAGGTCTCTGCAAATTGGTTTCTCATTCCAACTGTGTTGGAACTTGGACCATTTTCTTTGGGCTGTCAGATTGTTCCACAGAGTATTCAACCTGGGTATGTTGCTCGTTTATAGATTAACAGATATACAGTAACAATTCCTAAAAATTACAAATAATTGATGTGGTAGCAATTAACTTTGTCTTTATCCATCAAGTACATCTGGACAATGGAGGAACTGTTGATACATTTAACTGCTATTCAGTTCAAGCTTACCTAAAGCTTTTCTGCATTAATTCTGAAATGTTATTTTGTCAATATTAGAAACCTGATCCGTTGAAAATAACTCTAAAGAAACCTTTGCATGGTGGAATGGGAGTGAGCATTGTAGCCGCCAAGGTAAGACTAAGTTCAATCAATAGTCATTTTGTAGAAATGTACAATAAGGTTACATTTGTTAACCAATGTTAACAGACACAATTTTTGACTAATGTAGTTAACTAACATTATTCAAAAGTTGTGTCTGTTAACATTGGTTAATGCACTATTAACTTACAAAACAATGAACAATTGTATTTTTAACTAACATTAAGGGTTAGTTCACCCAAAAATGAAATCATAATTTACATTTATTTAGTTTTATTGACCACGTTATTATCATTGATATTTGTCTGAGAGGGGCACTTTTGATTAATTTTGAAAAAGGGCAGGGGCTCGAGCACCCAAAGCGAACATGCTGCGTAACACAAGAATAAACCTCATTGGTTCTTGTAGAAGCTCAAACGTGCTGCATAACACGAGAATGAACCTCATTGGCTCTTGTAGAAACTCAAACATGCTGCGTAACACTCAAGGATGAACCTCATTGGTTCTTGTAGAAGCTTAAACGTGCTGTGTAACACATGAGAATGAACCTCATTGGTTCTTGTAGAAGCTCAAACGTGCTGCGTAACACAAGAATGAACCTCATTGGTTCTTGTAGAAGCTCAAACGTGCTGTGTAACACATGAGAATGAACCTCATTGGTTCTTGTAGAAGCTCAAACGTGCTGCATAACACAAGAATGAACCTCATTGGTTCTTGTAGAAGTTCAAACGTGCTGTGTAACACAAGAATGAACCTCATTGGTTCTTGTAGAAGATCAAACGTGCTGCATAACACGAGAATTAACCTAATTTGTTCTTACAGAAGCTCAAACGTGCTGCGTAACTCTCAAGAATTAACCTAATTGGTTCTTGTAGAAGCTCAAACGTGCTGTGTAACACATGAGAATGAACCTCGTTGGTTCTTGCGGAAGCTCAAACGTGCTGCGTAACACTCAAGAATGAACCTCATTGGTTCTTGTAGAAGCTCAAACGTGCTGTGTAACACAAGAATGAACCTCCTTGGTTCTTGTAAAAGCTCAAACGTGCTGCGTAACACTCAAGAATGAACCTCATTGGTTCTTGTAGAAGCTCAAACGTGCTGTGTAACACATGAGAATGAACCTCATTAGTTCTTGTAGAAGATCAAACGTGCTGCATAACACAGGAATAAACCTCATTGGTTCTTGCAAAAGCTCAAATGTGCTGCGTAACACATGAGAATGAACCTCACTGGTTCTTGTAGAAGCTCAAACGTGCTGTGTAACACATGAGAATGAACCTCGTTGGTTCTTGCAGATGCTCAAATGTGCTGTGTAACACATGATAATGAACCTCATTGGTTCTTGTAGAAGATCAAACGTGCTGCATAACACAGGAATAAACCTCATTGGTTCTTGAAAAAGCTCAAATGTGCTGCGTAACACATGAGAATGAACCTCACTGGTTCTTGTAGAAGCTCAAATGTGCTGTGTAACACATGATAATGAACCTCATTGGTTCTTGTAGAAGTTCGAACATGCTGCGTAACACAAGAATGAACCTCATTGGTTCTTGTAGAAGCTCAAACGTGCTGCGTAACACATGAGAATGAACCTCATTGTTTCTTGCAAAAGCTCAAACATGCTGTGTAACATGTGAGAATGAACCTCATTGGTTCTTGCGGAAGCTCAAATTTCTGCGTAACACTCAAGGATGAACCTCATTGGTTCTTGTAGAAGCTCAAACGTGCTGCGTAACACATGAGAATGAACCTCATTGTTTCTTGCAAAAGCTCAAACATGCTGTGTAACATGTGAGAATGAACCTCATTGGTTCTTGCGGAAGCTCAAATTTCTGCGTAACACTCAAGGATGAACCTCATTGGTTCTTGTAGAAGCTCAAACGTGCTGCGTAACACTCAAGGATGAACCTCATTGGTTCTTGTAGAAGCTCAAACGTGCTGTGTAACACATGAGAATGAACCTCATTGGTTCTAGTGGAAGATCAAACGTGCTGCGTAACACAAGAATGAACCTCATTGGTTCTTGTAAAAGCTCAAACGTGCTGTGTAACACAAGAATGAACCTCCTTGGTTCTTGTAAAAGCTCAAACGTGCTGTGTAACACAAGAATGAACCTCATTGGTTCTTGTAGAAGCTCAAACGTGCTGCGTAACACATGAGAATGAACCTCATTGTTTCTTGCAAAAGCTCAAACATGCTGTGTAACATGTGAGAATGAACCTCATTGGTTCTTGCGGAAGCTCAAATTTCTGCGTAACACTCAAGGATTAACCTCATTGGTTCTTGTAGAAGCTCAAACGTGCTGTGTAACACATGAGAATGAACCTCATTGGTTCTTGTAGAAGATCAAACGTGCTGCATAACTCTCAAGAATGAACCTCATTGGTTCTTGTAGAAGTTCAAACGTGCTGCGTAACACGAGAATGAACCTCATTGGTTCTTGTAAAAGCTCAAACGTGCTGTGTAACACAAGAATGAACCTCATTGGTTCTTGTAGAAGCTCAAACGTGCTGTGTAACACAAGAATGAACCTCATTGGTTCTTGTAGAAGCTCAAACGTGCTGCATAACACAGGAATTAACCTCATTGGTTCTTGCAAAAGCTCAAACGTGCTGTGTAACACATGAGAATGAACCTCATTGGTTCTTGTAGAAGCTCAAACATGCTGTGTAACACATGAGAATGAACCTCATTAGTTCTTGTAGAAGCTCAAACGTGCTGCATAACACAGGAATTAACCTCATTGGTTCTTGCAAAAGCTCAAATGTGCTGTGTAACACATGATAATGAACCTCATTGGTTCTTGTAGAAGCTCAAACGTGCTGCGTAACACATGAGAATGAACCTCATTGTTTCTTGCAAAAGCTCAAACATGCTGTGTAACATGTGAGAATGAACCTCATTGGTTCTTGCGGAAGCTCAAATTTCTGCGTAACACTCAAGGATTAACCTCATTGGTTCTTGTAGAAGCTCAAACGTGCTGTGTAACACATGAGAATGAACCTCATTGGTTCTTGTAGAAGATCAAACGTGCTGCATAACTCTCAAGAATGAACCTCATTGGTTCTTGTAGAAGTTCAAACGTGCTGCGTAACACGAGAATGAACCTCATTGGTTCTTGTAGAAGCTCAAACGTGCTGCGTAACACAAGAATCAACCTCATTGGTTCTTGTATGTCAAGCAAACATTCTTGATCTTCTGTTTACCACAACTGATGTGTGAGTTGATTAATGTATGTGAATAAGTCCAAATTCAATCTGTTCATCGTTTAAAGCAGAAAATTTGGACTAAACCTCTCAATTCATATATGGATTAATTTTACGATCTCTTTATGAAGCAATCTTTTTAAGCATCAAAGTGTCAGAATATAGCTGTCAATGAGGGACAGAAAAATCTCAGATTTCATCAAAAAGATCTTAATTTGTGTTCCAACGATGAATGTAAATTTTATGAGTTTAAAACAACATGAGGGTGAGTAATTAAATGACAGAATTTTCTTTTATGGGTGAACTATCCCTTTAACAGAGATTAATAAAAGCTGCAAGACACATCAATCATTGTGCGTTTATATTATTTAATGCATTAACAAATTAAACCCTACCATAATTTTATAGTACAATATCAGAATTTATTTGACAATAATCTATACCTAATCTACAGTACAATAAAATTGAGTATGTACTTCCACTGGGACTAATTGATTGATTTACATAAATTCCTATACTCTATATAATACAGGGGGCTGGACAGGCGAAGCTTGGCATTTTTATTAAATCTGTCGTCCAGGGAGGAGCAGCAAATGGTCAGTATCATTGTGTAAAAAAAAAAAAAGCATGAGCAATAAATATGTCTGTTTTGCATCATGTTATTTACTATTGATGAAGGATGGCAGATTGAATCCAGGAGATCAGTTACTGAGTGTGGATGGCAAAAGTCTTGTGGGAGTGTCACAGGAAAGGTGAAGTAACCAGAATATTACTTAATTGTTTAATTTCATTTACACGTCTTATGTATGTGTTAGGCCTGACAATAACTGATGTACATTTGGAAGTGCAAATAATTGAATAATCCTCTTCAGGGCTGCAGAGATAATGATGCACACTGGATCAGTTGTAACACTGGAAACTCTCAAGTCAGCAGCTGTATATTATGGCTTTGAGGGAGTATTAACCAAGCCGCCACAAACAGCATCTAAAGGTAGTAAATATTGTATTTATAATGATGTATAATGATTATTATACATGATGTATGAACCATTAGAAACACTTCAATTAGAAATCAGCCATGTGAGAGCAATGCTTGATAGCCAATTTATAATCTATGGCTTTGAAAATACTGTATAGACTTGGTCGACATTACTGGGAAAGCCCACAAAAACGTCATATCCGTTTGTGCTGTGGGGGAAAACAAGCCAATCGAATGAACGAATGAGTAGACCTTGTTAGACTCTTTAACTTTACTCTTGTAATGATTACGATTTATTTTTGTCTGGTGCAATGCTGAAAAGTTGCTGTGTGGCGTTCTGCATCTCTAGTAAGTTAAAAAACCCTGATCTGAAGATGTATACTATTGAATAACAGACAGAGCCGTTCGTCAATTCTGAAAGCCTGCAATACGTCCATTACAATTAAATATTTGCATTACATGATGCTGGTATTATTGTAAAGATAAAAAAAGAGATTTCATCAATTGCGATGGCAAAAGTTTGTTGAACGAAACGCCAATAAAGTCATACTTGTCACGGGACTCGAACTGCGTCAGAAATGCAGTCAATTTATCGTTAAAGCAGTTTTTCACGATGAGCGATCACATAGCCACATAATGCGTGAGGTTATTAATTTACAAAACATTCAAAAGTATTCTTTATTTCATTAAGGTAAGGTCTGGGGGGTATTCCAGAAAGCAGGGTTAACTTACCGTCAGAAGTGCGCATTGAGGGGGCATATCGACCTTCAAAGGCGGCGCTCGCGAGCACCCTTCTGAGACCTAAAATGACAAATGGGACACCCTGCGGTCTCGTGGACTTAACGGACACGCGCACGCAGCGGCCATTGTAAATCCACAAGAACGAAAGTGCACATGAAGTGTGCCATTTGGGACAGGGCCATAGTTCCCGGGAAACACACAAGATATCCTCAACTGAGCAACGAATCGATGATTCACCATGGAAACAGACGCTAAAGAAAAAGCGTGCCATTCTACTTCCTCTTCTTCTTTTATTTGGTGCCGATTTACATAATCTATTAGTGCACATCGCCACCTATTTGGTGGTAATGCAATATTTTTTCAATGTCTTCGTTTATTAAGTAATCTTTATTCACAGAGCATAAGGATTATATTGTTTATTTGATGCTAATTAATTGCATGCAGATCCATGTGTGAGATGACAATAAATAAATAATAAATATATTTGAATTGAATTAACATTTAAACATTGTTATAATTTTTTATTCTAATTCTTTAGAATTAATATATAATATTGTATATTATATAACTGAAACAAATTTGGTTATGTTAACTATATTAATTATATAACACGCATCTGAATACCTCTTAAGCAAACTAACCCTGGAACTATGTTCAGAGAGTAAGAGAGAGTGCTATGGCTACTGAAAGTTATACTATATTTATATAGAAAGCAATTATATTTCAGATACCCTGAAAGTTATCTCCGTTTTTGGAACCGAAAGTTGAGGTTATCCGCTTACTTACTCTTAAACATACTACATTTCTGGAATATCATGTTTGTGCTTCAAGTTTTCAAGCTGATAGTCACATTATATGTACGACACTTACATTTCCTCATTAAAATGCATGATGCTCCCACAAATATTACACGATATAATAGCCAGGCTACTTCATAAGTCACCCAGTCTTTTGATGAAGACGGTTGCTATAAAAAAGTAAATAAAAAAACTTTGCTATTGTCAGTAATTTGAATAATATTGTGACACTGATATGTCAACTCCAAATTTGCTTTGTAATATGTAGGCATTAATTTGTGCATGGCTGTACTAACAAGAAAAACGAATAAATAAACAGATAAAGCTACATGCATGCAAGACAACAGAAACCTGATGGGTGCTAAACTTTATCTTTACCTGTGTCATTGATGCCAAACAGCTCATCTTATAATTATAGGCTCTTGACAAATGTTTGTTAATTGTGGCACTGCGGTAAATTAACATTTGACATTTCATGTTTCTATTTTAGCCCAAACATACTTAAACGGCCTTTGCATTGAACACGGCATATTTAGAAAAAATATAAATTTCATAGCTCAAGACATGTTTTATGATCATTTTAAAATGTTAAATGTATGTAATACATACTTTTAATCCATTAAATTCAGGAACACTGAATTAATGTCTTCATGGAAAGACTGAGTGATTTATGAAGTAGGCATGTCATACCAATATGGGGGTCGGCGGAGCAGCATGTATTTTGAGGAGAAAATTATACCTCTGACCATTGATTCCGTTGGGTCGTTTTTATCAGTCACAGATACTGACCCTACGGCTCAGTTTTTCTATACATCTTGCTCTGTCAAGCGGCAGAAGTGATTCTACACAGGCTATACTGGGTTAACACCATGCATTTCAATTGTGGGGGAATGGACTGTTTTCTCCCATGCTGACTCCGCACCCACGCCATGCCTCCCAGCTATGACACGACGCCGACCAAGTCTATGCATGCTTGTTTCATGTTTGTTAGATCATGATAACGGTGGACACTCAAAGCAGATGTCCAGTGTCTCTGATCTCTGTGATAGTGCTGAACCATCAGAGTCTGGTCCAGCAAGACCACCAGAAACCTTTAGAAACCAGCACACAATCAGCAGAGCAAATACAAAACAAAACCAGACATTGCTCAAGAAGAAACTGGAGTATCGTTCAAATCCCAACCTGACATGTAAGTGTTTATATTTGCACATGATTTTTTGTTTATTTGTGGGATGTTACGCTCTATTTCTATTTCCATCAGATACGCCTGTTGATTCGGTTCCCCATGAAAAGACAATGTTATCTTTCTCCACTGACAATTTAATGGATTCTGTGAGTATCATTGATATACTATTATAGTTTTTGTTAATATTCTGAATTGGAGGACGTGAGCTTTGTTGCTCTCTGCCGAGGTGGGAACTACGCAATTGAAGCTTTATTTTATTTCAAATAATATCTTTTTATGGTATTTGTGTCAGTTTCAGTTTGTGTCAGTTTAGGGTTAGTTCACCCTAAAATTTAAATTCTGTCATTAATTACTTACACTCATGTCGTTCAACACCCGTAAGACCTCCGTTCATCTTCGGAACACAAATGAAGATATTTTAGTTGATATCCGATGGCTCAGAAAGGCTTCCATTGGCACAATGCACTTTACACTCTCATGAATCAGCGAGTCGAATCATGATTCGGATTGCGTGTCAAACCGCCAAACTGCTGTAATCACATAACTTTGGCGATCCAAACCGCTGAATCGAATCACTGATTCATTCGAAGCTTCATGCTGCAGTGTTTTGAAATCAGTCATCACTATATAAGTTGTTATTTAGGGGTTATTTTTGCACACAAAAACTATTCTCGTCGCTTCATAAAGTTATTGAACCACTGTAGTGAGATGGACTTTGTGACGACGTCTTTAGTACCTTTTATGGGTCTTGAGAGTGTAAAGTGCATTGTGCCAATGGAGGCCTTTCTGAGCCATCGGATTTCAACTAAAATATCTTCATTTGTGTTATGAGGGTAAGTAATTAATGACAGAATTTTCATTTTAGGGTGAACTAACCCTTTAATGATAATGAACATGTTTTTGTTGCTCTGTTGGCCTCATTTTCGTATTTCATATTTCTATATCTCACCTCAGGTGAAACCCAGAAACACTCTTTTAAACACAGAAACTTATCACAGAGAGTATCTGACCCTGCCAGCATCCAAACTGCACAGCAATAAGGTACCTGGAGCCCCAGAAAAACCTCAGCAAATTTCTGCATTCTCCAGGGATCTGCAAAATTTTAGTTCAAAATTTTGCTCTTTTAGTGCATTCAGGTTGAAGTCCCCACCGGGATAGAAAAGCATGAACGCACACACACACACACACACACACACACACACACACACACACGCACGCACGCACGCACACACACACACACACTTATTAGTGAGGACATTCCTAAAAGACTTCGATTTATTTTTGTATCAGGTTAATGATATTTTCTATGGACATGATATTTTCTATGATATTTTCCCTACCCCTAACCTAAACCTACCCATCAAACATGAGCAAAACACTAGATTTAAATAGAAAACAAATTTTAAGCCTTTTAAACAAGTAAAAAAATGTCTTTACTAGTCGGTTGTCATAATATTTCACTATATAAGTGAGAATACACATACAAAATCAGATTCTGTTGCACCCACATTCACAAAGAATAAATGTTGTATCTCACAGAAACAGGCACATTCTCAAGACAATCTTTGGAGTGTAGAAAAAGGACACCCTCTAGTGGACAGATCAAGGTACTTGAAGAAACAGCAAGAACTGAGCAAATGGAATAGCCTTACAACCATAAGTCCAATGGATTCCAGCTTGTCCAGCATGGGACTCAGAAATGGACTCTGGAAGGTCCCGACAAGCACCCAGTCCGTGCCTCTATCACAGCCGAAACGAATGGACGTCCCCTACTTGCCACAAGCCAACAGTCATTCATTTAGCACATTTCGCCAGCCTGTGGACACCAAAATTATGTCTCCTCCAGCACACCATCAGCATCAACATCAGGGCACTGCATTACCATCTCACAGACCACCGGTACTCAAGAAAAAAACAGTCGTCTTCCACTCATCTGTGAAGACATCCCAGAATAACACACCCTCACAACATTTAAGTGCTAATCTTGAGCAGAAAGTGGTCGACAAGACCATAGACAAGACTAGTAAACTCCCTCCTACAGACCTGCTGGAACAGGAAGTGCAGCAGCTGCAGGCCAAAGTGCAGCGCACCCTAGAGGAGAGTGAACGTCTGCACAGACTCTCTCTAGAGCTGCAGTTCCAGAAGAGACTAGAGGAATACCAGCAGAATGGTGATGAAGATGAGGATGAGGATGATGAGAGCCATTCAGGGGCACAACAGAAGTGGTTTCAGACAGGAAGTGATGTAGTGGTGAGTTTTCTTATGTGTACACTGAAATATTACAACAGCAATAACAGAACAACTTAAATGTCAACCGAGGTAAAAATGAATCTTTTACCACATCAGCAATATAAAACACATATCATGAAACAGAGGTATTAAAAACAACATACCACATACAGACACTAAACACTAAAACTCATTTCATTAATGTCATCTCAGAGTAACTGTGAGAAGAATGAAACCACATCTGACCAGCAAAAGAAAGGCCGCTTTTCTCAAGAGGACAGTTTGAAAGGTACTGGAAAGTATTTCGGAATCAATCATTGATTACTATTGGTTTAGACTTGATACATTTGTCTAACATTGATTTATGGATTTGCAGATGGAATCAAACATGAATCTATGGGATGTGTCAAGAAGTTGTCTTCTATGTGAGTCTCAACTCTAAATTCACAATTCTTCACAGCAATTCTGCTTTTTAACTCTTCAAAATAGAGGAGAGTGTCTGATATTTTTATTGTTTACTTTTGTCAATATTTTTCAGACCAGGTTTGTTTTAATTGTAATTTAATGTCTTTTTAGATCAATTTAACCCTGTAAAGCCTGATATGTTAAATAATAGTCTGGTATTTGGGGGTGCACACATAATGTGAAAGGATCTCTCTGGATCAAAACACAAGCGAAGAAGCAGAAACAAGCGATTGAAGCTTTGCTAATGCATGTTATACTCCTTGGAAGAAAAAAAAACACATGATTTTCTCAGCTTTTTGTTCAAAATGTTGCTAATGTTGCAAAATATATATATACACAGTGAGGAAAATAAGTATTTGAACACCCTGCTATTTTGCAAGTTCTCCTACTTAGAAATCATGGAGGGGTCTGAAATTGTCATCGTAGGTGCATGTCCACTGTGAGAGACATAATCTAAAAAGAAATCCAGAAATCACAATGTATGCTTTTTTAACTATTTATTTGTATGATGCAGCTGCAAATAAGTATTTGAACACCTGAGAAAATCAATGTTAATATTTGGTACAGTAGCCTTTGTTTGCAATTACAGAGGTCAAACATTTCCTGTAGTTTTTCACCAGGTTTGCACACACTGCAGGAGGGATTTTGGCCCACTCCTCCACACAGATCTTTTCTAGATCAGTCAGGTTTCTGGCCTGTCGCTGAGAAACACGGAGTTTGAGCTCCCTCCAAAGATTCTCTATTGGGTTTAGGTCTGGAGATTGGCTAGGCCACGCCAGAACCTTGATATGCTTCTTACAGAGCCACTCCTTGGTTATCCTGGCTGTGTGCTTCGGGTCATTGTCATGTTGGAAGACCCAGCCTCGACCCATCTTCAATGCTCTAACTGAGGGAAGGAGGTTGTTCCCCAAAATCTCGCAATACATGGCCCCGGTCATCCTCTCCTTAATACAGTGCAGTCGCCCTGTCCCATGTGCAGAAAAACACCCCCAAAGCATGATTCTATCTCCCCCATGCTTCACAGTAGGGATGGTGTTCTTGGGATGGTACTCATCATTCTTCTTCCTCCAAACACATTTAGTGTAATTATGACCAAAAACTTCTATTGTGGTCTCATCTGACCACATGACTTTCTCCCATGACTCCTCTGGATCATCTAAATGGTCATTGGCAAACTTAAGACGGGCCTTGACATGTGCTGGTTTAAGCAGGGGAACCTTCCGTTCCATGCATGATTTCAAACCATGACGTCTTAGTGTATTACCAACAGTAACCTTGGAAACGTTGGTCCCAGCTCTTTTCAGGTCATTGACCAGCTCCTCCCGTGTAGTTCTGGGCTGATTTCTCACCTTTCTTAGGATCATTGAGACCCCACGAGGTGAGATCTTGCATGGAACCCCAGTCCGAGGGAGATTGACAGTCATGTTTAGCTTCTTCCATTTTCTAATGATTGCTCCAACAGTAGACCTTTTTTCACCAAGCTGCTTGGCAATTTCCCCATAGCCCTTTCCAGCCTTGTGGAGGTGTACAATTTTGTCTCTAGTGTCTTTGTACAGCTCTTTGGTCTTGGCCATGTTAATAGTTGGATTCTTACTGATTGTAGGGGGTGGACAGGTGTCTTTATGCAACTAACGACCTCAAACAGGTGCATCTAATTTAGGATAATAAATGGAGTGGAGGTGGACATTTTAAAGGCAGACTAACAGGTCTTAGAGGGTCAGAATTCTAGCTGATAGACAGGTGTTCAAATACTTATTTGCAGCTGTATCATACAAATAAATAGTTAAAAAATCATATATTGTGATTTCTGGATTTTTTTTTTTTTAGATTATGTCTCTCACAGTGGACATGCAGCTACGATGACAATTTCAGACCCCTCCATGATTTCCAAGTGGGAGAACTTGCAAAATAGCAGGGTGTTCAAATACTTATTTTCCTCACTGTATGTATATAATTTGTTTTAACCTCAACGTGGAAGGAGTTAAAAAATTTTTGCACGCGTTTGTTTTTGGCTCATAGTTTGATAGTGAAAATATGGAGATCATACTTGAGAAAAAAAAACCCACCAAAACTGAGCTAAAATAAGCAATTTGGTATGATCTTTATATGATTAAAAAGTGAGATGAAAATCTGATAGTTTGTAATGTAAACCAATGAGATCTTATATAACAGCATAACAGACTACTTACATAAAATGCATAGAAATATCAGTTGTCACTCTATATCTGCCAATAATATGTCTCATAATACATAAGATGATATTTAAATGCTTAGTTTTATGATCAAAGCTCTGTAGTTTTAAAACATATATTGCAATGCAATACAATGATGATTGAGAGATTAACAAAAAATAAACATTCCTCAAAAGCCTTATGGATCATATTTTATACATTTTAACATGATTTTTCTAAAACCCTATGTATTGTATGTAAATTATGTATGACCAACTAAACCTAAATTGCTTCAGTCTAGTATTTTTCTGAGTCTAGTCTTAACCTGACATTTATGAAAATAATTCTGAGATCCTAGTTCAGTTCTATCTTTATTATATCACTGACAGTTGTTTTAATGTATGTCAATGTGTTTTATTGTTTACTTGTTACCCAGAAGTTGTTGTTTTTTAATATGATGGCATTGAAATTTTAATCCGGAGGACAGAATTCGCAAAAACAATCAGAATGCAAATACGAATGATAATCATTTTAAAATGTTGATTCTAACATAGCGCTTGTGACAACTTTTCACGTTTTCACATATTGAACGTTTCACATATTGTTTTTTCTTACAGTGAAGTGGAACACAAAAGCTTCAAAACACAGCAAGCCCCTGAGAATCTGACCTTTAAGGAGCGCCAGCGCCTGTTTTCTTTGGCAATGGTCACTTCAAGTAAAGTCAAAGTATCCTGATGAAAAGGCCACCAAGATCATTTTTTCTTGGAGGCTGCTTGTCCATCATTTTTTTTTACAAATTGTATACACATAAGGTTCATTCATTTAATTCACTAAAGGTGGCATAGTTTATCTAAATTCACCACTGCTGTGCACTAGAAATATCCTGTAGGAATGTATTAATAGTGGAAATAGCAAGACGTCGTAGTACCTTACAGTTGCACTGCTTTTTCAGATGTATTTAGGTGATAGCAACACGTACAGCCTGCCCATAATGTCAAGATTTTCAAAAATAAATACATACATTGGAAATAAATATTCTTTATTGCTTTATATGACATTATTCGTAAACATCTGCATCAAAAAATAAAACATTTTTCTTAAAGTTTTCTTATTTTACACCTTATTTTGTTGATAAAACTGCACCACAATTTGTTCCTGCTCTCGGGTTTCAATAGAACCTCGGCGAATGCTTCTTATCTCATTAATGGCATCGATTCCACTGATTTTCCTGCTTTTCACCAGGTAGCAGGCGAGCATTGTCCCCGTCCGGCCAAAACCATGCAAACAGTGCACCGCAACAGCCTGCCAAAGTCCAGTAGACAAACACAGAAATGCTTAAATATTTGCAAAACACAGATGTGCATAAAGAATCGGCCTGTTTTACCTGTCCTTTCACATTGGCCTCCTCCACTATGGACAAGAATCTCTTGATCTGATCAAATGTCGGGGCGCAGAAGTCGTGAATCCTGATATGATAAAGGGTGAGGTCTGGACAGGTGTCGTGGTAAGGAGGTTTGCGCTCGCACAGGGTCACCAGATGCTTGATGCCGTTGTTCAGCAGGTATTGATAATGGGCCGTTATTCGTGGCATTGCCAGTCCTGCCACCTTACCAGGATCCACCCAGGAGAAGTTTGGAGGTTGTGCCGAAGCCATAGTTTTCTCTGTTTTGTGAGTAACATTAAAACATTAGTTAGCAAACAAGGCCCACTGTTGCGCAAGAAATGTCTCATATTAACATATCTTTCTGCTAAACTGCTATTTTTTCCAGAGTTATTATAATTAACTAAATCTAAAACCAAAAACAACATTTAACTCAAAGTAGGCCAACTAGAATAACTAAAACTGAAATAAAAATAAATAGAAAAAAACCCCAGCAAAACGAATTAAAATAAACTAAAATAAAAATGGAAAATATAAAATGAAAAGCTAAATCCAAATATGAATAAAAAACCATGATAGTATGTCAGAGATATGTCATTAATTGTCTGTGCATTAATTTTGTTCATTGCAACCAGAAACTGTACCTCATATTTTTTGCCATTGTCAGTATACACAGAGGTTATGGTGGGGAAAAAAAGGACAAATTGTTGTGCATTTTTTCTTTGCTATATACATATGTAAAATGTATTTATTTATTTTTATTATGAAAATAATCTGGAAAATGAGGCATACATTGTTAATCTTGTGATTATACTTGTTACAAATTCACTGGTGTAAATTCAGCAATCAGAAACCTCTTTTTCTGTAGTACTGAAAGAATTAGAAAACTATATAGTGCCTATTATGGAGAGCTCAAACAAAAAAAAACAGTTAAAACTGTTTCTTTTTTAAATACATTTAAGATTTTTTGAAATAGCAAGGCCTTTCGTTTTATTTATTTGTATTATTTTGCCTTTAAATCCTGTAAGTTGCGAGGTGGGACCTCCATGGATCTTGTTTGTTCAGCACATCCCACATGCAGATGCTCGATTTGATTAATATCTGGGGAATTTGGAGGCCAAGTCAACACCTCAAACTCATTGTTGTGCTCCTCAAATAATTCTGCAACAATTTTTGCTTGTGGCAGGCGAATTATCCTGCTGAGAGAGGCCACAGCCACCGGGGAACACCGTTAGGTGGGTGGGCGGTAGGTGGTACATATCAAAGTGACATCCACATGGATGGCAGGACCCAACACTGCCTCCGCTGGGGTGCCTTCTTCCCATAGTGCATCCTGGTTCCATGTTCCCCAGGTAAGCGACACACACACACACACCCAGCCATCCACATGATTTAAAGAAAACGTGATTCATCAGACCAGGCTATCTTCTTGCATTGCTCCATGGTCCAGTTCTGATGTTCACATGCCCACTGTTATTGCTTTTGGCAATGGACAGGGGTCAGCATGGGCACTCTGACTGGTCTGCAGATACAAAACAAACTTCGATGCACTGTGTATTCTGACACATTTCTATCAGAACCATCATTAACTTCTTGAGCAATTGGAGCTACAGTAGCTCGTCTGTTTGTTCGAAACACACGGGCCAGCCTTCACTCCCTACGTGAGCCCATAACCCTGTCCTTGGACCACTTTTGATAGATACTGACCACTGCACACCGGGAACACCCCACAAGAGCTGCAGTTTTGGAGATGCTCTGACCCAGTCCTCTAGCCATCACAATTTGGCCCTTGTCAAACTCACTCAAATCCTTACACTTGCCCATTTTTCTTGCTTCTAACATATCAACTTTGAGGACAAAATGTTCACTTGCTGCCTAATATATCCCACCCTCTAACAGGTGCTGTGATGAAGAGAATGGAATGTTAGGCTAAACCTGTACTTTCTTTTCAACTATATTTGAGTCTTAAAAATCCACATGATTACATAGCCTACCATATCAGCCTCTGGAGTCATCTGACGGACAAGGAAACTTGACGTTGCTCCCTCCTGTGCCCGCAGCCTCTCGCTCCTCTTGTAATTATCGCAAATCTATATTTTTGTGCTCTTCTCTTTTTCGCCGGCTGCTCGGAGGTAGTCATTTTTACATTTCCCGCTGTTGTCACTTGTCGTCATCGTTGCTACGATACATGACTCACAATGACTGAAACGACCAATTAAAAGGGCATTCTCTCTAATGATGTTCCAAGATGTTAAAAAATGCTTCGCTGATCATAGACAAACGGGGAGAAATTAGTAGGCCTATCGACCGAAAATGTGAAAATGTCTGTCATAGATTTGCACTGAATTGATTCTCAAAAATACGGAACAAAGTGCGTTCCGGATCAGTTCAATACGGAACAAGACTTTTATGTGTCAAATACGGGACGATTCCGTATTATACGGAACGGTTGGCAACCCTAATCCCAGCGGTCATCATCAGCTTGTGCTTGAGCAAGGCACTTTACTCCATGTTGCTCCAGGGGGATTGTCCCTGTAATAAGTGCACTGTAAGCAAATGCATTATATATATATATATATATCTCAGTGGTGGGCCGTCAGTGCCAGCAAGGCCTTCTCTGCTGGCCTAATCACTATCAGAATCACAGACTTAAATTTTAATATATTTTTTTCCATGAATGTGTGTTAAATTATTCCCAATAGTCTATTTTATTAACTTCATCGCTTTTCTCTTGGTTGCACTGCTTCCAGTAGTGTTTGTTTATGTTAGAGCTTTTATCCAATCATATTTCAGTCATCATGTGTTGTCAGGTCAAAGAAATCTGCCTTGAGGCCTTCAGAATCAATATCGCAGGCGCCTAGCTTAAGGCCTAGTCCACACGTACACGGGTATTTTTATAACCGGAGTTTTTCCTTCTCCGTTTAAAAAAAACAATCGCGTCCACACAAGCACGGTTTAAAAAAAATCTCAGTCCACATGAAAACGCAAAACCGCGCTATGATTGGCTGCCTGATTTCCACATGGGTCCCATCCATGGAGGGATGCTATGGGCTCAGTGAAACCCTTCTACAAGTTTACTTTGGACTCAGTGACAGGTAACTGTATATACAGGGGCAGGGCTCAAGTGGACTGAAGCTTCACACACTTGCCTTACTATGTTGTATTATTGAATTCTGGCACCTCTGTTCTGCAATACAATGAGATAACTGCGCATGTATCTGTATAGGCTACATGTGATAAGCGCTATTAGCAGAGTTATTAAAAGCTACGTCCGCGCTTGCATAGACTCGACTCATGTAACGTTAAACAAAATCGATAACGGCGCACAAACTGACGTCAAACAAAGGAGAGAACGGCGCACATTTTGACTTAACAAGCCTAAATCTCCGGTTTCACCGTCTACACGACAACGCTGTAACCGGAGTTTCTAAAAAACTTCACCCTGGCCGGAGTTTTCAAAAAAGTCCGGTTTCAGTAACTGGATACTGCGTTTGCGTGTGGACGAACAGCCAAACCGCATAGAAAAAGCTGCGGTTTTGAAAATACCCGTGTTCGTGTGGACAGGGCCTAAATGAATGGCAATGAAACTGTGTGCTTTAACCAATCAGATAATCACTCCGATTTAATCAGCCAATCAGATTTCGAGTTGGCGACAGCGGGGCCATCTAGCTGGCATCCAATAACGTCGGCATTTTCACATCCTTTGATTGGATGATCAGAGAGTGTTCTAGTAGCCTAGTCAGAATAACCAGCAAACCGCATCTGTAGTTTTAAAGGTCCCGTTCTTCGTGTTTTTTTGAAGCTTTGATTGTGTTTACAGTGTGCAATATAACGTGTTCATGTTTCGCGTGTAAAAAAACACAGTATTTTTCACACAATTTACTTATCTGTATACCGCTGTTTTCACTGTCCTAAAAACGGGCTGATGAGTTCCTTGTTCTATGAAGTCCCTCCTTCAGAAATACGTAACGAGTTCTGATTGTGCCAGCGGTTCCCGTGTTGTGATTTGACCGCAGCTTAGCGCACGTAACTTGCATGGAAAGGTCACGCCTCTTAACGGGAGATATATGCGCTTAATGATCTCTACAGCGTCCCTGGGAAAGCCAAACAAAGGTGATTTGACTCCGGGATGAAAATAACAGCGTCTGGACGACATGGCGACAAACACACTCAAACGCAACACTTCCTCTTCTCCACGCGACACGTCCTCTTCTCCACGTGGGACAGCAACAAGACCACGCCCCCTTTTTCGCGTATTCTTGTGGGCGGAGGTTAGTCTGTTCTACTGTTCTACTGACGTCATTTATGAAGGAAGTACCAGGATGTAGTCCAAGCCAGCCGTTCGCTGTAGGCTTTGAAAGGGAACTTCTGTTAAATAAAATATCTCGCTTGGCATTGAACTTTGAGCTTTATAATTTTACAGGTATTATTTATGCTCTAACAGCAACATTACACACTAACTAAAGTTTGAACAGTGGGATCACGAAGAACGGGACCTTTAATAGCGTTTTTTCAAACCCAAATGGCTGACAGAGGAGAAGAAATTAATGTATTAATTGACATACTTACAAAGCCATTTTCAAAATTCCCGCATACTGCCTTCTCCAGCTTAACGCACAGCCACGGAACGCTATTCGATCGGCTAAAAACGAACAGACTAGTCTGTAATGTAGGCTATACCAGCTGATTTTGAAGTCCTGCGGATCTTGATTTATTTGAGAGGATGGGTAATAGCAGTAAATTTACTGCACACATTGGCATGTTTTGTGTAATAACCATAGCCTATTTTGGTGAGTAAATTAAGCTCTAATGAATTTTATTTACATTTTTTATATCCTACAGTCAACCCTGGGCTGGCTAATCCGTGCCCCGTTTTTTCCGTGATGATTTATTTTTTCTTGTAAATTTATGATCGATTTTTTTATTATTATTATTATTTTCGTTATTAATATATTATTTACAACATTTTCATACTATTAAAATATAGTTTTGTGGGGTTTAAATGTAAAAAACTTTGTATTATCTTTGAACCTCATCTGAAATAAATTTGTCATACTGTTGGTAAGATTTTTCAAGAACCATTTATGCTGTTACGTTTTCTTTCGTGTAAAATATGCATAAAAAACGCTATATATATATATATATATATATATATATATATATATATATATATATATATATATATATATATATATATATATATATATATATATATATATATAAAATATTGTATTTTAGATTTGTACACCCTAGGCAGTTTATAGAGAAGAGTTGCTCCGGTTACTTGGCATGTATGGTGCGGGAGAGGCATAGGTTACATGTCACTAATGATGGAAGAAACGAAGCTTTCGAATCACTTATAAATTGCTTTGCAAAATGATTCACTGTTTCGAAGCATTCGAAATGCCACACACTGGTGACACCTGCTGGTTAGAACAGTGCAAATGCAACAGAAACTTAGACTAAAAAAATAAAAACACCTTTTACGAACCCATTGCAAATGTTTTTTGAAAGCAAAATCTATAAAATGCAATTAACTAATCATATAATAGCATTAAATATTGTGTCTGTATAATACGTGTTCTTTTATCAATTTAGTTTGTTCTTTGGATAGCTCAGGCCAAGACTATTAACAACTATTATTCCTTTAACAATATCTACTAATGTCTAATTAAAACGTCTACAGATGTATAAAACTCAGTGAATCCGCATGATTCATGGGTTCACTGAGATCATTGCCCCCCAGCAACACACCGGTGAACCATTGAAATTTCGAAACAGTTATGACCTAACGAAGGCTCGTTTAATGAAATCATGTGACTTTGGCAGTTTGCTACACGCTCTGAACCACTGATTCGAAACAAACGATTTGTAAAGGTTTCAATGCTTCATGAAACAATATTTCAAAATTACCCATCACTTCGTCACAACAAGCGAGAGGTAAATCTTGAACATCCTAAATCCATGAAAACACTGAACAGAGGAGAGTCTGCTGGCGACAGAGCTTAGCCTAGAAATCTAGATGCACACTAGCGAGCAAATCTAATTTGCAGCCAGGGCGTCTAGCAACTCTCCACTGGCTTGCGAGCTGGAAAAACCAAACTCTAGTCAGGCCAATCACATCGTGTATAGAGTCGTGGGCGGGCTTAACATAACGACAGAGTTGCCCCATGAGCTACTTAAACAAAGAAACTAGAGAACAGTGGTCTTTCGAATCAGCTTTGGCCACGACTCTGGAAGACAAACCTTTTCTTTGAGAAAAGAACAAAGAACGGCACTGAAGTCATTCTTGAAGATGTGTTTGGAGTTTTACCGACCGCATAGTCGCATATGGCAAAAGTTTAATCTATCAACTAGCTTCGCTTCACCTTCTTCGTTGCTCTGGTTGGTTGTAGCGCTATCCTATTGCATGCAGAGGGAATTTGAAAGACATCCGTTTATCCCGCCCGTCAATGGCGTGTTCCCAGACCCAACATCTTGATCAGCTTGTCAGGCTAGACAGAGCTCGTAACAAAACCAGAATCAATATAGGCTTGGTGTTGCAAAGGTTGAGCTGACGCGCCATCTAGTGGCCATTGGCGGAGCGGTGGAAGTGATTGCACACTAGTGATTGGAAGTTTGGATCATTTTACTGACTCGGATCTTTGAATCTCGTTCAGCAAAATGAACGAATCTTTTTTCAAGTCATTTCGTTCATTTCAGCGGAATCTAATTAAAACGTTACATGCTACATTTTTCAACACATTTAGTACTTTTGGAATAAAAAATAAACTATAAGCTAATGCAGCCATGGCCAAACTTTGAGAAATAAATTATTAATTAATTGCTTAAATTGATTCAGTCTATGTATGCAGTCTGTTAGTTCACCTCACCTCCCGATCCAAATCGTGCTTTCCTTTGTCACTTCACATTTAAACACGTCTGTTCCCTGGAATGTGTAGTTCACCTCTCGGGTATGAGCCGTTAGTTCCGTCATCATGTCTGATCTGGGCCGTGACAGCCTCATGTAATACATGCGTCCGGAAACAGAATTGATTAGTTCACCATTTAGTCTCGAGTCTTCGGGTTTGAGTCATTCGTTCATCAAGTCCCAGACCCATATGCAATATGCAGTCACCGGAAACAGAAAAGATTAGTTCATTGAGTCTTCTCGTTCAAGTCGTTCGTTCTTTTTTCACGTGACCGCTTTCCTGTTCAGTGTCTCGCAACATATACAACATTACAGACATATAATTGACTGCATGTTGTAATATATTTATTATTATAAAATCATCAGAAGATATGTGCAATAAACATTTATGTCTAGCCGGTCTGAACAACCCAATGGCCCTCATTTATCAATCTTGCGTAGAAACGGGCGTATATATTGGCGTAAGATTATGCTTACACTCCTCTCACCGCCTGATTTACGAAAGTGTGCGCACCTCTGAAATCCAGGCGTACGCAAAACCTGCCCTTGATAAATGCCGCGGCTGAAAACGATCGTCATTAGAATAACACGCCCCTATATATTCCTCCCCACGCCCTCATTTTACGCCATGGACACTCGGAAGACGGCATAGAAGCGAAACTTCTCTGACGTGGAGATCGAGACCATCACCAGGGAAGTGGAAAAAAAACTAAATTGTTTTATTTGGGAGTTTAAAGAGTGGGATTAAAGGCGCCCACAAAAAGATGTACGGTGGAAATCCAGTTTAAATAGCTGTTTAGATGAGAAATTACCTATCACAATTCATTATTTTACAGCACGTGTTTTGAAATAATTAGCATTTAATTTCATATCACATCACATGTATTGGGGTGTACAGTCATGATGATGTGATGTGGAGTACCATTCATTCACATTAATATAATTGCATGGCAATTTGTAAGATTATTATTATTATTATTAAGATTTGTATTATTAATGATGCTTATTGTTATTTAGAAGAAGAATGTCGTTATTATTATTTATTTCATTATTATTTAAAAGAAGAAGAATGTCATTTTTATTATTTTTTCAGTTTGAATTATTTTCAGTCCCAGTCCCTGAAACGTCAGGTAAAGAGCACAGGCTCGCAACTGGAGGGATACATATGCCTACAAATCAAATGCTTTGGTAAAGTCACACAAATTAAACCTTGAAGTCCATGTTGCACAAAAATAAACACTGAAGTTTATAATTACTATATCTGTAATAATTGCAGAGAATGTCTGTGATATGTGAAGTAAAAATTCCCCCGCAAATGACCTACCATATTTCACCAAACACTGAGGTCCTGTGATAACATTAGTCCCGTGCGAATCGACATCTCTGTGTTTTGGCCGGGATTAGGCGGATCGTATATCATTTTTGCAAGGTTTTTGTGTCCTGTGCGCATTTCTATCTTTATCTTTCACAAAGAATGGCGCTAGGCTGCTTATAATGCGCACCGTTATGAATTCCCGTGCGGCCGGGCGGATTATACTTTCACTTTAGAATGAGCACCAATTTGGGAGCAAATTGCTTGAATGGTGTGTTTAATATTATTCTTAATGAAAAACACAAAAACAGAACAGTACAATGACAACTCGCTTAAATGGGCACTTTTACATTTAGCTTTGAAACTGAATCTTCCGTCGTATACTGTTATTATTGCTCAGTTCAGTTTTTAATTGTGTCTGTTCTCTAACTGAACAAAATAATTTTTATTACTATAAAACAATCAAAACGGGGGGAAACGGGGGGGGGGGGGGGGAATTGCATAGGAATTGTTTTTCTGCGCATGTTTGCACTAACTCAAAACGTGCGTACACCACCTCCTGAGCTGGCGTAGGATTTGTGCGTGACGTACGCCAACGTCCATATTGATAAATCTCAAAGTCACCGTGGTTTTGGGTGTACGCCAGGTGTACGCTGGAAATTTGGTGTACGCACTTTTGATAAATGAGGGCCAATGTGTCCAGGCTTCATAGGAAAATCAATTAAACTAGCTAAAACACTGAACTAAACGAACATAAAAAAACCCTCACTTGTTTGTAAGGAATTGTGAATTAACCATAGACTGTAAAGGAATTAACTAATTTCTGTATCCAACACGGCTGTCACGTTACGTGACAAAAGAACGGAGAGCTGAGCTGTTTCTGAATTCAGCCTATGGGGGACTTGAACGAACGATTTGAACGAGAAGACTCGAGAGATGAACTAATCTTTTCTGTTTCCGGTGACTGCATAACCTTGCCTATGGGCTGGGACTTGATGAACGAATGACTCGAGACTGGTGAACTAATCAATTCCGTTTCCTGTACAGAACATATGGGATGTTGCGCATTCACAGTCAACACAAAATGAACGAATCGCTCTCTGAGACAACCCATTGTTCTCGAGTCATATTAAAGATTCGTTCAAAATGAACGAATCGTTCATGAACGACACGTCACACGACAAATGCGCGTGACAGCTGCGCTCTCCCCAGAAGACTGTTCTAGAAGTCGCGTTCAGCGTTTGTGTTGATTATTAATAACCGTGTGCGTCCATTTGAGAAAAGTGAGTTTCATTTTACTCCTCACTTGTTTCAGATCGATTATATATATGTGAATATCTAGAAATAATCGAGTATTTGGGTCATAAATCCACTCGAGAGAAATTATGAGTCATGCCGTGTCGTTAGCAAAGGACGTCATTGTATAATTCTACAGCACGTTGTTTGTAAATCATATATAAGTATATAATATCATATAAGTGTTGCTCTTGTAACATTTGAAACAGCTATAACATTAGGCTGTTTGTTCTGTACAGATTAGCATGTTAAGGAACGGCGACTTATACGTTTTTATTCGCCTGGTTAAGTAGGCCTAGTAGTATTGTGCTAGATATGATGTCCAGCTGATAGATAATCCTGCTTGGTGTAACATTTATTATGATTTTGTTTATTTGCAGCCACGCATATGCACTCAAGTATATAATGTTATACCCACCGCATCATCTGCACCTGTAATCTAAAGTATGGCATCGTTGAGGTCTAATGTAACGTCTGTGCTGCTGAAGAAACTTCAGTAAAATGTTCAAACTCATTCTTGCCTCCTGTCCTGCGATCGGACCGACGCTCCAGGCGAGAACTACACCCTCCTAAGCACTCCTAAACACTTGGGTTTTCATGAAATCCTCTGAAGGTGAGCAAGGTATTTTATTGAACAGTCTGAAGGGTCATTATGACTGTGCTTTAATTTATTTTCATCTATTGGTGGGTAAAGCTACAGCAAATGTCTTCAGCTAGTCAGCTTGAGATCCTTTCCATCTAAACTGATTATATTATATATACTTAAGCCTTTTAGTGAATGTTTTATGAGCTGTAGGATAATCTCTCTTTTTTTGTATGAGAGCACAATATTAATCAAAATCAAAACAATGTTCTTCTGCTGAATGCATGCAGTATTTTAACCGACAGTGCACTTTTTATAATGCATACATTGTTAAAATGCAAACTTAAATATGATTGTATTTTATAATGCAGTTTTACAATTCAGCCTTATGCAATACAATGTGACATGCACATTTTTGTGGTTACATATCGTAATATATATTATGTCATGTTCTTGGTCTACATTATATCACCTAGACGGTAAATTAATCAAGTGTTTTGATTGCAAACAGAAGTAATTTTCTCTGTACCTTTTTTAGTTCAGTGTTGACTCGACGTGCTCCATATCAGCACTAAACGGTTCCCTTCTGGACACTATGACATTCACATGCACTTCTTCTTTTTTCTCTAAATACACATGCATTTATCTATATATGATTTTAGCAAATAAAATGTTAGGTCTTTGGAATTGAACACTGCGGTTCGGTACGTGTTGTAGGCCTACAATCGGAACTGTAACAGCTGTAGAGTTCAACCATTGGGTGGCACACGTTACCAACTCATCACTATAGTCTGTGCTACATGCATTTATCCTTCAGGGGGCGCTCAAAGGCCACAAAGCCGAATCCTCCATTGAATTAAATTGAGATCGGATTAAGTGTTTTGTCGTACTGGTAACATTTATTTTTATTGGAAAATTAAACATTTTAAGCATAATAACTGCAACTATATGTAGTTGATATATAAACAAAAACTCGACATAGTAATCTCTGTAAAATTATTAAATGACGTACCTTTAACTACAATCATAAACGACTGTAATTGGCTCATTTCGACCAGCGCTGAGAGAGGGAACAGTTACCACGTGACTTCTATGGCTACTTTAGAAGTACTATAGGCTGGGAAATGATTTACGCCTGAAAAATGACGGTGAAAAACTTTAATAGTCATGTAATTAGAACTAAACATTGACAGTTAAAATAGCACAATCTTTATTTAGACCAAACCGGACTAAACGTACATGTCAACGTCGCTATTCTTAGCGCAGCTATGCTAAAACTAGCCTACATTAGCATGCAGTGCTGGCATGTAAATATGGATTAAGAAAGTGTAGTCATTGTAATTAGATAAAATTTTACATTTTAAAATACTCAATGTACATTTTTAATGGCAGTAAATCACAATTAAGTGATTTTTCCCTCATTTTTAATTATTAAACCCTGATGCATTGTAATGTTTAATTCACTTCATGTTGTTGATAAAAAAAAAAAAATGTTAAAGAATATATTTCTTTCTCTTTGTATTTTTATATCAAAAGTTGTACATTGTGTTATCCTATTCAAGTCAGTGTAATGATTTCAGTCAAAAGTAATCATAAATTAGTCAGATTATATTAAATAAAACGTGTAATGTATTTTGTTACTAACTACACTTTTTTTCATTTTTAAGAAGTAACTGACTGTAATTTGAATGTATTCTAACCAGCACTGTTAGCATGTAGCATGTCAGGATGGCCGAGCGGTCTAAGGCGCTGCGTTCAGGTCGCAGTCTCCTCTGGAGGCGTGGGTTCGAATCCCACTTCTGACAAAAATGTTTTTTGTGCAGGGGAATCAATGTGTAATGCTGGTAAAACAATGTTTTTGTGCAGGGGTTTTCAACTTTTTAGATGCCACAGACCCCATAATATAAGGGACACCCATCCTAAAACCCCCCAAAACTTTTAACGGCATCTGTTTAGTTTCTAGTCTATTAGTCTATTTTTTTTTATTTATCTTATCAATCTAATTTTGATGAAAAAAAGTTATTTTATTTATTTATTTATTTATTTACTTTTATTTTTACACTGTTTTCTCTCATCATTTCCTCAGTCCCCATAGTACTTTCCTTGCAGCCCCCTGGGAAACCCCCTGAACGCGTGTGTGTGTGTGTGTGTGTGTGTGTGTGTGTGTGTGTGTGTGTGTGTGTGTGTGTGTGTGTGTGTGTTGCTGTATTAAAAGCCCATTATTTTCAGTCTGCAGTCACAAAATTCTTGTTGTTCATACCAGTTAAGCCATGCAGTATATTTTAGTTCTGAACTGTTTTACATATAGTTTGTCATAGATTGCAAACTGACCAAGTCTGTGTTCAGAATAGCATTGGCCTAATTCTGCAACATGCAGCATTTGTATTGTGTAGCGATCAACCAATATTGATTTTTTTAATAACCAATACCGATACCAATTATTTGCATGTTTGTGTCCCTGATAAGCGATAGAACCAATATTTATTTGTTTTATTTCTGTTTTTGACAATTATAGCAACATCACTGAACTGAACAAACTGTTCCATTTCAGTCAGTCACTTTCGATGTTACGTCGGTGGTGTTGGGGAAACGCATGTGAGCCTAATCACTTTTGAGTGTAAACTAAACGAGCCAATGCACATTGGCATGCGAGATTTGCATCTCGCGCTCTGCCCTGCAGTGTGGGTATAAATACAAAAGCAGATGCAACGCACCTTTGTCTTTCACTTCGGAGCCGAGCAGATTGTTTGCTTCTGCTGCAGTCTCTTGAGAGTGTGTTGACTATAAGAGTCCCTGTTGTTCATAAAAAATATATAATGGTATAGAATCTATTTCTTTCTCTTTGTATTTTTATATCAATTTGGTACAGTATTATCATATTCAATTAAATGTAATAAATGAGTCAAGTCAAAAGTAATTAAAAAGTGTGCAGATTATATTACATATGTAATGTAATGGATTATGTTTCTGACTACATTTTTTGTCATGCAATGTGTAAGAAGAAAGTCCAATTTGAAAGTACACTACCCATCCCTGTTAGCATGTAGCATGTAGCATGTCAGGATGGCCGAGCGGTCTAAGGCGCTGCGTTCAGGTCGCAGTCTCCCCTGGAGGCGTGGGTTCGAATCCCACTTCTGACAAGGATTGTTTTTGTGCAGGTGAATCAATGTGTAATGGTTTGCATGCAAATGGTAATTCAGGTTAATCAATGGTGCAGGTAAAACAATGTTTTTGTGCTGGGGTTTTCAACATTTTAGATGCCACGGACTCCCATGATATCTTCCTTGTGTGAAGGGACCCCCATCCTAAAATCCCCCAAAACGGTTAAAGGCATGTTTAGTTTCTTGTGTAAAAGGCCAAAAAATTTTTTTGTGAAAAAAAGATATATATATATATATATATATATATATATATATATATATATATATATATATATATATATATATATATATATATTGTTTGAAAAATATTTTGTTTCTATTACATTTTCCCAACTTATTGTAGCACTGCTCATTCATTGATTTATTTGCAAATTTATTTAATTAGATTTTTATATTTCTTTTATATCTAATTTTGATTTAAATTAAATAGTTGTTTTCTTTTTACACTGTTTTCTCATCATTTCCTTATCATCATTTCCTTTCCCCTGGGAAAACCCTTGCATGTACGTGCATGTGTATTGTGTAGAGATCGACCAATATTGATTTTTGTTTTATTACCAATACCAATTATTTGCATGTTTGTGTGCACAATATTTGTTTGTTTGTGTAACTGATATATGTAGAACTGTTATTTTTTATTTATTTCTGTTTTTGACAATTATAGCAAAAGCACTGAACTGAACAGTGGTTTCATTTTGGGCTCCTGCTGATGATCAGATGTCGATCGCAGCATCTGAGGGGGAGCTTCAGTCATCTGAGAATGAAGACTAGGCTGCTTTGCTTCCTTCTAGGAAGGTAGTGTTGCCCGAGCCTGACCCGGAATTCAAATAAAATGTCAGATCTTTGGAATTGAACAATGCGGTTCGGTACAGCTGTCGAGTTCAACCATTGGGTGGCACACGTTACTAACTCATCACTATACTCTGTGCTATGCTAAAACCAGCATACATTAGCGCGCAGGGCTCTCAAGTCTCACGCATTGGGCGTGAGACAATCGCCTTTCACAACCTGTTCACACGCTCACACGCCACACCTTGTATTTCTCACGCAGAGAAATTTCCAGGATAACGCCCACCAAGTTGCGCCGCTATTAGAGGAATAAAGAGTTCCCCATAGAGTTCAGAAGCCCCTGCCACTCACCAGCTAATAAAATAAAATAATATAGCTACTGAACAGCCAATCAGAAAATAGCATTGCTGTATCCGGGTAAGATTTAGATATTCCTGCAACAGCAACAGTGTTTACATTCTGATTTCCAACGACACATTCAGTGATTCATGGGCAAGCTCGACACAACATAGATTCAGATGCTCGCTGAAGTGGCTACAGACTGATCGACTTGGAAGAAGACCATATCCTATGAGTACAGTAACAAGGCTCGACATTAACGCTTGTCCGGGACAAGTGTTTTTTTTTTTTTTAAAAAGTTGCTCCGACTGGACAAGTAGCCTGATTAAAACGTACAGTGGGGAGAACAAGTATTTGATACACTGCCGATTTTGCAGGTTTGCCCACTTACAAAGCATGTAGAAGTCTGTAATTTTTATCATAGGTACTCTTCAACTGTGAGTGACGGAATCTAAAACAAAAATCCAGAAAATCACATTGTATGATTTTTAAGTAATTAATTTGCAGTTTAATGCATGACATAAGTATTTGATACATCAGAAAAGCAGAACTTTTGGTACAGAAACCTTTGTTTGCAATTACAGAGATCATGCATTTCCTGTAGTTCTTGACCAGGTTTGCACACACTGCAGCAGGGATTTTGGCCCACTCCTCCATACAGACCTTCTCCAATACAATAATACGCACTTTCAGCTCCCTCCAAAGATATCCTATTGGGTTCAGGTCTGGAGACTGGCTAGGCCACTCCAGGACCTACTCCAGGATGCTTCTTACGGAGCCACTCCTTAGTTGCCCTGGCTGTGTGTTTTGGGTCGTTGTCATGCTGGAAGACCCAGCCACGACTCTTACTGAGGGAAGGAGGTTGTTGGCCAAGATCTCGCGATACATGGCCCATCCATTCTCTCCCCAATACGGTGCAGTCATCCTGTCCCCTTTGCAGAAAAACATCCCCAAAGAATGATGTTTCCACCTCCATGATTCACGGTTGGGATGGTGTTCTTGGGGTTGTACTCATCCTTCTTCTTCCTCCAAACACGGCGAGTGGAGTTTAGACCAAAAAGCTCTATTTTTGTCTCATCAGACCACATGACCTTCTCCCATTCCTCCTCTGGATGTAGTTCTGGGCTGATCCCTCACCTTCCTAATGATCATTGATGCCCCGCGAATTGAGATCTTGCATGGTGCCCCAGACCGAGGGAGATTGACTGTCATCTTGAACTTCTTCCATTTTCTAATAAAAACAGTTGTTGCCTTCTCACCAAGCTATTGTCCTGTAGCCTATTGTCCTGTAGCCCATCCCAGCCTTGTGCAGGTCTACAATTTTATCCCTGATGTCCTTACACAGCTCTCTGGTCTTGGCCATTGTGGAGAGGTTGAAGTCTGTTTGATTGAGTTCAAACAGGTGTAGTTAATACAGGTAATGTGTGGAGAACAGGAGGGCTTCTTAAAGAAAAACTAACATGTCTGTGAGAGCCGGAATGCTTACTGGTTGGTAGGTGATCAAATATTTATGTCATGCAATAAAATGCTAATTAATTATTTAAAAATCATACAATGTGATTTTCTGGTGTTACGACCCCATTATGGGTCATATTGTGTGGGTTTGGTTGTTCTTTGTTTTTCTTGTCTCATAGGTTGGCGTTAGAGTGAGTGACGTCATGATGACTGATGGTTTACACCTGTGCTAGAGCTGATGCCGGCAGATTAAAGCAGCTCCCTTCAGTTGTAAAGGGCTCTTTCGTCTCGTGCCATTTTGTCATCGTTCCAGTTATTGTTTTGTTTCCGATTTGGTTTTTTCCTCTTAATTTATTGCTCTTACTTTAATAAATGTAATTCCTTTTTGCATATCACTCAACGTGTCATCTCCTTCTTTGTCGCAGCTTGCGAGCCGGCCATGACAAATGGGGGCTCGTCCGCTAATTTTTGAAAATTCCTGTTATTTGTTGACATGATTTGGAAGCGTTTTTCGTTGCGTTCGGTTATTTTGTAATGAATTTGGCACATTCATTAACTGAATGTTAAACCGGAAGAATTTGGTTAACGCTACTGTTTGGGATGTTTTACACGTCATTGTAGTGTAACTTTGTGTGGGTGAAGGAAGGAAGAAGACGGGGTCGGCTTACCTGGGACTGCACTTTATTAATCTCACGATCCTCAAAACTTTGGTAAGCGCTCAGCGCGTTCAAACTCAAACTCATTAAATTCTCCAACTCGTCACTTCAAAACTCAAGTCTTTCTCTCTCTTTAGAGGTCTCTGGCAAGACGTGACAGTCCCAGTCGTGATCTCTCTCTCTCCCGACCGCGGCTTTTACGGTCTCTCTACGCCAATTACTGGAACGAGAGACAGGTGTTAGTGATCTGCACTTGACCTACTTACTCACTGCTTGCCTCCGCGGTCCCTCTCTCCCGCTACAGACTTCGCAGAACCACGCCCCCTCCGCCAAAGTCATTTGGAAGGAAATGCGCGTTGAGTTTATTTGTTTGAGGACATGTGGCTGTATCCATAGTGAGCTGTTCTATTCTGTTTCTAAGAGGTAAGTGACTTTACAAATCTTCTTGTGGGGAGAATTTTGTTGGTGTTCCCTTGTTAGGTGTAGCTGCTTGGTCCCTTTTGGAACAATTGGGTAATGTAATTTTGTTATTTTTGTGTGGTGACCGTGAGTAGAGCAGTTGTCTCGGGAGCCTTGCCGTGGTATGAGGTAGTCGCCGGCGTGCCGGTTGCTTTTCTTGTACCAGCGGGAGTTGGTGCTTAAATACCCCTCGCCAGTAACCACACGAAGATTAGGGGTGAGTTAGTTAGTTGTTTTCCTATAGATAGGGAAAGGGATTTTTTTTATATATATATATATATATATATATATATATATATATATGAAAAAATGAATGATTTTAATTTTATTTTAAATAATAGACTAATTCACAGCAAGGCCGTAACCAGGTCAAACAGAACAATGAGCGAAATCTAGGTCTAATTCTAATTGGGAAATAATCTTTTTGGGACTATTTGTAAACAAATTTTCGTCAAATATATTATTAGTCCCGATATTCTTCGCATGAGTGAATAAATGCATAGATCCGCGAAAACCTTTTGCATTATCTAGTGGCCAGAATTTTTTGTCAACCGTGTCAAAGGTTCCGGGTTCTAATCCGCTCTCATACAGTTTTTCTTCATTAAAACGTCTGTTACGTATGTAACCTTGGTTCCCTGAGAACAGGGAACGAGACGCTGCGTCAGCTGACACTACGGGGAACGCCTCCAGCGTGACGGGTGTCTGAATCACAATCGAACCACATCAATCCTATTGACCGGAGACAGCCCATGATGTCATCAAGGTGCGACCAGGAAGTATATAAGGGCACCTTGCCAACATGACACTGCTCCTTCGTCTGAAGGGACTGTTGGCAGGCAGGTCCCGAGGCATGGCAATGAGACGCAGCGTCTCGTTCCCTGTTCTCAGGAAACCAAGGTTACATACGTAAGCGAGACGTTCCCTTTCGAAAGGGAACTCACGCTGCGTCAGCTGAAACTACGGGGAACATATACCCACGCCCCCCTGAGGGGAGGTCAAATGAGCCTGCTTACCCCACTGCAGGCCCTTAGGGAGACTTGATAACGCCTACCACCTACTAGCGGCTTGCGCCAGCCGTCGAGGGACTAATGCCCAGGAATACCCCCTGGGAGACCGGGCAAGGTCTGCTACTCATAGCGGGCTCTGAGGGAGGCCTAACAAGGCCTACTACCTGAGCCAGGTGACCCAAACAACGGGAGCCTACCCCTCAGGGAGGCCTGGCAGGGCCTACCTCCGAATAGAAGGCCTTCTTTGCAGATTCTATGAACCCTGCCGCGGTTAGAAGAGGCTGGCTGCTGCGCCCAGACTGACGGTAGCCGTCTGCTGCTGACGAAGAACTGGACGTCCAGTTATCACCTAGGGACTCATCCCCAAGGAGGCCAAAGAGGGCCTACTAGTTGACGAGGTTTCTGCTGAAGTCGATGGAGAAAATCCTCCGGGGCACACGTGGGCCGCTGCGTCGAGACTCTCTTGCAAGGAGGCCTATAGATGCCTACTACCTGTCCTGGAGTCTGCTGCCCAGACTGCCCAAGCTGGCTACTCATAACCAGCTGGCCTTCATATGCCCGCACCTGGGGCTGGCTCCATCCCAGAGGCCAGAGGGCTTCCGCAACTGCGCAGTCTCACGGGCAGTGCCTACAGACATGAACCTAATCACATTGCCAATAACAGTGCACTCAGCGAACAAATGCTTTAAAACCCTCTAAAACAAGGGGAGTACAAATTGCTTCACCTGCTTCGGGGCGGCCGCCTTACTTTTTCATACAGCGGCCTGCCGTTCATGCGAGGGCGTCAGCCATTGGCAATGCTCGGGCCTCAGGGGAGCATCCGACCAAAACTGGCATGCAGAAGGTTGCGATGTTCAGCTCAACCCGAGCCCTAAAGAAGGTGGAGCAGAAGACATAGAGCAAGGGTGAAAATATCATACAAAAATGCAACCCACCGGCCATCCAGTCAGAGACTGGTGTAACTTCCTTTTTCCGCTCATCACAGGCCTGCACCCGGCCTGGTGTAAGAAGCGCCGGGGAAAAAGGGAATTAGACTTGGAGGAAAGGATGAATCGAAAGTTTAGCGCCTCCTCGGAGGCGGAGACTTATCCCAGCGGGGTCTTCCACGGCGCTGGTTCCGGGTCACCTGCCCAGCGTCCTTCCTCCTCCGGGAGTGGGAGTCCCGCTTCCTCCACGCCCTACTCCGACCAGGAGGGGGTGCACGAGAAGCGACACTGGCTCGCTGGTCCTGCCGCCGGTCCTCAGGCCATGACGGACCAGGGCCTCCCGCCTGTCTGGGAGCAGCCCCGGATCTCCGTGGAATGCAAGATCTAAATGCTGCCGAGCGCACCCTCGCCTCTCTGAACCTCCCCACCACTGCCTCAACAGAGGTGCCAAAGAGCTCAGAGGGCAAGACCGGGGCATCGAGGAGAAAGGCTTTCTCTTTCGCCCCGATGTCCGCCAGGTTCAGCCACCGATGTCTCTCCGTCGCGACCGCTGTTTGTTTGGTTGCCCGGAGAGCAAAATCCGTGGTGCGGCGCAACTCGGCCATCGCATCAGGGAGTAGGCCCTCTCCCTGATCGAGATCCCTCAGTAGATCAGCCTGGTAGGCTTGCAACACTGCCATGGTTTGCAATGCCACCGCAGCCTGAGCTGCTGACGTGTATGCCCTGCCATTAAGGTGCGAGGTGGTTTTAAGCGCCTTCGATGGCAGGGTGGGAGTACTTGGTGTCGATGGCCTCCCGGACGCGAGATAGTTTGCAAACGTCTCGTCGATTGATGGCATTGACACATACCCGGACTCAGCGGATCCCTCGACATCAGCGAAATTCCCTCGCTGATACTGAAAGGTCCGGGACAAGTACGGGTTCTTCCATGCCCCCGAGATCTGATCATGAAGATCCGGGAGGAATGGAAGGCTCCCAGGAGCCGCTGGGCTATGATCGGAGAGAAACCGATCGTCAAAACGGCTCACACGCGCGGGCTCTACCAACGCGCCGCCACTGCAGCTGCAACCTAGCGGCGGCGCACTCCATTACCTCCAGCAAATCCTCATACAAGGGGCAGGACAGCTGAGAGGGTTCGGTCTCAACTGATTCATCACCACCCTGCTCAGCCATCGCTTGCTTATCCGGAAGAGCACCGGCTGACGAAACGGAGGAAAAATCTGAATCCTCCCCCGGCAGCCGTCCCTCGCGATCTAGCCGATCATCAGAGAGAACTACACCCCTCTCTAGACGATGGGCCAGATCCATCTGGGAGCCCCAAGAACGAAGCCGGCGCTCAGCCTCAGCGCGGGCAGGACCTCCCCCAGATGCTGGTCCCTCCTCCCTCGAGAAGAGGGCCAGACAAGAGCGGAGCGTCCGGATGGGGAGACGCTCACAATTAGCACAGGAGGCTCCCTCGAGAACCTCCCGTGCGTGCTCTTCGCCCAGACAGAACACACACAGAGTATGAGTGTCCTCAGGTATAAGGTACCTGGGACACGGATCCGCGCACATCCTGAACTTGTGCTTAGACTTCTCTGAGTGCTTCATTTTCCTTTGCAGTGGTTCTCACTTTCTTTCTCGACTCAGAAAAACAGTCCCTGAAGACGAAGAAGCGGTGTCATGTTGGCATAGGATTGATGTGGTTCGATTGTGATTCAGACACCTGTCACGCTGGAGGCGTTCCCCGTAGCGTCAGCTGACGCAGCGCGAGTTCCCTTTCGAAAGGGAATCAAAGATGTTCATCAATGATTGTATAATAAGACCATGGACACGTTTGCATTTTGTTTTGTGATTTCACCGGAAAGAATAGTCTCTCTCAGCAACGGCATTAATCGATAGATTGACGTGCTCGTCTGTGTGTGAAGACTGTGCAGTGTGCATGAGCCAGAAGAGAACGTAAACCCCGCCTATTTTGATTTGATTGGCATCTCAATCATTTTGACATTGAGGAACGCTGTTAGACCACATTCGTTTCAACTGTCTGATCAGCTTCGTTCATCTGTTCCTGTCAATCACGCGGTGTCAACCAATTATACTCCACGAGGGAGGGGCGAGCCAACTCTCTCTCTCTCTCTCTCTCTCTCACTCACACACACGCACACACACACACACACACACATACACACACAGGGGTGTTTTTGTGAAATGTGGGGACATTCCATAGGCGTAATGGTTTTTATACCGTACAAACCGTATTTTCTATCCCCCTACACTGCCCCTATCCCTAAACTTAACCCTCACAGGAGACTGTGCAGTTTACTTTCTGTGAGAAAAACCTCATTCTGTGTGAAATATAAGCATTTAGAAAAGTGAGGACATGGGGAACGTCCTCATATTTCACCCTCTTTTTGTAATACCTATGTCATACCCATGTCATTATACACATTTGTGTCCTGATATTTCACAAAAACATGCCCACACACACACACACACACACACACACACACACACACACACACACACACACAAAGGAGGCAGCAAGCATGGCAAGCGCGGCACATGCAACGACTCAGCAAAAAGGTGCTTTTCAGAGCAACGCGCTGGCCGCACTAACACTAAACTTTAATGTTAAGTAGGGGGCCACAAAATATCATCCTGCGGGCCGCGAGTTTGAGACCCCTGTTCAAAAATGTTTGACACTGCGGTAAACTTACGATTAATGCCTAAATTTAATGAACGAGATCCGGATACATTTTTTACATTGTTTGAACGGATTGCAGAAGCGAGAGGTTGGCCCAGTGAGGAACGTACACTGCTCTTACAGTGCGTGCTTACTGGCAGGGCTCAGGAAGTCTATTCTGCTCTTCCACACTCAGACTATAACAATTACGACATCGTAAAAGCAGCAGTTTTGAAATCGTATGAGTTAGTACCAGAAGCGTACAGACAATTTAGAACGTTAGCCAGAGGTGTTAATGTTGCTCATGTTGAGTTTGCTAGAGAGCTCAGTACTGCATTCAATCGTTGGTGTATGGTATCTGAGGTAACCACGTTTGAAGAGTTGACTGACTTAATTGTGCTCGAACAGTTTAAGAACTCTGTTCCTGATCGCATTGCAACATATATAAATGAGCAGAAAGCTGACACAGCTGCCAAAGCTGCTGAATTAGCTGATGATTATGTTTTAACGCACAAGAGTTTTGAGTTTCAGAAAAGGGACGAATATTTCGAAGATAAAGGAGATCATATGTCGAGAAATTCGTCTCTGATCTGTAATTACTGCCATGGTAGAGGGCACTGGAAAAATGAATGCCCTCTGCTTAAAGCAAAAAATAAAGGGGAAAAGCTCCTTGCGTTAAACCAGCTGCTCTTGTGGCACCTGTGTTAAGTCCTGATACTTTATCTTGTGAAGGATTTCCTACGGCGGATAACCTTTTAAAAAATGGTGATTATGCACCTTTTATCACCTACGGACATGTGTCAATGGTTGGTACAGGGACAAAAGTTCCAGTGACAATATTAAGAGATACGGGAGCTTCTGAATCTTTTATATTGCAGGATGTGTTGCCGTTTTCATCTTTGAGTGACACTGGTACAAGTGTTCTTGTTAGAGGAATTGGTTTGGATGTGGTGTCTGTTCCTTTACACAGAGTAACATTGTCATCTGAGCTTGTGAGGGGTGAAGTGGTGATTGGAGTACATCCATCATTACCCGTGGATGGGGTGGATATAATCATGGGGAATAATTTAGCAGGGGATAGGGTTTGGCCTGATACATTTTCACCTCCTGTGGTTTTATCTGTTCCTCTTCCAGGTCCTGATGAGAGTCACAAGAACTATCTAGAAGTGTTTACTGCATGTGCGGTAACTCGTTCCATAACCTCTGCTCAGCCAAGGGTAACCTCTGACTCTTCTGTTGTGAAACCATTCTCCTTTCCTGATGACTTTGCTGTTTCTCCTTTAGAATTGATTCAGGAGCAGAAGCTTGATTCTTCTCTCCAACAATTTTTGAGAATGTGATGTCCTCTGATGAAATTAGGAATGTTGCTCATGGTTATTTCTTGCAGGATGGAATGTTAGTAAGAAAATGGATTCCTCATGGCAGTGATTTTGCTGGAGATCCTATCATGCAGGTGGTAGTTCCAGAGAAATATCTTTCACTGGTATTGCAGATGGCTCATGATAAACTTGCAGGTCATCTAGGGGTAAAAAAAGCCCTATCACAGAATCCTTCGTCATTTGTTTTGGCCAAAATCGAAGAAGGATGTGTCACAGTATATCAAGACATGTCATACTTCTCAACTAACAGGCAAACCAAATCAGAAGATTAACCTGCCCCATTGTTTCCTATTCCTGCTGTCAGTCCGCCATTTGATCACCTGATTATTGATTGTGTAGGCCCATTGCCTAGATCAAAGTCGGGTAGCATTTATTTGCTCACGGTGATGTGTGCCTCTACTCGATACCCAGCAGCCTATCCCCTCCGTACGATCACTGCGAAATCAGTGGTGAAAGCCTTGACTCAGTTCATCTCCATTTGTGGCATTCCGAAGATTGTGCGAAGTGATCAAGGTTCTAATTTCACTTCTCATTTATTTTCTCAGGTCTTGAAACTGTTGCACATTAAGCACAATAAAGCTAGTGCTTATCATGCCCAAAGCCAGGGAGCTTTGGAGCGTTTCCATCAGACGCTGAAGTCTTTACTGCGTTCTTATTGTACAGAGATGGAAGGTGATTGGGAACAAGGATTTCCGTGGTTGATGTTATCAGCACGTGAGGTATGTCAGGAGAGTACTAGATTTAGTCCCAACGATTTGGTGTTTGGACATAAAGTTCGGGGACCACTGTCTGTACTCAGAGATCAGTGGATTGAAATTTCACCACCTAAAAACTTGATAAGTTATGTGAATGACTTTAAGCGTAGATTATATGAAGCAGGAAAGGTGGCAAAAGAACATTTGCATTCATCGCAAAAGTGCATGAAGACTATTTTCGATCGACGAACTGAGGAACGGAAATTCATGCCTGGCGATCAGGTATTGGCTCTATTACCAGTGGAGGGATCGCCCTTCAAAGCTCAGTTTATAGGTCTGTATGTGGTCGAGAGACAAGTTACTGACTTAAACTATCTGATTGCCACTCCAGAAAGAAGAAAGTCCAACCAGTTGTGTCATGTTAGTTTGTTGAAGCCCTATTATTGCCATTCCCACAAAATGTTAGACGATGAGGTGAAACCTGCATTAGTAGTTGAGACAATTTTGCCTATTATTATGGGGGAGGGAATGGATGAAGGAGTTTCTTTTCCAGAGGATACAGTATTGTTAGGACGTCTAAAAAATTCAGAGACTCTTCAAAATTTGCTTAAAATATTGTCACATTTGCCTGTTAATAAATGTGGTGATTTGATTGACCTTATTAATCATCATGTTTCTTTATTTGGTGATGTACCTTCGCGTACACACTGGTTGGAACACGATATCGATATTGGGGATGCGGAGCCCATTCGCCAACATTTTATCGGGTGTCCCCAAATAAACTTGTACATCTTAATGCTGAACTTCAGTATATGCTGGATCATGATATTGCACGACCTTCATTTTCCAGTTGGGCTTCTCCCTGTTTACTTGTCAATAAACCTGATGAAACTTATCGGTTTTGCACAGACTACCATAAAATAAATAAAGTAACACAACCAGACTCCTTCCCATTGCCTCGTATCGAGGATTGTGTTGATCGTGTTGGGTCGGCGAAATTTGTAAGCAAGTTCGATCTTTCATTACATCTGAGGGGTTATTCTCTTATAACGTTATGAGTTTTGGCCTTAGAAATGCACCTGCAACGTTTCAGCGACTTATGAATAAAGTTGTTTTTGGGTTGAAAGGAGTTGCTGTTTATTTAGATGACGTAGTGGTCTTCAGTGATTCATGGGAGCAGCACTTGTAGCATATCGCAGACTTGTTCTCTCGTTTTGAAGAGGCTGGCCTGACCGTCAATCTGGCTAAGTGCGAGTTCGCCAAGGCCACTGTGACGTATTTAGGTAAGGTGGTTGGACAAGGATGTGTGCGACCAGTTCGGGCCACGGTTGAGGCCATTGATCAGTTTCCTTCACCTACTACTAAGAAGGAATTAATGCGTTTTTTGGGGTTGGTAGGTTACTACCGGGGTTTTTGTAGGAATTTTTCTACCATGGTAGCCCCGCTCACTGACCTGTTAAAAGCGAAAGTCGCTTTTGTTTGGTCGTCTGTCTGTCAAGAAGCTTTCGAGGCAGCTAAATCACTGCTTACTTCCACTCCCGTGTTAGCAGCGCCTCGTTTTGATCGTTCTTTTCAGTTGTGTGTAACAACTGATATAGTCAGATTATATTAAATAAAATGTTTAATGTAATGGATTGTTATTAACCCTTTAGGCGCCAGAGGTTTTTTCCTAAAATGTTCGATTTTGACATCTTAATTTGAAAAGGCTATATCTTAAAAGTGATAAAAGATAGAGACTTTCTGTAAATTAGAGAAATATTAAGGATGACCCAAAGTTTATGTAGGGATTACATTGTCCCATCTAATTTGCATATTATGACGTCATATGGTGGTGGTCACCTTGGATTATAGAATTTTGATGAAAAGTCACATGTTTAAATGATACATGCAGCACTTCTTTCCCCCAAAAATGTCCCTCACCTTCTGTATGCTATTTTGCACAATACTGAATGCTCAGGTAAATAGTAAATAGTAAACAAACTGTGTAAATCGTTACTAATAAATGGTAGAAACAAACCGAATGCATGCAGCGGTTGGCCTTTTGCTGTAGAGACTTTCCATTTACTACATACAGTAGGCACTCTGATTCCATGTATGGGACACATTTATATTATTCATATGACACACAAACACAAGTAGACAAGACCTGTTTAGTTCAAAAGCTCACTCGCCACGGTAAGGCAGAGATCATGAGAGATACGAGACAAGACGAGAGACAGACGCACGTGCGCGCACGCCCGCCGAGTTTGCACAGTTTGGACTACTGTCATTGTCATTGTGACTTCCCACCCTGCCTCCACATTGCCCACTAACTGTATTTGCAATACACGCGGTTCAGCTGCGTGAGACCAATGCTGCCAGTGCAACACGGCCGCGCGCGGCTCGCGCTCTCCATGCGCACCACTGCCCGGCCAACGCAAAAGCGCGTGCGGTGCGAAGCCGGCGTAACACGCCTGATAACTTCGCGATGAACACTCCGACCCCGCGAAACACCACTGTGTTCCCACCACTGACATTGGGCAAATGACCATCACATTGGGCAAAGGATTCACCGTTTGTGCTTGGTGTAGGGCTATACTTTCATTTTCTGAATCACCGTCATCAGATATTCCCCTTCAGAATCAGGGTCCGCGAATAGAAGACCCAACACTTCATTGCGGGTAAGCTTTATTGATGCCATTAGAAAATAATAATCTAATGCAAATACTCGCTGACGTTGACAATATTGCTCTGATAAGATGGCTCACGCGCACACTAGCTCCGCGTTTGTTCGCACTGATTCAATGCGCTCTTGCTCGAAGATTTTGTATAGAAGCATGACGTTTTTTTGAGTCGGGGATGAAGTATGACATGTCTGACATCTAGTGGAGGGGAGGTTGAATGAAATTTGACACCCTATTTGACAAAATCGGCCGTTTTATTCAGTGCCGCATCTTGTCGAGTAAACTCGACCGTGGCGCCTAGAGGGTTAACTACACTATTTGTCATGTAATGTGTAAGAAAAAACTGACTAAAAATTGAAAGTTTTCTACCCAGCACTGTTAGCAAAATATGTCAGGATGGCCAAGTGTTCTAAGGCCAGGTCAGGTCGCAGTCTCCTCTGGAGGTGTGGGTTCGAATCCCACTTCTGACAAGTCTAAATATTATTCCGAAAATATTTAGTTTCTATCTAATTTTTTATGTCTATTTTATTTATCTTATCTAATTTTTATTTAAATAAAATATTTTTATTTATTTACTTATATTTTTACACTGTTTTCTCTTTTAATTTCCTCAGACCCCATAGTACTTTCCTTGCAGCCCCATTGAAAAAAAAACCCTGAACTTTTGTGTGTTTGTGTGTGTGTTGCTGTATCAAAAGACCATATTTTCAGTCTGCAGTCACAAAATTCTTATTTATGTTGTTCACACAGTTCCGCCATACAGTATATTTTAATTCTGAACTTTTTTCCATATAGTTTGTCATAGATTGCAAACTGAAGTCTGTGTTCAGAATAGCATCGGCCTAATTCTGCAGCATGTGTATTGTGTAGAGATCAACCAATATAGTTTTTCTTATAACAAATACTGAGACCAATTATTTGCATGTTTGTGTGCACAAACATGCAAAAAAAATGTTTTGTGTTGGTCAGGCGATGTCCACACTTCACCAGGCGAGGTCCATGAGTGCCATCTCTGGCTGAACCTGATGGACATGAGGGAGACCAATAAATATTGGTTCCTGGATTCCCCTATTTCCCAGGCTGGCCTTTTCATCAGTTCTCAGCTGCCCAGAAGCAGACAGAGGCGATTCAACACATCCTCCCCAGGCGACCAGCTGCTGCCACCACCCAGTCACCAGCTGCATCGCCTCCGGAGCAGCAGCCTTCACCCAGGCCACAGCGTGTAGTCAGACGAAGCCGGGACACCCAGCCGGTGGCAAACAGAAGTACAAGCGTCCCTGAGACGGGCCACCCAGAGATAGAGGGGACAGTTCTTCGGGAGATGGAGTCCACACCACTCCCATCCCTGGTATTTTATTGTTGTTATTTTTTGTTTAGGAAAAAGGCCTCCTTGCACACCCTCTGCCCAGTTGTGGAAGTGGGTAAGTGTTGCACCGCACACTCAGACCCCACTACAAGCCGCCACGCCGTCTGAGTTGGATCCCTGCATTCGACCTCTGCCCCACTGCAGGTACGTCTGTGGTTCAGTTGGTCATGCTTGTACTGTCACTGGTAGCCTGGCTAGTGCTTCCCAGGCCATCCCGCTGACTCATTCGCACCATTAGGCTCGGCTATACAAATCAGTTCGCCCCGTGTTCCAGGGCATTCAATTCACTTCCGTGCTGACGAGGGTGCTCCTGTGTTATGGGTGGAGATCTCAGTCCTTCTGGCGAAGGATGTAATAGCCGGTCCCTCCATCCGATGTGAAGACTGTATTTTACAACCCGTACTTCATTGTACCCAAGAAAGGCGGTGGATTATGGCCAATCTTGGACCTGTGAGTCTTGAATCGGTCCCTGCACTGGATGTTGATGCAGAAATGCATCTTTGGTTGCATCTGTCCCCATTAGTACAAAGTCCTACCCTACCCTCTATGCGTTTAAATGGAACATGTTTGTCGAGTAGACCCCCGAAGATTCTCGATCAGTACTGTGCTTTCCTTCCCGCAAGATAGGTTGGAGAGTACGCTGTCTCCCTCCACCCTCTGGGAAAGCACAACCTGATCATCAATTAAATCCTCCTCGCTCTCACTTGGTACCCTCTTGGGACTTGTCTCTGGGGCTTACGGCACTGCAGAGAGCGCCCTTCGAACAAACAGTCAGCTGAGTTAAAAATCCTGTCATTGAAGACAGTACTCCAAACTGCATTGGCTTCCATCAAGAGGGTAGGATAGCATTTTTCGGTCAATGAATCATGCCTTAAATTCGGCCCACATTATCTGGATAAGTGCCCAAGGTGCCCCTCTACATGGACTGAACGCAGAGCTTTAGGTCCTCAGACCAGCTCTTTGTCTGTTATGAAGCCCAGCAGAAGAGAAAGGATGTCTCCAAGTAGAGGGTTTCCCATTGGATAGTGGATGCCATCACCTTGGAGTATCAAACCCAAGGTGTGCCTTGCCTGCTCAGATTGAGAGCCCACTCTACCAGGAGTATTGCCTCTTCCTGGGTGCTAGCGCGTGACGTCTCTCTGACAGATATATGTAGAGCTACGGGCAGGGCAAGACTGAACACGCTAGATTCTATAGCCTTCGTGTAGAGCCGGTATCCTCTCGTGCCTCAACTATGGACATGATAAGTGCACTTATTGCTCCAGTAAATTCCGAAGTTCCAGTTAGCGAACCCTGTCGAGTTTCTCCGCTTGGCCTACCACTCGTATGCATTGGTGGAACTTGTGCTAGGCTGGGTCCCATATGTTGTGACTTCTACGGCAGTCCCATATGTGTATTCTTCCATGATATAGCTTCCCTGACAGCAAGCCTGAGTCTTTCCCTTGGCAGAGTCAGCTCTGCCGTCTCTTACCAGTGTTGTCTACCTCCGAACATGGCCGGAGCCACCCCAGGGACATTCCATATGCTGCACTGCCCTAATTGGCCATATGTTTCAAGTTTCAAGTTTATTACATTTATAGAGCACATTTAAAACAACCTTGGTTGACCAAAGTGCTGTACAGAAATTACCTATAAAAATAGACATTCACAAGACATTAAACGCACAAGAAAACAGATAGGTTTTCAAAAGACTTTTAAACTCAGATACTGTGGGTGCAGTTTTGATCGATAAGGGCAGTTTGTTCCATAGCTTTGGGCCAGCTACAGCCAGGGCTCTGTCCCCCCTGCATCTCAGTGTCATATGTGTAATCTCTACATGATACCTCCCTTTGGGCAGGATGGAGTTTCCGCAGGTTTCCTTTCCCCTGGAAAGTGTATGCTTTCCCAGTATTATCCAATAATCTCACTGAGTGGGTCATGCCGAACAGCAGTGATGGACTCTCGGCGTAAACCCGGTCCCATCTTCCACCCCAAGGTCTGGTAGGATTAGGAGGCTTACGCAGGGTACTGGAAGGTGTGGGATTACAAATTTATAAATAGTTATATCTAGGTTCAAATGTAATAGTACACAAACTGAAAACGCTATGTACATTTGTGTTTTACATTTTGAGGTAACTTCTGCTTGACATTCTAAGGAGATCAAGTTAAGCAGCCCAGGTGTCTGATACCCCTTTTCCACCAAGGCAGTGCTAGAGCTAGATCGGAGCCAGAGCTAGTCCCAGTTCATAGTTGGTTCAACTGAGGATTCTGCTAAGAACCGTTTGCGTTTCCACAGGCTAGTAGAGCCACAACAGAGCCAGGTCTTACGTCACTGTATACGTCTCATCTTTCTCAGCAACGCTAGCGGGAAACACACACACACCAGGCTTGTTTGAGATGCATCGGCGCTGCGCAGACCGATACACGTATAATATTTAAAAAAAAACGCATGAGTGAATCAAAAGCATAAGGAGTCGTGTGCTCTCGCTGGACTCGTTATCATACGGAGATCGGTCTCTGCACAGCACCGCTGACAACAAGCCTTCCATCAACAACTATTGATTAACGTGGCTTTACGATCCTACATCGGCATTAAAACACAATGAAAACACAGCGAATCCAACGCATTCGTGCAGTTCGCCGTAATAGCATAGACGGAGATTACAAACGAGCAGCAGCTGTTAGCTCCATTAGCTGCTATTTCAACAATGGCGGATCTCAAGTCTGTGTTCGTCTTGTTGACCCCGCCCCCAGTGCCTGACGTAATCGGTTCTTACTTCTAGCCCTGTTCTAGCCCAGCTATGTTTTGGTGCTACTTAAGAACCACTTTTCCTGATTTGGAACTAGGCTCTGGCTCCAATCTAGCTCTGGCTCTGCTTTGGTGGAAAAGGGGTATGAGAGCTTAACCGTTCGTCTTTATGCACTTCTTGACCATTTGGCATGACAAGCTCAAGGCACAGCTGTGCCTTTGTCTCTATGATAATGTGAAGGTATGGACGATACTGTCAGACTGAATGGATTAGCACTTGTGCATTTGAAATGACACTGTTATGCTGATTAGATCAGGGCTGAGGAAATGCCGGGAACAGGCTGATCCCTGCACTGCATTGCAAAGAAGGGATGGTAACAGGATGTGGTGAAGGGATGGTGATGGCAGGACGACTGGATGCAGATGTGGTGAAGACAGGATGATGAGACACAGGGCTGGTGAGGATGGGACGACGATCCCCTGGTGTCGATGATGGTTGGCCGATGGCACAGACCCAGCGCTTCCCAGTGTCGACAGTCCACTGCAGAGATGAAGGAGGGAGGAGCTGAAATGTTCCTGGCTTGGCTGACGACATCTGGGGGACGTCCGATGGAGACCGAGTCGGTGGATCCGTGGGCGCAGACTAAGGGTTGAGGGAGCTGAGTGACATCGCTGGTGTAGTAGACCCAGGCAATGTCGCGGCGACGAGTGCCGTAGGTGGAGCCAGAGTATCCAATGATTGGGGCGATGACGGTGCAACCAAGGACAGAGGCGATGCTGACCGGAAAGAGAAACCTGCTGCAGCCGAAGGGGTGGAGGGATGTAACGCAGCGGATGGCCCGTAAGTACATGGTGGAAGTGGTGTGATGACTGACTAAGGGGGAGCCGGTGGGACTAGGAAACCCAGAAGAGCAACTAGGCTGAGGGTCTCTGGCAGAGATGAAGGTGGGAGGAGCCAAGACGGAGCCGACAAGTCGATGGGCCAAAGAGATCTGAGGCTGGAGGCGGAGCCACAGAATCCTCCTGGACAGGCACTGCTGGTGGTTTCATGACCTGTGGCTCGACGTCCTGGCAGGGTATCCCCAGAGACGGCACAGGGCTGCAATTTTCCAATAGTGCTGGGGCTGGAGGACTGGCTGAGCTCTGTGGTGGTGGTGAAGCAATCAAACACAGTGGTAATACTGAACAGACTGAGGAGTTAAGAGTTCTCTTTGGACAATTAAGATGATTCAGATACCCGGTGGGATAGGGTGGGAGTTGACAAGTCCCCATCGAAATTTATCAGCCAGTCCTCCGCTTCCCTTCCCTCGGCTGCTGGTGTCACACGCTCACACCCCTGGTCACATCCACACTGGGACTCCACTTCCGTGGCGATGGTAAGCTCTGTCCTCGGGCTCTGGCTCACTCGTTGTGGCGGTTGGTGCCGCTCGCTCTGTGGGGGGCTCACATGATGACTACGCTGTCGCTGGTGGTGAAACGGCTCTGGGTCTGGCGGTGTCCTGGATTGGGGCCAGACGCTCTCCAGACACCGGATGAGGGCTTCCTTCCAGTTCAGACCGGTGGTGTCTTTGAGGTCAACGGGGTGATGGTAATTTGCCCCGATCCAGAACAGTGACTTCAGGGTCTTGTCGTCGTAGTGAGTGGTGATGGCAAGATGAAAGAAGTTAGTGGAAAAGGTGAGGAAATGGGTGCTCTCCTGAGCCACCAAAATAAATTGAGAGCTTATATCCATTTCTTGGTCCGGTCATCTGTCGCGGGTGTGTGCAGGCCGGAAGACGAATACAGATGAATCAAGTTCCAAACCTAGTTTAATTACAAATAATCTCAAGGCAGGCAAACATGCAACAGCACAGCACAACTTAACATAACGGTGACTGGACAAAGACTGAGTGAAAAGGGTAGAACTAAATAGAAGACCGAAATGAGATAAGCTGAACTAAATTAATTCAATGACAGTAACCAGGGAGACAGACGAGTGGCGGGAAACTGAACAAATAAACCTGTGACATGAAAACAAACTGAAAGTTCATGAATAAAACTAAACAGAACGGTGACAAACAGATCAAACAGGTAATTAATATAGCATGTCAAAATAATTCTAACAAATTTAAAAAGCATAAAACATATTAAACCACCAGAATAAAACAAACACATTTTTATTCATAAAAACGGCATATTAACAGCAGGCAAAATAAATGTACAAAGTCTAATGTTTTCAAATGGAGAACATAAATAAAATGACAGGGGAGTCTATCAACTCCCCATAAATGTAAGCATGAATATAAGAATTCATTTTAAACTACAGTTTTAAAAGGTTTATGTGTTGTTTAATAGGCTAAAGAGTGGAGAGAATGGAACATGCTGGAATATTCGCTGGAATACACAAACATTGTCAAAAATAAACAAAACAGCGAATATATTATTGCAAGTATCGAGTCCATCTCATCTGGCATGTTATCAGAATGTCTCTAGATTATGAAATACCAGCTGAAACCTGCTGTTTTTATCCATGCGTTCACACAGAACGTCTCTTGTGGAAATAATTAATTTCCACAAAGCTGTAAATATTTAGATGTTTATTAGCTAAATAAATGGGTTGCACTTTATTCTTAGGTGTCATTGTTACAGTGTAATTATATATTTAATTACTAAGTAATATTAAGTAACAACATGTACTTACTACAGGGTTAGGGTTTGGTTGAGGGTTAATTGCATGTAATTATGCATCATTTACTATTATTACTGTGGTAAGTACACATAATATATGTAACAATGCCACTGTAAAAATAAAGGCTGGATATATAGTAGACGTCAATATATTGTAAGCCGTTTTAAACGAGTAGATCAAATGAGTGGATCTTGTTAAAAGATAGATACGGTGGCCATGCGGAATCCTTTCCTGCTCAACCCGGGGAGTGAACGGCACTACTATTATGCATATTAAACAGGTGCAACAAGGTCATATGACAACCATGTTGAATATTTTTGCTTGAAATATAGAATATATTGTTGCATACTGTTTCATTAATTTCACTATTTAAAAAAGTAGTTGTGAGAAGTTCAAATCACCCATCGATCAACAAGCTAAACGTATACAGTTTACACTTGCAAAATGTGCTTGTGACATTTTTTTTTTGCTGTAATTGATCAAATGTCAAAGATCTATCTTTTGATTATTGGCTGTGGCTTTTTGGAGTCTGCACGTGAATTGTTGACAGACCATTTAGCTTTATGCTGTTGTAGTTGTCGTTGTAGCAGTTGTAGTAATCCCACTGCTGATGAACTGGGTTTTTGTAAAGTCAAATACATTGCGTGCTGCATCCATGTGTTGTGAATGTGAGTGTTTAATAATCACCTGGTGGTTAATTACAAATGGAAAATCAGATGCTGATAAACAAAAGTAAAAATAGCACATTACATTTAAGTTTTTATACCAAAATTAAAGCAAAGATATGCCATAGCCTTATTAGTTTTATTATGCATATATAGTTGTACCATTTACAGAGGAGTCTGTTTTATAGTCTACAAAGAATGTCCTTATTCAGTTAGCTGAAAGCTGCTAACTTGGAATATAGTCCAGTGAACTCTGTAAGACAGGAAGTGTCTTCAGAGGGTGATCTATTTCCTGCACTGACTTACTGCACATATCATTTAAGGATGTTTTCACCTCTGTGGTTCTGTCATATAGTAAAGAATGAAGGCTTATGGCTTGTTTTAGTGGTGTAACATTGCAACCACGTGTCACAATCACATGATCTTTCTCAGGAACCCTGGGCAATTGCCAGAAATGTGTGTCCTCCTGCTGCCGGTGTGTCTTCATGTGGGCATTTCGACTTTTCACCTTCCAAAACACCCTATGAAAAGAGGTATATGGTGAATCAAACCGCAACCACTGTGATTCATAACCGAATGAAGTTGTTTCTGATTTTGACTCAGGACACAGCTTACTTTCCACACTCAGTGCAGGGAAAGATGAGGGCTGACTCAGTGTCTCCACTGGTAGTGCTGTTGGAGGGAGAACTTCTCACAGAAGCCGAGCCCAAAGACTGGGTCAATGTGGGCGCTCTCTGCTCGGCTGGAGAGCTACAGAGCAGCCGGAGATTGTTCTGGTTCCATGTTTCTCCATTCATCTGCTGGGGAAAAAATGGTAATAGTTTAACCAGAAACAAATGTTTACTTGCTCCAACAAGTTTCCTTACAACAACAGTAATAAGTTGCAAAACAGACAAAAAAAAACAAACAAACATAAAATACATACAACTCATAAACTATATTTCAAGTCTTATGAAGTCGTACAATAGCTTTGTCTGGGTAACACACTTAAATTTATTTGGTTTTAATAATAGTTAGTAAGATATTCTGGAATAAGACTCTTCAGAAGGCAAGATTAACCGTTGTATGGAGTACTTATATGGTATTTATACTTGTATGCTGCTTGACAGAAGTTGTATGGAAAAAACCCACTGTGAAAAAGAAGTGCATTTTAGCATATTTTTAAAAAGTCAACTTATTGCAGACAATTAGTGTTTGTCAAAAATATTGATATTTCGATATGTATCGATACTGAAATATCGATACTCCTTTTCTACAGTATCGATAACAGCTGCGCTCTGCTCTCCTCTCCGACCGACTGCGAGTTGACTGCGTGTTCTGCTGGATTTTTCCTCATGACAGCCTGTTAGTGTTAGTGTGACCGGTCTGAATCTCCCACGGTTCATTCTACTACCGTATTTCCTCAAATAAAAGCCGGGGCCTTTATTTACCCGAACTGCAGAAGGTCACCGGCTTTTATTTGAAGCAGGCTTTTATTAGGGGCAGGCCTGTATTTCGAATTAAATTTAATAAATTAAATAAATCGTTTTAAATGAAAAGCGATAGCGCTCCAGAGGACAGATATCATCAGGGGCGCGGGAAGTGGGGTGGTTTCAAAGGATTGCAAATGCAATGGAAATTTTTGTTCATTTTATTCATTTTTAGAATTTAATAGTTTATTTGGAATAAACATTTTAAGTGGCCCATTAAAAAGTATTATTTTTAAGTTGAATTGTGTTTTTAAAACATACATGAGGTCATATTGTGACTGTTGCGGTATGTGCGTTGAAAGAGCAGTAATATTTCCTCCAGTGGAGATCAAGCGCCTTTCTGGAGATTCTGCTCATTTCTGAAGCAGCACCATGCGCTCAACCCAGAGCTCCCTTTGTGACATGCTGGATCAAATATAGGCCAATCTGAAATAAATAGTAAGGGCTGCCCCTGACTAAAGTTTTTTTCCTTTTCTAGTAGTTGTTCATTCAAGCCGTTGATCACACTGCCGCTACCTCATGTCATTATCTGTTATAGGCTATTTGCTTGTTATTTATTAAATCCGGGCAATTTGGTTGATAAAACAGAGATTAAAATTAAGATACAATTTATACAAAATGAAATGTACTTTTGTGATATATTTGTTGTTATTTCGTGTTTTATAGACTCAATATAAACTCTATAATTTCGTTATTTTACTAACCCAACTAATGTGCTTTCTATATTCCACGTGAGGGAAAAAAGCTTCCTTACACTTAAGAAGAGTTGTGTTCCTTTAAGCACTTTTTATCTTAATATATATCTCTTTACATAAATATTATTTTCTACTCTAACTAAACTATAATTTCATTATTTTTCTAACCCAACTAATGCGCACACTTTTCTCAATCCATTATGGAGCTATTCAATTTTGATTTTGCATATTGTTTTTTAAATGTTCGTTCGAGTAGTTCAAATGACCACTTTACAATATTTCAATAACATAGTTTATTTTGAAGCCTATGCTGTTTTCTTGTACAAAATAAAATAGTTTAAGTTAAATGCAGAGTATAAAATGTGTAAAAAAGACAAGAGGCTAAGCGATTGTCCAGATCATTTGTGTAGCTTTCACTGGCTTACACACGTCACATCTCTCATAGACTACAGTATTTAAAATAGCATATATGCATCAGTTATATTCTCTATTTAATTTACAGAGCAATCCCTGCAAAGTGTTTAGGTTAAGTATAGAAGAGACCAGGATTGTGTGTCGCACTCGCAAGACTCCCAGCGGGGGGCGATGGCCACGATGGTTTCGCTCCTTCTGCATAACCCTACTGTACATTATGTTGAACTTGAATGCACATGAAATGAAAGGAAATAATTCCCCCCCGGCCTTAATTTGAGACCGGCCTTTATTTGTTCGTGCTGGCCACGCCCCCGGCCACTATCAGAGGCCCGGCATTTAATTGACTACAGGCTTTTATTTGAGGAAATACAGTAATTCCCGAGGATTTCTGAAGCGCACACACATACTGTAATAAAGCTGCCTCTGATATACAAGTGCAAAAATGAGCTCCTTTTCCAGCTTATTAATGGTCAAATACACTGTGTCTCACTGCCCATCTTGGTGAGGTGAGTATTAACGTAAACACAGTCGTAACCAGCTCACAGGAACAGTGTTTGGGATCCATGCATGCATCAGGTCTTAAAGGGACAGCAGTTATTTATTATTCAAACTACAAAAAGACAAACGATCACTTACTGCTCTTGACTGATTAACTTGTGTAACTTTTTATGGATTAATCTGCATTTAATTTTTTACAATGAAGATTATCCAATGTTATTTTAAATTGGATTACTTTGTAGTTTTTTTATTTTTTATTATTCAGTTTCTTACCTGAATACTGGTAGATACCTGAAAAAATAAAGCAGTCTATTTCATTTGTATCTTTATTTGATTATATATATATTATGTATTTGTGCTATTGTTCGTAATTTGTTTATTTGTTCTTACAGTTCACTCGTCTTTTTAAATTCAATTTGAAATCAAGCTTCCTTGTATGTAAGCTATTGCAACACAATTAGGTAGCAAATATTTGTGAGATAATTGTAATGGTAATTGCAAATCAACGTTTATATATAAGAAAAAGCTTTATCATATAAAGTGATCTCTTCAGAAGAAAATTTTAATTGCCTAGACTTTGAATAGACAGACAAAAAAATTAAAAATATCTATTTTTGACAGTATATGCAGCGCTTCCCCGTGGTATTCCTGGTTTGGATGGAACCACACAAAGGTGAGTAAATAATGACCGCATGTAATTTCAGATTGAATAATTATGAAATCATCTTATGTAGGGAGTTTTTTTTGGGTTTTTTTGCAAATCTTAAAACTAAATTTAAACTATTGTATAGTTAACAAAGAAATGTCATCTCCATTATTAGGAACATGTAACATTTGTTTCTGTATTTAGTTCAAATAACGTTAGAAAACACTGTCATGGTCATGATGTGATTGGATCCCAGAAGTCCTATAGCTTTAGATCACTCTGTGACCAACACATTGTCTTATATTGTGTTTGGGCATGTTCGAGACCACCTTCCCTAAATAAAGTTCTCAAAATAATTTTGAGATCACGTGCAGCACAGTTAAGACATTTCTGGAAGACAAATTGAAACTGTGTGGGCGATTAATCGGAGACTGAAATAGTCCTAGCTCTGCCTGTCTGATTTGAGAGATGTTTGACAGATTATTTTAATTAAATATAAGTGACAAACTTAAATTACTCTGAAAAGTTCTTATCAGATGAGAAGTCTATCAATGTATCATCTTTTTACTCCTTTTATAACTGTATTATCTTTATCTTGGTTAATTCCTTCTATAACTGTTTACATTCTCGTTGTATTAGTTAGCATTAGTTAATGCATTAATTAACATGAACTAACCATGAACAACAGTGCATTAACTAATGTTAACAAGATTTTAATAATGCATTAGTAAATGTTGAAATTAACATTAACAAAGATAAATAAATGCTTTATTAGTGTAGTTCATTATTAGTTCATGTTAGCTAATATAGTTAATTCATGTTAACTATTGAACCTTACCACATTTTCCTTACTTTTATTTTCTGATTATTGTAATTCCCTTTCCTGTGTAAAGCACTTTGAAATACCATAGTGTATGAAATTTCCTATATAAATAAACTTGCCTTGCCTAAAGATAAGCCATCTCTTACAGGTTACTAATGTTGCGCAAAGTTACAAACCAAAACGTGGCGCTCATGTGTATACAACTGTTTGCACATGCATCACCGTGTCGGCGACCCTTTTTTATACAAATACTTGGTATCGTTTGGTCTCTAACTGAAACAAATATGATTGTTGTATTCTGTTTGTTAAAGCCTTTTCAACGATATAGACACAAGTCTGTTATGTAGTTTACTATGATTTTACAGATCACATTTTCATGGAAAGCATTTTTTTCACACTATGAAAAAAAAGAGCACTTCTAATAGATCACAAATTAAAAGCACATGTGTTAAGTGATGGCCATACTCCATATATTCACTGTAAAGCCAAGCTTCTAAGCTTTAAAACAACACCTATTTGGTGGTAATCAAAGGGATAGTTGCTCCCAAAATGATGTTAATAAAGGCCTTTTGAAGTGAATCGATGGGTTTTTATAAGACAAAAAAATCCATATTTAACACGTTCTAAAGTAAAATATCCACCTAGGATGGCTTGAGGGATAGCACCATTTTTGGGTGAACTATCCCTTTAAGCAAGTGGTTGTTAAGTTACATGATAGCTTAAAATATCAGTTCGGATTTAAGAGATTAGGTTATCGATTAATAGATTACTTGATCATTAATTTAAACAATGATCGATTATGGGAATTTATGTAAATTGACATCCATAGTTGCTAGGTGACTTATACACATAAATAGATGAGTGAATACAAGAGATGTGACAGAATGCAGAGGCGAATGCAGCATGTTTTAGAGAAAGGTGTGAGCGTACTAGTAAATGACAGGAAGTGGAGAAAGCACCTAGAGGTTTCAGTATGTACATAGATACTCACAGAGTTTGAAACTTCACAGACAAACACGGCGCTGGAGTTTTCTGATATTTTGCTGTTGGATTCTTTGTTTGGTTCTGGAGTGTTGTTTATCGCCCAGTCTCCCTAATGAAATATATAGGCTATGCATTAAAAATATTTATCATTTCCTTGCATAAATTAACAGTCCGTTTGATACATGTGGCTTTTAGGACTATATGAATGTAATAATAGTGACTACAGAAAGAATGTGTACACTTGAATCACCCTTAAAACTGTCTGAATGTGTTTGAATTAGATAACATTATATCAAAGCGTCTGCACTCTTGAATGACACTTCCTTTAACCTGATATTTAAAAATATTTTGTTTGCAATGCAATGTTTTCCAAAGTAAAATTTTAAGTGTCATAAGTGTCTAAAAACTGGCAGGCAAACGCAGTGACATGAGATTCAGAGGAGTATCGCCAGTAAATCGTGCTGTAACTCACCCGCTGGTCTTGAACAGGAGTAGCCAGAGCTGTACTGATTCTCGTACCCAGACGCAAACGTTTTTTCCATGTGTAATAGTACTCGACACACTGAGACACTGACTTTGTCTTGACCTAAATAAATAAAACACATTCTCACAGTCACCAAACCAAATTAATGCTAAAGTATTTGCAAAAAAACCCCAAATGATTAATATTTATTTCATGACTGCACCATTTTCTGGACAAGATAGAAGTCTTTATGATAATTTAAAAGTGCTTTGTTCAGCTGCCGTTTCTCCTGAAGTGTCCACCTGTCTGATCCTATTTGATGATAAGAGAAGAAATACTGTAATGAGGTGCATTTAGTGTTTTAAGTTCCTTTACTAACTGTAATTTATAATCTCATTATACTTCCTCAGGAAGGAATTATTGCATATGAAGATAGAACAGTAAAAAGAAAGACAACATGAAAGTCTTTATTTTTGGGTACATGAACAGTCACGCACCTGCGTAATGATAGTCTGTTTTGAGGCTGGATGTGTTTAGCGTTGACAGGAGAAGCTTTTCAAGGGTATTCTGGAACATAATAGTTATTTTAAGGCTTTTTAGGCAAGTTTTAGTGTCAGGAAGCGATAATAAGAAAAATAATTACCATAATATCTCCTCTGCACTCAAAAAGACAGTGAAGGACATATTCTGTGTTTGCTCCGCCACCTGGTAGTACACTAGAGCAAGCCATTTTCAGAAGATTGTCCACTAAAAGGGGGAAAAAATTAATTGTAGTCAGAATTTTGGTCCTTTTTTTTCTTATTGTGAACCAAAAACAAAACCTTTTAAAATGAATATTTCGGACCCTAAAAATAACGTGCCCATCATAATAATCTTTTATTTTCTATTTTATGTAGCATAGTTAGCCTAGTTAACTTGATGATTTTATGTTTTACTTTGTAAGAATACCCGCTCTGCATTGTAAAAACACTATAGTAGCTGCACCTAACTCCTTAAGCACAAAAGTAAAATAAATGTTACCTTTCTGCTGGTTATCAGTATCGGTATCCATGTCTTTGGTAGGCAACCACAGAAGAACAGCATTATGGGTATCATCCTTTATGAGGGGTTTACTCTTAATGTCTGGGATCTTTGCTTGAAATTCTTTACCAACATTAATGCGACTGTAGAGAACATGAAAGAACTGATTACTGAGTTATTTTAATCTGACATTTTTAAATATAATAAATTAAGCAAGCCATTGACAGTAACATGATTTGTAGTAACACATTAGTGTAGCTTTAAAGGTGAAGTGTCTGTTTTTTTTTTTTATCTTAAACCACTTTTATGATTATGATACCTCAAATCATGCAACTTTTTGAGGAGAAGTGTAATATTACCTTTCTAAGTGAAACTTTTTTTTGCCTTGCAGACTTGGTGGGAAAAATATGAAATGGGAGGAAAATTTCAATGCTTTTGTATTTGTGTTTAGGTAAAAATCTAGTAGGTAGTACCGATACCACAAAAAGTACACTGTACCAAAGTTGATACCATGGTAAAAAAGTAAAAAAAATAAAAAATAATAATACTTAAACATTAACTTTTTTTTATAGATATAGATATATATATATATATAAAAATTACTATTTTCTCACCAAAATGTTTGCTAACTTGTAGTTGTGTTTTAATAAGGTAGCCTAACTCACAACTAAGGTTGCGATAGTCAGTAATAAAACAAGAATGAATAAACACATTAGAAGCAGTAGCATAAATAAATACAATAGAATAAAGATACAAATTAAACAATGCTGTATATTTTTTCAACAGTTAGCCTGACGTCGTCATACTCAGATTCTAGTAAGAATATGAGTCTGCTACTGCTCCATTGGGCTGTGATTATGGGGCGTGTTTCAACCGAACCTAGAAAGAAAATGCCTCTGCACTCAAATGGATAGACCTACGTTGCTAATCAGAGCAACGGAGTAAGTGGCGTGTTGAGCGACGCATAGTTGTCAACAGAACTCAACTGCACGCACGCTGGAAGAAGTAGAAGAAGATTAGTGTAAACTATCTTTGCTGGTGTTGTAAAAAGAGAATTTAAGGATACAAGGAGTACTTACCAACACGATCGTCATTTTTGAGAGAATTGGTAAGGGTGAATGCATGTACGAACAAGTTTTCAGTTTAGTAAACAAATTCAACCCAAGTGCTCTTTCGTGACGTGGATGATTACATTACTATTGATCATCTCTCCATCATCATATAAAGCCCACCCTGACAATTTGATTGGTCCGAACAGCTCTGGTTCGAGCATAGTTGCTCCACAACGGATCAAATCCAGACATAACTTCCTGACCTCAAATGTTGTGGGCGGGGCTAAGTTCTAAGTAAAAATACCACAGAAATTGAATAATCAAATATAAAATAACTTTTGTCGTTTGATTATCATTAATAATACAGACAGCCAATAGTAGACAGGAGCAGGTTTTAAAGGCTAATGAACGGAGACAATATGCTGTTACACATGCTGTTAACATTCACATAACCTGCACGAATATTCGCCAAGACGGGCATTTTGACATGAATGTTTATGTGTAGGCTAATAAGCCACGAAAATCAGACACTCGCGACAGTCGAGACAAGACAAGGTACCGCTGAATCACTAACACTGTTTGAGAAATTGTCCCACAGAAAGTTTTAAAGTTACTGATTTGATCTGATAATCTGTTTGGGTTCAACCTAAATGCTATAGGCCTAGGCCAGGGGTAGGCAAGTTTAGTCCTAGAGAGCCGCTGTCCTGCAGAGTTTGCTCCAACCCTAATCAAACACACCTGAACAAGCTCATCAGTGTCTTCAGGATTACTAAAGCTATAGGCAGGTGAGGGTTTTTCAGGGTTGGAGGCAAACTCTGCAGGACAGCGGCTCTCTAGGACCGAACTTGCCTACCCCTGGCCTAGGCCTAGTTCGGTACCATCGGTAGCTACTTACGGCACTGTAGAAAAACAAGTACCGTCAGGATTTTCAAATATTGATACCGACTTGGTACCAAAATATCGGTTCTCATGACATCCCTAATTTGCGCAAAAAACCTGTGTTCTCAGAAAAGTTTTTTTGCAAGCATGTGAACTTGTGAACACACAAGTTTTGGGAATATTTAAACACAAAAGCATTGAAATATATTTAAAAAATATATTTCATGTTATTCTTTTCCATCACCATGTGCCCATCATCTTAAAAAACAGACAGCAACGTTTGAGAGGTAACACTAACATTTTCTTCAGAAAATGTCAAACATTCTATTTGTTGCCATTAGTGGCATTGAATTTACACCCATCTTTACATAAAAACTACTACTTACGGAGTTACTTTAATCACTTTTTCCCTTGAAGCCTCACCGCAGTCATCTATAACACCTAGTTATAGAGATGGATAATCCATATTAATATAAAATACACTCACCTAAAGGATTATTAGGAACACCATACTAATACTGTGTTTAACCCCCATTTTAGTACAGTGAACTCATTGTCATGTTCAAGAAACCAATTTGAAATGATTCGAGCTTTGTGCATTATCCTGTTGAAAGTAGCCATCAGAGGATGGGTACATGGTGGTCATAAAGGGATGGACATGGTCAGAAACAATGCTCAGGTAGGCCGTGGCATTTAAACGATTCCCAATTGGCACTAAGGGGCCTAAAGTGTGCCAAGAAAACATCCCCCACACCATTTCACCACCACCACTAGCCTGCACAGTGGTAACAAGGCATGATGGATCCATGTTCTCATTCTGTTTACGCCAAATTCTGACTCTACCATCTGAATGTCTCAACAGAAATCGAGACTCATCAGACCAGGCAACATTTTTCCAGTCTTCAACTGTCCAATTTTGGTGAGCTTTTGCAAATTGTAGCCTCTTTTTCTCAGCGCGTGTCCAGTCTGGCGCGTTTTCAGATCATGCCTATGGAAGCTTAACTTTCATAGGAATTAATTGAAAAGTTGCAACACTCACTTTGCTGCGCTCTGTTATGAATGCCCGAGCTGAGCGGCCGTGCGCATTTACATGGTGTGAGAACTACTTTGTAGTTGAGATGAGTGGTACCCAGTGGGGTCTTCTGCTGTTGTAGCCCATCCGCCTCAAGGTTGTGCGTGTTGTGGCTTCACAAATGCTTTGCTGCATACCTCGGTTGTAACGAGTGGTTATTTCAGTCAAAGTTGCTCTTCTATCAGCTTGAATCAGTCGGCCCATTCTCCTCTGACCTCTAGCATCAAGGCATTTTCGCCCACAGGACTGCCGCATACTGGATGTTTTTCCCTTTTCACACCATTCTTTGTAAACCCTAGAAATGGTTGTGCGTGTAAATCCCAGTAACTGAGCAGATTGTGAAATACTCAGACCGGCACGTCTGGCACCAACAACCATGCCACGCTCAAAATTGCTTAAATCACCTTTCTTTCCCATTCTGACATTCAGTTTGGAGTTCAGGAGATTGTCTTGACCAGGACCACACCCCTAAATGCATTGAAGCAACTGCCATGTGATTGGTTGATTAGATAATTGCATTAATGAGAAATTGAACAGGTGTTCCTAATAATCCTTTAGGTGAGTGTACAGCAACTGTAACAAGCATTCACCATGCATCTAAAAAAAAGGCCCATTCACACCAAAAGAACGCTAACTATAATGAAAGCAGGATAGATTCTGATTGGTTGTCAATGTTTTTATCGTTCATTAGCTGGAATAGTAGTTCTGAAAATTATTCCAACGACATCATTCCTCTGTGCTATTTTAGTTAGTTGAGGTGGACTCTGCTATTCTTTTACATTTAGAATGACTTTTAGAACTATATCGTTATAGTTATCGTCCTTGGTGTGAACAGGCCTGATTTGAGTAAAGATAACTCTTTAATATTTGTTATTGTCATAAGATCTATAGAGATTATAGAGATAATAATTGTAGTTTAATTTCACTACCGTCTGCGGCAGACACACTGCTCTTGCCTCTTCCATTGACAGCACTGAAGAGGCCCGAGCCCGGGCGTACGGGGCTGAGCATGGGTGGAGGGGTGTACGGCACGTCGTCCCCCATGCTGCTCTGTGTCCTCAGCTGACTGCGGAAGAGCACAGCACCTCTGGACTCCTGAACGGCACTGGGCGGAGGGATCATCAATGGGACCAGACAGTGGCGGTATCTCTTTTTTACCTGCTTTTTGGCACATTCTTCATCCGAGATGGATCTCTTTATCTAGAATGCGTAATGTGACGCATTAAGTTAAAATCTGATCAGAGATTACATTACTCAATCAAGTAACACAAACATAATGTTTTTCATAACTTAAAAACATAAGTTATTTCAAAGTGATTTTACATGGTTCCATGACAGGATTTAATTTATTCAATGTATCTCTTTTATCATATCATTAAATTATATACTATATAGCTAGTGAACAGTTAGCAAACAGTTGCAGATATTAGCATGCTAAATGTTAAGTCTTTAAATAAAGCAATAAAAACATATTCTATACCTGTCTTCAGCCTGAGAAAAACTTCTACTCTTCCCCAAAAGTAATGTGTAATGGCTCTAATTGACAACTTTGTTCCATGGAAAGCATGCTGGGAACTACACTTTCAGTTATGTCAGCATCAAAAATTATTATTATTATGCATAATTTATTATAGTAGATTGCACATTTTTCGAGACTTGCATTAACTAAAAGCAAATAAGTTAAGTTTAATAGAGAAACACAATTTGCTTGTGTAGATCACAAATAATATGAGTAAATTGGAAAATCTGTGTTTTCCTATTTTTCCTATTTTTAATTTGTTTATGCAGTTATTGTAGTGTTTATTAAATTGTTGATCGTTATTTTACAATGTATGTGCCCTTGTAAACTTTAATCAAAAAGCAAGCTGTCACTCACATGAGTTCACAACAAACAACGATTCAGCGATGAATTAAAAAAAAAAATAATAATAATAAAAAAAAAAACAAAGCATAAAGATCCACCCCTAAACATAATGTGGCGTATTCGCGCGAATCGCGCGAAGGTGGACGCTTGAACATTTTGAGTTCACTCGCTTCATTCGCGCGTGTAATTCGCGCGAATCGCGTGTGAAAAACGCGTGTGACAACTACACACCAGACGCGAATTCACGTCATGGGCGGGGCTTCTGCTCTATATGAGCCTATATGAGCTTTTTTTGTAAAAAATACTACTATTAATGTGCGACAAAACGTAGTTTAAAGACTTTTTCAGGCGATAATATAGTTGTTTAAAGCTCAAATCTGTGGTTAATTTATAAAAAGAGTGCCTATTTGAGCATTTTATCTGGCGTTTTCGGAGTTGTGAGATCCAGGGGATCGGCGGCGCTCAGCGCTCGTGTACCCGGCGAGACCCGCCTTCCCTCGGCTAGTCCTTCTCACATTTGCCGCTGGCTCTGGCTCTTTTTTTTCTGCTCCTGTCTCGTTGTGAAATGGCTCACTAGGCTCACAATAACTCACAATAACTCACTTTCTTCCAAGCAAGATCCTTTTTATTCCTTTTATTCCTGTTCCTGTAGTGATAGGATGATGTATTGTACAGCTCCGGGTCTCCACATACGGCCACCATTATCTTGTCCTCCATTGTTGTTGGGATTTCTGCCTCCGCTTGTAAATGCGTCACTACTAGAGCAAGCTCGTGATTGGTTAACGCGGCGCGAAATATCCGCCAAAGTTCAGATTTTTCAACTTGAGCGATTCAACTTCACGCGTTCAAAACGCTCAATTCGCGTCATTCGCGCCGCCTCAATCGCGCGAATCGCGCGAATCTCGCCGCCTCATTCGCGCGAATCGCGCCGCAGAATGCCATTTCGCGTCTCTGCATTGACTTAACATGTAAATCACTCGCGCGAATCGCGTCCGGTGTGAACGCAGCTTAAGTCATTAGATTGTTAAAAAATGAGATTGTACAAATTCATACTGTTTGACAAAGCATAAAATAGTTACAAATTGCCATGAGATTGTTGAAATAGCCAGTAGTCTTTAGTTTACATCACAGCCATAAATGTGCCACTTTCTAATGCAAATCTGGTGGCAGAAGGCATTAGGAAGATGGACGTTTTTGTTTTAGGGAGTATTCGATAGGACACAAATTTGCACCTAAATGCAAGATACGTCATCAATATTTTTGAAAGAATGCTCATTTTAAATGCATATATTGCTAAAAGTAAATTGTCAGCTTCAATGTACATGTATTATAACAGACCAAAAGCCATATAACTCCTATTTTGATTTTCATGAAATTTGAGGAAAATTTGTGAGGAAAAGCTAAATATTTGAAGCATAAATCAAGTTTTTAAAAAAAAAAAAAGTTTTACAATTAAAACCCCATTTTGAGCATTGTCTGTCTTCTACATTTTCAGAAAGCTGAAGTGATGCTCAAGACCTCAATGTTAAAGCTTAAAATAACTGTATTAATGCCAAAACTCACACAGGAAGGGTGGTTTTGTACAGGCGGAAGAGGTGACTGTGCGCCGCACTTAATTAAACCGCTTTGTTCATCATCTTTTTGGTGGCAAAGAAGGTTGAGCATAAGTTTGGTTGGGGTCTGGGAATCCTTGACCGGTACTGACACAGGTAAGATGATGGGATTGGTTTGAGTAACCTCAGTAGACAGATGAATGTGCCCATCTCTCTGGTAAAAAAAAAAAAAATGAAGCAATGGGCCAAATCAGCATGCTGTATTTCATGCAAAACTCTACATCTTTTACACAAACAATCCCATTGATGATCCAAATGAGTGTGGTTCGTACCATTTTGATGGGTGTGGGATGTGTCCGCAATCCTCCATGTGAGCGCATGTGGCCATTCAGTGCCGGAAGACTTTTGAACTCCCTCTGACAGACGGTGCATCTCATCTTTGCATGAGATCCCTCCTCTCTTGACAAGCCAAGTTCTGCTCTACAGAAATCCAAATCCACAGACTATATTATAGTATATAAATAATGCGTTACATTCCACAGTTGCCTTTGGCTTGCACACTTGGGGGCAAAAGATATGATGTACTATGTACAATGTGTTATGTATAAGTACCATGACTACTTTCAATTAACTCTTCAGTTAAACTGCTTCGGGGATGGCGACACAATCAAATTTTTTAATCCTGTCATTTGTATGCAACACTTAACCTTGTCAGTAATGCACATCACCAAATAATTATTAGGCTTGTCGGTACACCAAATTGGGTTACGCTTTATTTTAAGGTGACGTAGTTACACTTTACTACATGTACTTACTATAGTAATAACGGTAAATTATGCATAGTTACAAGTAACTAAACCAAACCCTGACCGTAACTTTATAGTAAGTACATGTAGTTAATTAATATTAATCAGTAATTACTTAAAGGATTAGTTCACTATAAAATGAAAATGACCCCATGATTTACTCACCCTCAAGCCATTCTAGGTGTATATACGACTTTCTTCTTTCTGATGAACACAATCCGAGTTATATTAATAAATATCCTGACGCTTCCAAGCTTTATAATGGCAGTGAATGCAGCTCACGAGTTTGAAGCTCAAAAAAGTGCATCCATCCATCATAAATGTTCTCCACACGGCTCCGGGGGTTAATAAAGGCTTTCTGAAGCGAATCAAAGGAGAATCAGAAGGCCTTTATTAACCCCTGGAGCCGTATGGATTACTTTTATAATGGATGGATGCACGTTTTTGAGCTTCAAACTCAGTGAGCCCCGTTCACTGCCATTATATATATGGATATTTATTATAACTCCGATTGTGTTCATCAGAAAGAAGAAAGTCATATTTACCTAGAATGGCTTGAGGGTAAGTGAATCATGGGGTAATTTTCATTTTAAAGTTAACTAAATCTTTAAGTAAGTACAATGTAACTATGTCAGCACCCCCCCCCCCCCCATCTACCCCCCGCTTGGCTGTTTATAATATTACAAAATGTAAACTATATTATCGTCCAGCTATTATGTGCTAAATGCAAATATGAGGCATAACGATATTAAGATAAACATTAACATCATGATTTCCTTTAAAGCTGCTTCGAAACAATGTGTATTGTGAAAAGCACTATACAAATACACTTGACTTGACTAAATAAATAAGTAGGGTTAAGGTTAGATTTAGGGTTAGAGTCAAACCTGAAATGAGGTGAAATAGCCTCATCTTGAATATCTGGTGAAGATGCCTGCAAGACATGTTTTAGAATCCTTTAACCTAAATACAAAATGTTGCTAATGAAGTAATACAAAATAAATAAAAAAATACAGTACCTGTGACCACTGAGGCACATGTGCGGTGTGATGATGAAAAATATCTCCCCTCATAGTCGTCTGTGGAAGAGCTTTACAGACCCCTGAACTCTTGCTCTGGTAGACAGGACTGCAAAGATCTTCACTTCTATGAGGGAAGTTGAAACCAGACAGATTTTCTTTGGGACTTGAAAACACGGGTGTGTTGGGTGCGGAGTGATCACTAAACACGTTGTTTTGCTTTGCTGGGATTGGTTGATCTTGGGACTGAAGGGTGAGGTAAGGATTGCCAGGATCAGAAAGTGAACGAAGATGCTGTTGGTCCTGGTAATGGTAGATCTGCTGGTCTGGGACTTTAAAGTCTTGACGGGGGTCGTAGGTTGGTGACTGAGCAGGTTCTTGGCTCTCTAGAGAATCATTGTGAGTTTTATGTGCAAATATCCCTCTTTGTTGTTGATTCAAGGCCATTGGATATGACATTGGGTGGCTTTGATAACCGTGCTGATGATGCCAAGGGCTCTGTGGCTTATGGAGACTCCTGTTTACCTGCTCCATGTTGTCCACTTTCTGTTTGTGTTGCTGGTATCCATAGTGAAACTGCTGGTGGTTTTGGTAAAGGCCTTGCAATGAATGTTGACTCTCTGACAGATGGAAGCCGGACTGTTCACATATCGCTTGTGTTTGGCCTTGAATGACCATTGGGTTAAAAATGGGAGACTCCAAGGATTGCCTGTCCGATCCTTCTGGCAGACCTTGTAATAAGTGCAAAACCTCTGAAATGCGGTTTTCTGAGTGCTTATCAGCTGTCCTGTTACTATCACTGAAGAGAAGGTGAATATTTTTTGTAGGGAAGGCCTGCGAGAACGAGTCCAACCTTTGAGAATGAGAAGCGCTGCTGTTGTCTTTGCAAGGCATTGGTGAGATATTCTGAGACGTGGTGTTAAACGGATATATTCGATTGGTCTCAGAAAGTTCTTCATGAGAGGAAGATCCCCATGATGACCTTCCAAACTGATTATATTCCCAGTTCCCAGCACTGTTTGGCATGTCAAGCATTGGAGAAAGTTCATGTCCTGGAGTGCCAGGAGATGTTAGTTGCTCGTGGTTGAGTCGCGGAGACATTGGAGATTGGCTCAAGCTCACGTTAGGCACACCGTAGTGAGTTACACCCAACGCGCTTGGGCTGTGCTGGAACAAATAGGTCCCATTGGTGTGGTTGGTGAACTGATTCGTCTCATACAGGTTTTCTGTCATCTTTAGAAAGATTAAAGTGCCACTTCTGTATAGTTAAACTAATGGTTTGAGGAGATGTGATTACATGGTGGTTTGAATGTCACCTTGAAACTTGTTTCTGTCATTGAGTATTTCAAAAATAGGGTTTTCCTGTAAAACAAGACAGAGCAAGATATTATTTTGCTGAAAGAAAAAGACCAGAACCAGATGTATGCTAACATTCAAATGTTTGAAGTTAGTAATTTGTTTTTCATTTATATTTTTACTCTGCAAGGATACATTAAATTGGTCAAAAGTAACATACATTTATAATGTTTCTAGATTTATATTTAAAATAAATCCTGTTCTTTTGGAGAAAAAAAAAAAAAGATTTCCACGGTTTCCACAAAAATGTGAAGCAGCACAACTGTTTTCTACATTGATAATAATAATAAAAAATGTTTCTTGAGCAGCAAATCAACATATTAGAATGAAATAAAGACTTAGCTTTGCATCACAGGAATAAATACAATTTACAAAAATACATTTCAAAATAAATATATTCAAATAGAAACATTTATTTTCAATTGTAATAATATTTCACAATACTATTAGTCGTATTGTTCAAATAAATGCAGTCTTGGTGAGTAGAGGAGACCCCACACTTTACGGTAGTTCATATTTTAATTTCATGTTGACTTTAATTGAACTTGTTCACAGGTTATTTCCATTATATTTTTTCAAACGTGTCAAAGTCTAGATCGTGCCTGAGATTAATTAGTTCATTTTTTATACAGACAGGAATCTGTCTTTAGCAAACTAATAATATCTTATTTTAACGCCCCCAGGAGATACAGTAAATTCACACCATGACTCAGTCTGAAGCTTCCTCTCACATCTAGAATATGAAGTATAGACACCATCTTATCACTTCCTGTCACATGGTCTTCTCAGAACATAGGACGACAGTTTGATCTGTATCTAAGAGCTCTTTGAAAGATGCTGCAGTCCTAAAAATATTATTTTTGGTGTACAAACATTTTCACAAATTCAATGAATTTAATATTGCATAGTAAAACTGGCGTAAAAATGTACTTACTAAAGCTTTCTTTCTACCTAAAGTATTACAAATCAAGGTTTGTCTTACAAAACAATGTGTGCAAATGTAGAAAATAACAAATGCATGTACTTTTACCCATGTGTGGTTTGAGAAACACCAAGTGTTGAGTGTGTTGTTTGAAGAAAGTGTGCTAACAGATCATTTTTTCAACTCTATGAATCAGATTAACACAGCATCTGAGTTTCAAAGGCTCAAGTGCGCACTGTGGTTTCGAAAGTTTCCATCTCCACTTTAGTCTGAATGCGTGAAGCCGTCAGACTCTGACCAGTGAGTGGAACAAGGTGACTGTTAGACCTTTTGAAATAAACTTTAAAAAAAAAAATGTTGTGTGCGTACAGACAAACACAACTGAAAGATCTGTACTGTCTCGAAAAAAGACACTACTGAGGCACATCATCAACTCAACCCTTATCTATTGTTTTTTTTTTTAAACGAGAGACTTAAAAACTTTAGGTTAGCATCAATTGAAGGCTCTTTTTTCTGTCTACCCCTTTTTTCTTGGTGTAACATATTTTGCTTCATTGCATGACGGTGTCCATTATTTTTGGAATTCAGTAGTTACTGAGGCATAGTTGTGGTTACAAACAGGGCTTGGCATTACATTTGTTTGCTCACCAGCCACCATGACTAGTGGTTTTCCAAAATTACTAGCCACTAAGCATTTCCACTGGCCACAATTTTCACATCGATACCATGGGGAAAACTACCGTTTTATATATTTTTAATGTTATCTCATAATCTGGCAACAGGTATATTAGGCTGCTGTCACTTTAAGACCTGACACACAGATCCATTATACCGTTGCCTATGCGTTTTCTTTCTCAACTTACATTGAGAAAAAAAAAATTTGTTCTGAGAGGGGCTTTATGTGCTCGCACTTTGTTTGTTTGTTTGTGTGTCAACTCGCTGTCAGAGAGATAAGAGCATGAAAACGCAGCTGGTATCCTGTGTCTATTCTGCGGAAAATTAGTATTGGAAGCGTTTCAGATACTTAAGTATCATTATTGAAAAATCTATATTTTTGACAACACTGCATTGCACCGTAGTTTATTATTTCAGATGCCTTTTTTAAAGACTACAGTTGTAGCCTATATATTACTGTATAAATAAAATTCAACCCACAAAGTGCCTAGTAGAAGTGACTGCATTACACGCCACTGCTGAAATCCATCCTCAAGGGCGGTCAAACCCTGGGGCCTAATGTATAAACGTTGCGTACTCACAAAAAAATGGCATTGAAATGTGCGTACACAATTTTCCATGCACATATCGGGATTCTCCATCCATGGTCCGGCATGCACTTGCACCACGGTTCATCTAAAATCTGACGACGCATCTATAATATGGTTTATTGAAAATAACAAAGCGTAAAACAGACAAACATGTATGTTAGACTAATGTATGTTCATGTCGATAGTTACACATTCTGGCTTCCCAATACATTACAACAGCGATGATCAAAAAGCGTGGACAAAATAGTTACTCTTGTAATCATTGTTCATTGCCGTACATGCTCGAACACGACCCAGTCATTTACACCGTCACCACTCGGGTGTAGACAGTGCGCGAGCGTAGGTGAGACCTAAATGGCACACGTTGCTATCTGTGTTTCAACGAAACTTGCCAATTTAAACATTCAAGCGCAAGACACAAAAGAGAACTTGCGCTTGCTGACAAACGATTGTGTGTTTGTGTGTGTGTGTGTGCGCGCACGTACGTGAAGCACGCACATCTGAAAGTCCTCTTTCAAGTCTTGCGCTTGTACGGACATATTCACACAAAAATGATGTCATCTTGCCCATCTTGGTGAGTATCCTAGCAAACATAGCCTTAGCCTTAAGGTTATGAATAAGCTGGTGTGTTCCAAAACAATGACAAAATTCGCATTTTGGAGATATAAGCATTCAAAACATACAGTCTCTCACTTCCGTTAAAATGAATCACAGATTTTGATGACATCATCGCAGACTTCATCTTCTTATCACATGACGTGTCCCGTCCCCTAAATTATAAATAGACGCTGAAGCTGCATCTGAAATCAGTCACTTGTTCACACATTTACTAATTTCTACATGGTGAATGGCACATAAGCGCACTATACATGCGATTGGCAACGATTCAGATATGTAATGCTTTCAGTTGAGGCGAATGAAGTCTATTTTCATGTTAGTTTCATGCGCACCGCACACACATACACACACACCAACGGCTCTGGTCTAGACTAACATTAGATACTCGAGAGCGCAGCGCGGATCATATGCGCGAGTCGGCGCAGACAACAAAACATCGGACCCATTTAAATTCTGCACAGAATGCTGTATTTCAAAGCGATTTGGAGGAGAATATGATGATAAACGGTTAGAGATTAGGAGGAGACTGGCTTTACCAAAAAGAAAGGCTCTAATCAAACTGTGGTATTAACGAAACGCTATTGGCTGTTTCAAAAAAGGGGAGGAGCTGCTAACAGCTGGCGCCGTTTCAGGGGAAATTACGCATTTAACACATTGAATAATGCTGCGTTTCAAAGCACTTCAGTGGGCCTTTAAGTAAAACGTAAACAGTCGAGAAAGACGTGTTCACGTGTAAGAGTACTGCTTTGTCTTAAAGGGAAAGTAGTAGGGCTGGGCAAATTAACGCGTTAACGCAGGCGATTAATTTTTTCAGCTTAACGCATTAAAAAATATTTAACGCAAATAACGCAGTGTCCGTTTTTATATCCTTTTTTGCCTAGCGTTACATGATCACGCTCCTATTCATGTAAATGCTTCCAAGCGCGACAAGACACAAGAGAACGCGCTGTATGTCAAGGTCCTGTCTGTGTGGCTGCGTCTCATGTCAGCTAATCGAGGGACACACACACACACACACACACACACACACACACACACACACACACACACACACACACACACTCGATGCACAGACAGACTCGCGTCAGTCTCCTGCTCACATCGAGTTCTCTTTTGCTTTTGAACAAACAATAACAACAACACAGAGAATTTTGAGTATTCTCATATTAGGAGTCTTAAATTAGTTAAATAACGTCTTAAATGAACTTAGAGTTGTGAGTAAATGAGATGCGCAGGACAGCGCGTCAGATCCGCGTCATTTTCGTCTGCGGTCATTCTTAAAGTGACAGGAGCACTGTTAAGAAGTTAAGAAAGGTGTTTGATAACTATTACATTTCTGTATATGTCTATCAGGGAAGGACATTTATTATTTTGGGTTTATGTAAAGATTGTTTTAAGTTCACTTAAATTAAAAGTAGTTTTTTTTAAAGCCTAATAAATGTTGAAATTGTTGAAAATGTTATTTTTGAAATAATGTAACGTCATTAATGTTTCATAGAGACATTAGTATCAGTGATACTGGCCTTCATTCATAAAAAGATGCCATTACAACACATATTTAAAATATACTGTCTTTAATTTTTTTCTACATTAATTTGGAGAGTAACTGAAATTATTACAATATCAAAATATAAAAAACTTAAAATATTAAAAACTTGCAATTAATCGCGATTAATTACAGGGGGGGGGGGAAGTGATTAATTAGTAAAAAAAAAAGTAATCGATTCCCACCACTAGAAAGAAGCCTTTTCCTGATGTCTGCGTTTTTAATGTTAATCAAACAACAAATTACTACGAAATCACTCACTGCTCTTGACTGAATAGCTTTTGTAACTTAAGTAATGATTCATCTTTATTTAATTTATACAGTGAAGATTATATGCAATTTTATTTTATATTTGATTACTTTATTCACTTTCTGTACCTGAAAACTACTGTTAGTCACCTGAAAAGCACTGTGTACTTTATATGCATCTTTGCTATATTGTATGTACAGTGAGGAAAATAAGTATTTGAACACCCTGCTATTTTGCAAGTTCTCCCACTTAGAAATCATGGAGGGGTCTGAAATTGTCATCGTAGGTGCATGTCCACTGTGAGAGACATAATCTATAAAAAAAAAATCCAGAAATCACAATGTATGATTTTTTTACTATTTATTTGTATGATACAGCTGCAAATAAGTATTTGAACACCTGAGAAAATCAATGTTATTATTTGGTACAGTAGCCTTTGTTTGCAATTACAGAGGTCAAACGTTTCCTGTAGTTTTTCACCAGGTTTGCACACACTGCAGGAGGGATTTTGGCCCACTCCTCCACACAGATCTTCTCTAGATCAGTCAGGTTTCTGGCCTGTCGCTGAGTAACTCGGAGTTTGAGCTCCCTCCAAAGATTCTCTATTGGGTTTAGGTCTGGAGACTGGCTAGGCCACGCCAGAACCTTGATATGCTTCTTACAGAGCCACTCCTTGGTTATCCTGGCTGTGTGCTTCGGGTCATTGTCATGTTGGAAGACCCAGCCTCGACCCATCTTCAATGCTCTAACTGAGGGAAGGAGGTTGTTCCCCAAAATCTCGCAATACATGGCCCCGGTCATCCTCTCCTTAATACAGTGCAGTCGCCCTGTCCCATGTGCAGAAAAACACCCCAAAGCATGATGCTACCACCCCCATGCTTCACAGTAGGGATGGTGTTTTACCAACAGTAACCTTGGAAACGGTGGTCCCAGTTCTTTTCAGGTCATTGACCAGCTCCTCCCGTGTAGTTCTGGGCTGATTTCTCACCTTTTCTTAGGATCATTGAGACCCCACGAGGTGAGATCTTGCATGGAGCCCCAGTCCGAGGGAGATTGACCTTTTTTCAGCAAGCTGCTTGGCAATTTCCCCGTAGCCCTTTCCAGCCTTGTGGAGGTGTACAATTTTGTCTCTAGTGTCTTTGGACAGCTCTTGGTCTTGGCCATGTTAGTAGTTGGATTCTTACTAATTGTATGGGGTGGACAGGTGTCTTTATGCAGCTAACAACCTCAAACAGGTGCATCTAATTTAGGATAATAAATGGAGTGGAGGTGGACATTTTAAAGGCAGACTAACAGGTCTTTGAGGGTCAGAATTCTAGCTGATAGATAGGTGTTCAAATACTTATTTGCAGCTGAATCATACAAATAAATAGTTAAAAAAATCCTATATTGTGATTTCTGGATTTTTTTTATTTTAGATTATGTCTCTTGCACCTACGATGACAAATTCAGACCACTCCATGATTTCCAAGTGGGAGAACTTGCAAAATAGCAGGGTGTTCAAATACTTATTTTCCTCACTGTATCTGTGCTGTTGCTTGTAGTTTGATTATTTGTTCTTATTTGCTTTATTTTTATTTGACAGTTATCCTAGTTTCCCTGAACATAACTCATACTGAACCATACTGAAACCATGATAAAAACCGTACCACGAGTAATTTGAACCCTTGAACCCCAGTGCATACGTACAGTGCTGGAGTGAGCAAAGTAACTTAATGATTTAAACTCTGTTTTACATCTGATTTATCTCATTAATGGAGTTAAGCACTGCAGTTTCATGAAATCATTATCCAGAAGTTACAACATATATGATAATTCTGCTTTAAATTATGTTTTAAATAGCATTTCTTTTTTTATGCGAATAATGATCAATGATACTTGGCTTAGCAACATAATCTTTCCATTGATCTTTCCAAAATTATGTAAAATACCATTGTGTTTGAAGGATAGAATTTTGAGGAAACTGAGGTTTTGTCAATAAGAGTCAGACGCTTTATTTACACTGCCAAAAATAAGGCCTATCTGTTTCAATTACAAATATATAAAACATCCGAAAATTTATGTTTACCTTATAGGCAAAATTACATGAATTTGATTTGCTTAAAGAAATTAAAAATACTTGGCCAGTGGAGTGGAAAAGATTGAGAATAACTCTTCTCTGAAATGTATTTACTTAGATTTATTTCACTGATTATTGAGATAAGGGACAAAACATGTCCCAAACACAAAGCCCTATTTATGTTAAAAAAGTAAGAATGTCAACACAATAAAAATACTTAAAAAGTTACATCTAAGGGACATTTGTATACTCGGGACATTCATTGCTTATTATGTTAAATAATTTATTTAGTATTATTTTAAAAGCACACTCTATACTTGGAAACACATGTAATTTAACCTGTCCTCAGCATGGGTCACAATGTAAAACGGCCAAACAAAGTGTTTTAAAATGCAACAAATAAAAAAATACACAGTTACATTAAAAGGCAGACATATTTAAAATATCAAACAATACAACAAGTAAATATTGATTTATATTTGCCATTAAAAAATAGCTATAAAAGTTGTGTCCTCACTTTGTGTCAACTCCGTCAGGATTTTTTATAATTCTGAATAAATCAGGCAGTGTCATGGGCAGCTTTAACTCTGAGGAGCACTAACTATTACCTGCTCATTGTGGATTTCACAGTAGGACACATAGTCCTGGAAGTTATAGATTCATATTTTAAACAAACAATATTGAAGTCTCTGTGGTCACAGCCTTAGAATGTCAACTCTATCATCGCAGTGCAATAGTTAGTACGTTTCATGATTCTATTTACACATACTGTATATTTGGCCTCAGCTCAACCTTTGTCAACACCGTCAGTATTTTACACCATCAGGTGAAGGTTTTTGTTAATTTTGACAGAAATGTCTTATTCTTTTTTCAATTTATTGGGTACATTTTTTAAAACGAGGAACTACATGATGATATTACTGTATAAATAAAATTCAACCCGCAAAGATGGCTAACACCAGTATTACATAACTGAAGATTTTACATTGTTTTTGGATGGATTCAATTAAATTAGCATGCTTTTTAGTGTGTCTGGCGGAGTTGACACAAATTAAGTTATAGACTGAATAAATATAATTTTTTAGAAAAAATATTTAGAAAAATAAATGTTCCCTCATTATCTGAAACCTTTGTCTACAAAAATATATATTTTTCAAAGTTTTTATTTTTTAACATTTTAAAATCTTTGTTTTGTCCCTTATCTCAAGAATCAGTGATTTATTCTTAAACAAGGCAAGGATACTGAATGATGTATAGCAATGTAATGTGACCTCACATAGTCTGTATCTCATATTTTCCTAATGTATTGAATCGTTAAACATGGTATCACATGGATGAGAATATGCATGGAAATGATATGCAGATATGTAGATGACCTTATGCATAATAAAGCTAGGCGTTGCAAGCTCCATATATGGTTATTTCAGGGTGGAGATGCATGTATGTGCACAATCTTCCGCTGACTGGGTTTTATAAAGGGAATTTTGTGCGGGTTTTATAAATCTGAAAACTTGCTTTTGTGGGTACACACACTTTTAGGATGAAATCTATGGAAAGTTTTATACATGAGGTCCCTGGTTATAACAATAATACCAACAAGTATAAAATAATACTTTACTAGTATGCCTGATTTCCCTGATTTCTATTCCCAGACTAAAATGAGCTGTTTTAACTGAAAGAAACCTGCATTGACATATCTTAAAATGTCAGTGCCATTGTTTTGACTCTACACCAGTAATGTTTTGACATTACACCAGTAATGTTTGTGTCTAAGGCACATTTATAAAAGCTACTTAACTAAGGCCTAATCCTGCCCTTTCTTTGAAACCAGGCCTTAATGATTTTTTTTTTCTTCATCAAATTGTTCAGGTGAAATATTGGAATTCTATTTTTTTTTTATCTATAATTTTTAAATATCAAATTAATATTGTATTTCAAAATTGACAATTGTTATATGTTTTCAGTTTTATTCTAACATCTGCATTATTATTTATACAATCAAATACTTATGACTTTAACACCATCATATTTAAATACTTTGTGTCGCTCATCGTGCCTGAGATTAATCAGTTCGATTATTATTTTTATGATTGTTATTTATCCATCTCAACATTAGTTGAGTAACTTGAGTTGCATCTCAACGGTCACGTCTCAAGTTTCATTTACGAGCTGAACTTTATCTATTCTTGAGGTAAACCCTACCCAGCTCACCTAGTGCTTACAACAGTACAGTCAACTATTAAAACACTGTACGTGTGTTGTGTGTTTTCAATTGCAACCATTTTTAGAAACTGCCACTCACATATTTGGCTCAACATATGTTAGACTGCATTGAGCTTTTTTTTTTTAACCCTATCTGTGCATAATGCAATCAACCCCGCTGAGGTCAATGCATGCTAGTATTACTACGACATTATGCACTGACTGTATCTGTTCATTGACTCTAAACAGAATGTCATAATTAAAACCAAACACTCTTACACTTTATTTTGAGGTGTCTTTGTTACACTGTAATTATACTGAGTACTGAGTAATATACATGTACTACATGTATTAAAATAGGTTTTGGTTTAGTTGTAATTATGCATAATTTTTTATAGTCATTACTATAGTAATTGTATGTAACAATGACACTGTAAAATATACTGTGACACTGTGATATCTGTATTTAAAATGGTCTTAGCAGTTGGACATCTTTAGAAGATGCACATGCTGCATGTATTTATGTGATAAAAAGTGATAATGCTTACCTCACTCTTTTCTTTTTGTCCGTAATTCACTTTTTTAGTGCATCAAAATGACCCATCAAGATGCACTTAATGCCATAAGATGCACAGCCATATCATAACAAACATAGACGAGGTCGGAACAGCGCATATAAAAAAAAAAAACTGAGTAACTCAACTGCACATCTAAAAAAATGGGAAGTAAGTTCAGTTCATACTGCTGACTAAGGAATTGTGCTTGTGTCCTCTTATAGCTGCAGCAAATGTCTAAAGGCCTGAGAGAGTTCAAGGAAGTCCAGGAAATGTCATCTTTCTCTTTAAGCTGAGAGACTTCCGGGGTATAACCACAAGCTATTTTCTCAACCTGCTATTATTTGTCTCATTGCTTCATCTGTAAAATGGAGGAGGATAAAAAGTTTCCAATGGCTTTCCAATGGTAAATGGTGCATAGAAAGCTGCATTACAATCTGCACTGTCAGAATCAGAATCATAGTCTATTAAGACAGTGTTGTTGTACATGGTGTCCTGCATTTTCCAATCTAAAAATGTAAATGTTGCCATTGTAAATTATGCTTGCATTATTCTTGTTTTAGAGCGTATTGTCAGCTTATAGCCACAATTCTCCATTCACACGTTGAGAAAGGTCAGCGTTTCTGTGAACGTGTTGTGGTGAACACGTACTGACAGATTTGCTGCCATCAGCAGGTAGGATATGAGCTGATGGTCTCCTTTAATTAAGAATTATGTGTGTTTTCAATATGAATAAATCATGCATGTATAACTGAACATTAATTTTATGTTTCCTTATGTTGATGCATGCTTGTAGGCCTGTCGATGTCCAGTGAGCAGAACACTTGCGGCACCGGCTTACTTATCTTCATATCAAATCAGTAAGCTAACAATATACAATGCATATGATTATAAAATCTGTAGTTATATATCCTCCACATTGCAAAAGTGAGTTTTAGTTGTATGTTACAAGAATCTCTAATTTATATAAGGATGAGAGCCTTTTGTGTTTTTACAAAAAGGTTGTTACTGTTAATTAAGCATGAGAATTGTCCCATATTAATCAGAATTAGGTCATATTATGCTCATGTAACTGTCATGTAAATGCATCATCCCATTACTATAATGAGAAAACGATGTGCATGCAAACATGTTCACTGATCAGCTCACAATTTGTTCTCGGCTGTTTTCTGTCTTCTCATGTCCTCCAGTGTTTTTCATTATATTTTTTTAATTTAAAAGGAATTTATCGGGCAGTAACAAACTTTATAAACATTTACGCTAATATTTCACAACTTAGGCCTCATTTAATTTAAAAGACTGTTTTTAAGCTTTAAGAAATATTGAAACATTTGCACTTGGTTCTGCAGTGGGGTTTTCACAATCTTATCTGATCATAAAGCTGCACCTGTTAACCGAAACCTTCTGTTTCCATCTGCAGTTAAATAGTTATACAAGCTGATGCAGTTTAGTGCAAATTAAATGTAGGAAATAAACTAATAATAGTAAACCAAAGGACGCAATAGATTATTTGTAGAATTTTATTTTAGACAACCTAAGATGCACGGAACATTCTAATCTGAGCAAAAGTTGTGAAATTATATTTTCGTGAGCCGAAAGGAGATTTATATATTCACTCAGTGTATTGTATTGTCATAATCTGCTTGCATTTTTGAGCATCTTTAAATATAGTTTGAGGTTTACGAAAACTGCTGTAAAAACAAAAAGGACCTACCTTTAGAAAGTGAAAGGACACATGATGAAGCTCTGAATAGTGTTCATTTGTCATCTTTTAGCCAAAGGATCCAGTGATCACATGACACACATAGACGCACACTGCCATCAGCTCCAATAACTTTTTTTTGTTTTCAAATAGCAGTTCAGTTTTCAAGATCTGAAATGCATCATATGCAATGCTGTAATTCGGTGGAGAGATCTGTAGTGAACACCAGTAGTGCCCTCTGCTGTAAAACACACTTCCGCTTCAACATCCTCTAAACACACTTTCACTATGACACAATATGACACACACACCAAACTTTAACATAAGAGTTTTTACATTATTTATGTATGTATGTGAAAATTTTAATGTACAGGTATGTATGTATGTATGTATGTATGTATGTATGTATGCGTGTTATGTTTGTATGAATACATGTATGTATGTATGCATGTATATGAGGGGCCGTACAAGCCATAATTCATTCTTGCACTCTCATACACTTATATTCTCCTTTCACATGCATACAGTATATTTCTACTCTCACACACATACATTCTCCTTTCATATATATCTCATGATTTTTTTTTCTCGTCATCAAATTGTTCAGGTGAAATATTGGAATTCAATTTTTTTTAATCTATAATTTTTAAATATCAAATTAATATTGTATTTCAAAATTGACAATTGTTATATGTTTTCAGTTTTATTCTGACATCTGCATTATTATTTATACAACCAAATACTTATGAATTTAACACCATCATATTTAAATACTTTGTGTCGATCATCATGCCTGAGATTAATCAGTTCGATTATTATTTTTATGATTGTTATTTATCCATCTCAACATTAGTTGAGTAACTTGAGTTGCATCTCAACGGTCATGTCTCATGTTTCATTTACGAGCTGAACTTTATCTATTCTTGACCCCCTTTCGCCTTCAGAACTGCCTTAATTCTACGTGGCATTGATTCAACAAGGTGCTAAAAGCATTCTTTAGAAATGTTGGCTCATATTGATAGGATAGCATCTTGCAGTTGATGGAGATTTGTGGAATGCACATCCAGGGCACGAAGCTCCCGTTCCACCACATCCCAAAGATGCTCTCATTTTATTACAGTGAACTCATTGTCATGTTCAAGAAACCAATTTGAAATGATTCGAGCTTTGTAACATGGTGCATTATCCTGCTGGAAGTAGCCATCAGATGATAGGTACATGGTGGTCATTAAGGGATGGACATGGTCAGAAACAATGCTCAGGTATGCCGTGGCATTTAAACGATGCCCATTTGGCACTAAGGGGCCTAAAGTGTGTCAATAAAACATCCCCCACACCATTACACCACCACCACCATCCTGCACAATGGTAACAAGACATGATGGATCCATGTTCTCATTCTGTTTACGCCAAATTCTGACTCTACCATCTGAATGTCTCAACAGAAATCGAGACTCATCAGACCAGGCAACATTTTTCCAGTCTTCAACTGTCCAATTTTGGTGAGCTCGTGCAAATTGTAGCCTCTTTTTCCTATTTGTAGTGGAGATGAGTGGTACCCGGTGGGGTCTTCTGCTGTTGTAGCCCATCCGCCTCAAGGTTGTGCGTGTTGTGGCTTCACAAATGCTTTGCTGCATACCTCGGTTGTAACGAGTGGTTATTTTAGTCAAAGTTGCTCTTCTATCAGCTTGAATCAGTCGGCCCATTCTCCTCTGACCTCTAGCATCAACAAGGCATTTTCGCCCACAGGACTGCCGCATACTGGATGTTTTTCCCTTTTCACACCATTCTTTGTAAACCCTAGAAATGGTTGTGCGTGTAAATCCCAGTAACTGAGCAGATTGTGAAATACTCAGACCGGCCCGTCTGGCACCAACAACCATGCCACGCTCAAAATTGCTTAAATCACCTTTCTTTCCCAATCTGACATTCAGTTTGGAGTTCAGGAGATTGTCTTGATATGTCTGTGAGAGACATAATCTAAAAAAAAAAATCCAGAAATCACAATATATGATTTTTTAACTATTTATTTGTATGATACAGCTGCAAATAAGTATTTGAACACCTGTCTATCAGCTAGAATTCTGACCCTCAAAGACCTGTTAGTCTGCCTTTAAAATGTCCACCTCCACTCCATTTATTATCCTAAATTAGATGCACCTGTTTGAGGTTGTTAGCCAGTCCTTCCAGAAAAATGCAGCTTTTTTTTGTGATTGTTGCGGGCAAAAATCCTTGATTATGTGGCACATTTTCTTAAAAAATGTGATGGAAAATGCGGGATATTTATGCAATTTTATGTGATAAAATTGCGGGAACTTGCAAAAACTGCGGTTTGATGAAAAAGAGAAAAAAGCACTACATCACAGAAAGTGCTGGGAATATTTAAGTTCTCATCTTGTTTTATTGAAGACATGGCTCAAATTTACAAAGCATTGAGTCAAACAAGTTCTGTAGCTTTACAAAAGGAATATGCTACAACTTCTGAAAAAATGAATAAATAACTTCCTGTTTTACAGCGGTAGCTACACAAAACAGACATTTGAGTGCTTTCAATGCACAAAGTGCAATCTCTTAAAGGGTTAGTTCACCCAAAAATGAAAATTCTGTCATTAATGACAATGACCCTCATATCATTGGACACCCGTAAGGCCTCTGTTCATCTTCAGACACAAATGAAGATATTTAAGTGTAAATCTGATGGCTCAGAAAGGCCTCCATTGGCACAATGCACTGTATACTCTCAAGACCCATAAAAGGTACTAAAGACGTTGTTACAAAGTCCATCTCACTACAGTGGCTCTACAATAACTTTATGAAGCGACGAGAATAGTTTTTGTGCTAAAACCTAAATAACGACTTGTATAGTGATGACCGATTTCAAAACACAGCATTCATGAAGCTTCGAAGCGTTATGAATCAGCGAGTCGATTCATGATTCGGATCGCGTGTCAAACTGCTGAAATATGTGACTTTGGCAATCCAAACCGCTGAATCGACTCACTGATTCATAACGCTTTAAAACGCTGAATCGACTCACTGATTCATAACGCTCCAAACCGCTGAATCGACTCACTGATTCATAACGCTTCGAAGCTTCATGATGCTGTTTTTTGAAATCGGTCAACACACCGGGAAACTGCTTTGCGCGGTCTTTTGCTGTTATTTTTGTTGGCAAATGGGAATTTGCATTCTTCATCATGGTTTCACGATATCTATGGTTTCACCACGGGGTTTTCAGCTTTTCGATGACGTTCGTGTTGGGTAATTACGTCACTTCAAAACGTTCCCATGGCAATAGGGGGAAATGGCGGCTCTTGTGTGAAGTAAACAAACATTTTTCAACTTTCTGCTAATATATATATGACTTTTTTGCAGCGAAAATGCGGGGATTATAAAATCATGCTAGCCCCGCATATTTTTTGCACGCGGAAATAGGCAATTTACGCTGCGATAGTGCGGCGTATTTGAAAAAATGCGGCCCTCGCACATATATGCGGACTTTGTATGATTATGCATTAAATCATGTGATCGCATAATCGCATTTTTCTGGAGGGACTGGTTAGCTGCATAAAGACACCTGTCCACCCCATACAATCAGTAAGAATCCAAATACTAACATGGCCAAGACCAAAGAGCTGTCCAAAGACACTAGAGACAAAATTGTACACCTCCACAAGGCTGGAAACGGCTATGGGGAAATTGCCAAGTAGCTTGGTGAAAAAAGGTCCACTGTTGGAGCAATCATTAGAAAATGGAAGAAGCTAAACATGACTGTCAATCTCCCTCAGACTGGGGCTCCATGCAAAATCTCACCTCGTGGGGTCTCAATGATCCTAAGAAAGGTGAGAAATCAGCCCAGAACTACACGGGAGGAGCTGGTCAATGACCTGAAAAGAGCTGGGACCACCGTTTCCAAGGTTACTGTTGGTAATACACTAAGACGTCATGGTTTGAAATCATGCATGGCACGGAAGGTTCCCCTGCTTAAACCAGCACATGTCAAGGCCCATCTTAAGTTTGCCAATGACCATTTGGATGATCCAGAGGAGTCATGGGAGAAAGCCATGTGGTCAGATGAGACCAAAATATAACTTTTTGGTCATAATTCCACTAAACGTGAATTATTAAATTAAATTAAATGTTTCAGCGACAGGCCAGAAACCTGACTGATCTAGAGAAGATCTGTGTGGAGGAGTGGGCCAAAATCCCTCCTGCAGTGTGTGCAAACTTGGTGAAAAACTACAGGAAACGTTTGACCTCTGTAATTGCAAACAAAGGCTACTGTACCAAATATTAACATTGATTTTCTCAGGTGTTCAAATACTTATTTGCAGCTGTATCATACAAATAAATTGTTAAAAAAAGCATACATTGTGATTTCTGGATTGTTTTTTTTAGATTATGTCTCTCACAGTGGACATGCACCTACGATGACAATTTCAGACCCCTCCATGATTTCTAAGTGGGAGAACTTGCAAAATAGCAGGGTGTTCAAAATACTTATTTTCCTCACTGTATGAGACACAAGGCTCAAACCCCTTCATTGGCACTAAAACAAAGTAAATGCTGTTTAGATTTTAATGCAGTTATCATGATTACCTAATTTGTTTTAACCAGTTTTGAAGATAATGGGAACATCCCATTATTTTTTCTTCAGATTGTCCCCATTTGTAAAACTGAAAGTACATTTTGTTTGTTAAAATGAGAGGATTTGTGTGCGTGTAGGACTTATTTACCAGGCACTAAAACTCATTCAGCGTTTTGAGGGATATTGAGCGGATTCTCACAACCAACCGGGTAACTTGGCCATTATTTTCAACAGTAATACCTGTGATTGGCTACAATACTCAATGTTGCAAAATCACATTGTAAATAGACACATTTGCAGTGGTTAACGCGCCATTTTTGGTTGAAGCTGAGGCGACTGACTGGAACCCTAGCAAGCCCATTATTATGCCTATGCGACAGCCCTGAACAAACCAAGCAAAGTCAAAATCTTTTCGTTATCCCCCTGGAGCCCGCACAAGAACCCCCGGTTGGGAATCACTGATCACTGATCTGCCTTTGTAAAATACTTCACACAACCACTGGTTTATGACAACTGTAAAACACACAGTTTCAGTCAATCTCATGTTAATCTTGAGTACCTACAGAGTAGCATTGCATCCTTCATATCTCAAAAAAGTATTTAGTTTTATTAGATTTATAAAACTGTGTGTGTGTGTGTGTGTGTGTGTGTGTGTGTGTGTGTGTGTGTGTTTATTCCAGGGTGTTGTTCTTTCTTTCACTAGTCCAAATATAGTTAGCTGAATTACAACTACAAATGAAACCAACATGCATCTTATATTGCAGTCAATCAGCTTTCGTGTTATTTGCACAAGTCTCTTTCTGATTGTACCACAGACTAGAGCTTAGATCGGGCGTTCTGAGAACAAGCCTGTAATGAGCGAAGCAGACGGGTTTGTAGCTCAACTCAATAATCCGCTCTGTGCAGGCACACGCTCATGAACCGTTCACTGGTAAAACAACGCTCGCTCAAATCCCGCTCAGACATGACATGCATCTGTACTGTACCCTACTAAAGGCTATGTATTTTGTTTAATATTTATGTTTAAATAATATAATGTTATTTTAAAATTTCATCTGATTATGAAAAGTGCAAAGATGCGAGTGGGTCAGAAATTATTTTAGTGGTTATTATATTTTGTTTAATATTAAGTTTCATTTTGTAAGAAGCCCTTCTTTTAAATTAATTTTGTTTTGTATAAATTGCATCTTAATTTTAATCAAGGTTTCGTCAACCAATTGCTTGGATTTAATAAATAACAAGCAAATAGAGTAATAGCAGATTATATGGGTGAGATGAAGTCACGTGGGAGCGATCACATGCATAAATAAACGAAACTCAGCAGCTACTGCCTCACAGACATGAGAAATATGTGTATAGAAAGCTTGAAATGTCTACTTTTCTTTAACTTCTAACTAAGAAAATAAATAGACTAGTTAAGCGATGCGCAGTGTTAACGCGAGCAGCTCATGACTGGTGTCTCGGAGCATTTCTGAATGCTGCGCTTCATCACTGCGTGTGCTGTGAGTTTAACACGCATTTTTAGACTAATCCTGACTTGTGCAACTTTGTAAAAAAGATTATTTCTGATTATGGCATAGCTTTCTGCCCACCCAATTAGGCTAATAAAGTAATGATTATAAAAAAAACACAAACGATCAAGGGCCCGACCCGGTCCGAGGATAGTGCCGGGAAATCTCGGTTCGGGTCAAGTTCGGGCTCGGGCTCGGGCTCGGGCAGAGAATCTAAACTCTACCACAGACACATAAAACAGATTTTATTCTTCAATCACAGTTCTCCAGTTCCAAGATCGTGAAAGCAAAGACAACTCTTTTTCACCTGCCATCACGCATAAGCGCCAAGGACCGGCAAAGCGATTGTGCACTAAAAAAGATTTCATAAAAACTATGTAAACCACAAACTGACACACGGACCGATGTCAGACTGGCTGTGGATTTTGTGCACGTGTTTGCTGCCTGTCAGCACTCGTGCGAGTATACTGAATGTGTCTATTTAGGCTTATCGCCCTTGAATGATCAAACACACACATTATTATGCCTATGTACATACTGGCGGTTATGTTGTGTGTAAAAAAGTTTTGGACGTGTGTCAGTATTGGATCTGCGCATTACTGTAGGTCTTAAAGTGAAAACAAGCTAATATTGCCTAGCCTATACCCGCTCCTGTCTATGAGTTAATGTTAAACAAACAACAACAGGGGAAAAACAAATAGTAGCTACCTAAACTTAAAGCACTGTTTGTATCTGTATCTTTGTTGTATTTATTTGTCCTATTGTCATTTGTTTATAAGTTCTGATTTTATTACTGACTGTTTACTTGATTACCTAATTACTTGAGAACTTTTTATTTATATTAAGCGATTGCTTATTGCTGTGGTTTACGTGTAAGAATTTGGTCATATTTCCCACCCTAAGCGATCATGTTATTAAAGCTAGATAGCACACCACTGGACCAGCCTATTTTGGTAAGATACCAAAAGAGATTGTGCATTTTGTTTGTTTTATTGTCATGTGGGACTATTGTGCATCTAAGTTACTTAATAATATGGTAAATGTGGCATCCTAATTATAGAGGAAAAAAAAACATTTCTGGAAATGACCACCACAAAATTCTACCACCAAAGTTAATTGCGTGATATACAGGGAGTGCAGAATTATTAGGCAAGTTGTATTTTTGAGGATTAATTTTACAATATTAATAATTAAACAACAACCATGTTGTCAATGAACACAAAAAACTCATTAATATCAAAGCTGAATATTTTTGGAAGTGGTTTTCAGTTTTAGCTATTTTAGGGGGATATCTGTGTGTGCAGGTGACTATTACTGTGCATAATTATTAGGCAACTTAACAAAAAACAAATTTATACCCATTTCAATTATTTATTTTTACCAGTGAAACCAATATAACATCTCAACATTCACAAATATACATTTCTGACATTCAAAAACCAAACAAAAACAAATCAGTGACCAATATAGCCACCTTTCTTTGCAAGGACACTCAAAAGCCTGCCATCCATGGATTCTGTCAGTGTTTTGATCTGTTCACCATCAACATTGCGTGCAGCAGCAACCACAGCCTCCCAGACACTGTTCAGAGAGGTGTACTGTTTTCCCTCCTTGTAAATCGCACATTTGATGATGGACCACAGGTTCTCAATGGGGTTCAGATCAGGTGAACAAGGAGGCCATATCATTAGATTTTCTTCTTTTATACCCTTTCTTGCCAGCCACGCTGTGGAGTACTTGGACGCGTGTGATGGAGCATTGTCCTGCATGAAAATCATGTTTTTCTTGAAGGATGCAGACTTCTTCCTGTACCACTGCTTGAAGAAGGTGTCTTCCAGAAACTGGCAGTAGGACTGGGAGTTGAGCTTGACTCCATCCTCAACCCGAAAAGGCCCCACAAGCTCATCTTTGATGATACCAGCCCAAACCAGTACTCCACCTCCACCTTGCTGGCGTCTGAGTCGGACTGGAGCTCTCTGCCCTTTACCAATCCAGCCACGGGCCCATCCATCTGGCCCATCAAGACTCACTCTCATTTCATCAGTCCATAAAACCTTAGAAAAATCAGTCTTGAGATATTTCTTGGCCCAGTCTTGACGTTTCAGCTTGTGTGTCTTGTTCAGTGGTGGTCGACTTTCTGCCTTTCTTACCTTGGCCATGTCTCTGAGTATTGCACACCTTGTGCTTTTGGGCACTCCAGTGATGTTGCAGCTCTGAAATATGGCCAAACTGGTGGCAAGTGGCATCTTGGCAGCTGCACGCTTGACTTTTCTCAGTTCACGGGCAGTTATTTTGCGCCTTGGTTTTTCCACACGCTTCTTGCGACCCTGTTGACTATTTTGAATGAAACGCTTGATTGTTCGATGATCACGCTTCAGAAGCTTGGCTATTTTAAGACTGCTGCATCCCTCTGCAATATATCTCACTATTTTTGACTTTTCTGAGCCTGTCAAGTCCTTCTTTTGACCCATTTTGCCAAAAGAAAGGAAGTTGCCTAATAATTATGCACACCTGATATAGGGTGTTGATGTCATTAGACCACACCCCTTCTCATTACAGAGATGCACATCACCTAATATGCTTAATTGGTAGTAGGCTTTCCAGCCTATACAGCTTGGAGTAAGACAACATGCATAACGAGGATGATGTAGTCAAAATACTCATTTGCCTAATAATTCTGCACTCAAAAATAGCATTAGACAACCCCCCAACTGGTCTCTGTTGTCCTGTTTCCACCGTAACGACTATATATTCTCGTGCCGGAGATGGGCTTGCATTTGGCGGGGGAACTGCTAATTTCAGGTCGCCACCCTGCGTTTCACTCGTAGCCGAAAGATGCTGTGGCTGCTTTCATAACCTGCCCATAAACAGTCAGCGCACAGTTCTGAGAACATTTCAATATCCAAAGTAATTATATTATCTTTAGGAATAAATCATTAATTTTATGCAAGACATCAGGAGTTGCATGTATGTATGTATGTTATTACTCAATTAAATTAATTCAAGAAAAGTTTCATGATTTCAGTCAAAGAAACTACTTTTTCAGAAGAGAACAGCTTTTTTTTTTTTTTACCAGGGTAAAAGGTTTTGCTACATATCTAATAATAGCACCATGTTTCTGTGGATGTTATTGCAAATATTATCTTTGTATGGAAACCTATGTCTATGAGAAGTCCTCACAAATAGTAAAAAATGCACAAAAAAAAAAAAAAAACTATGTTTTTTTGTTTGATGGGTCTATGTCCATTGAAAGTCCCCATAAAACATGAAAACCTAACGTGTGTGTGTGTGATGAACTGGCTTGTAGTTTGAGGAAGTCAGGGGCACGCGTGGGGTGTGTCCAAAACACACGTCAGGAGTTAAGCTCACTCTCTCTGCGTTTGGATTCATATGAATTAAACAAACACCGGACGAGAGAGAGTGAGAGAGAGTGAAAGAAAGCTGGACTGAACAATAGCTCATTCTCAGGTCTGTTACGCATTTTCATATTTGAATTAGAGATTGACAGTTTCAAACCTTGAAGTCACAGTGTAACATTAAGAAGGAAGTTCAGTAGGTGCTGATGTGTTATACACTTTATTAGATGTTTCCATGGTCAGAATGAGAATCTATTTTAATGTTGGTGTGGGACAAAAAGTCAAAAATACGAAACTTTGTGAAGTGCGTGTGTATGGATGTTGTGGGATGTTTGTTGTCATTTTGATTCATGAATATTTAAGCTGATCACAATATTTTGCCATTTGATTCAAACAAAATATATTTTGATAGAAAATCAATGCTCAGGGACAGTTACTTAACTTCCTACATCTCTCTCTATCCTCTGTTTCATATGAAGCACTTATTTCCTTGACAAAGGCAAACGTGTGAATCTTTATCACCTTCACAATTTCCAAGCGCATATTGTAACATCTCTCAATACCACATGACAGGAAACCAGAGTTGCGGTGGATGATTTTGATGAGTTTAAGAGAAATATGGTAGTGTTTGTGTTTTAAAAATCAAAGTTTTTCAGGATTGCCTTATCTTCTAGTAGAAGACTCTTAGCGAAGCTTAACCATTCTACATTTCACTTCCTATTTTTTTTTCTATGAGATAGAGGCCGTTGCTGCTGCTTGACATCTTGTCATTTTTTTTAAACTTGTCATGTTGTCTGTCCTGTGACTCAGGCATCATATGGTAACACAGGAGTAAACCCATTCATACATCAAAGACATGGAGCACGTACAGGTAGGAAATGTTGCATTGGTCTCTCGTGTGCTGACATGTTGAAATATAGTGTTTAGTCAAGAACGTCATGTCCTATTACTACTGCTGACTGTAATAAGAGATGTGAAATAATGAGATGTGTATGAAATGTGTCAAAATATTGTTTTTGAATAGATTAAATATATTACTAAATGCTTAACGTTTCAAATAAAACTACATGTAAGCTGTTTTTAAGACCGTTAAGCTTACAGTCAGATAGTTCTAACATTTAAATAATTGTAATAATTATAATTTTTAATGCTCAGCAGAATAAAAATTCATTATTAGTAATTTATTAGTATTAGTATATTTATATTAGCAATTGTTACTAACAATTTGTAATCATTTTCACATTATTATTATTATTTATTATTATTTTCATCCATTTTAAAAACAGCTTGTCCTAGAGTTAGGGTTAAAGTATTATTATTATTATTATTATTATTATTATTATTATTATTATTATTATAGCTTGTTAAAGCAGCACTAGGTAACTTTTCAACCTTCATAATATATTTTCAAGACTCTTGTGATGATATATCAACTTACAATAGGTTGAATGACATGTCTGCCATAGCCTGACGGGGTCTGTATCATTTTAATCGTACTTTTAAACTTCGGGTTTCGGGTAGTAACCCGAGAAAAAAAAGAACTACAAAATTCGACTGATTTACGGCATATACGTCACTTCCACCATCACCCCCACTTCCTTAAATTCGGATGTGCGAACCCAACTATCCTTTTTATAGTTTGCCGGATGTTATAGTCATGGCCGAGGCAGCACAGAAAAAGAAGAAATCAAAGGTTTTGTCGGAGGAATGCAAAAAGAGGAAACGAGAAAGTAATCGTATTAAAGGCAGGACGAGGATCAACATTGGGCCAGCGTTTGCTCGTTGGCGTGAGCTGAAGGAGGTCAATATATTATATTGACGATATATGATTATTACCTACCACTCAAACATTGAATTGAAATATCATATAGATTCTGTAAAACGGTAACCAATAGACTAAACTACTATAATGACGCTGGCTTGTAAACGTGAGCATCGCGATCATTTGGCGTTTGAAAAAAAAAATAAAACCCATGAAATTATATTCATATGACATTCTGAAACATATGCCACTGTACCTGGGATGAAGACATTTCACACGCTACGCAAGCAGAACACCTGCATGTGAACTCCTCCTGCAGTGTTCAGGGCTATCATAGTTGTCATGTCAACAAATGCATGTGCGATGCATCCCCTGATGTAGGATGACAGAGTTTACGACAGGACAATACTGTTTCCCAACTGTAGGGGGACCCCGAGAGCAAAACCTAACTAGTGCTGCTTTAATTTTACTTCATAACTTTTATTTGTTAATGTTCTACGTAAAATATATTTAAACAGTTTTTAAGAGGTAAGCTTATCAGATATTTCTAGGATTTATATTATTCTAATGACTAGAATATTTTTTATTCTAATTTATTTTCAACTGACTAATAATAATAATCTATCCTATATTATCATTAATCTTTTTTTTTTTCAAATTGCTTTTTCTATGTAGGATTGAAGTATTATAATTATTAATAATAATTAGATTAAATAACTTTTCTTTGTTTTCAAATCCCCATTTTTTTATATTTCCAGGTGTAAAAAAACTAAACTAAAAACTAATCTCTGACTTTGATTAACAAAGCAACCTACAACTAAACCTCAAATGTCTGGCAAATATCAGGACATAAAGCTAAGAACACAAGTATTCATCTCTAGAATTCACAATTCTTCATGTTCTTTCGTCGCTCATTGATTTCCTTCGGCTGCATCATATTCGTGCCTGAGCTTGAATGTATTATTTCTCTCCACAGAGCTGATAATCAGTCGAGCCTGTGTAGAGATGTCGGGTGACACTAGTACATTGTCATGGAAACCGCCTCTTCCCAGTTCACCGCAGGCGTCCGCCGAGACGGGGAACAACTGCAGAGGGGCGGTGAAAATTCTCAAAGTGTGCTTCATAAGCAACAGCGCCAACCTGGGCAAGAACTTCAAACTGGTCAAATGTGAAAGTTCCTGGAATATCAGGGTGAGAAGATGAAAGTGCATTTTTACACGTTAATGATTAATGCAATATGAAGCTTTATAAATATGAAAACTTTCTGTTGTCACAATGAGGGATCACATTCATTATGACATTATTTTCATGACAATTATAAGTAAAATACAATTCATGTTGAATCTTATATTTGAATTAGTATGATTTCACTCAACGTATGATTTCATTCTGCAGAAAATTATTAAGTCCATCCTGGACAGCGGACGACTTGGTCCCAACATCATGTTCTTAGAATGTTACGGTCTGTTGCTCAAACACCTCAAATCAGACGAGGTTCACTGGCTGCACCCGAACCTCACCATAGCAGAAGTGGAGCAGAAATATGAACAACAGCACGTTGAGGCGGAGTGGAGGTGTGTGTGTCTTTGTATGTATGTATGTGTGTGTGTCTTTGTGGATGTCTGTTTGTTTTTTTTCTTTGTGGGTGTCTGTTCATCTATTTTTTTTAAATGGCCCCAAAAAAAGATTTGGTTACACTTTATTTGGTAACACTTGTCCAAGTGTCCTTGTTACATTTGTTACATAACTTACTTAAAGGTAGGGTAGGTAAGAATAGGTTAAAAAACTTTTTTTCCAAATTTGTTTAAACTTTCTTTATATATCAATACATAATTAAAATGTAAGTACTCTGAAAAAGAAAGTATAAAAATCGAGTGTCTGTAGACGACTGTTTTAAAGACAGCTCATTATTTCCATTCACTCCACCCCCTCCCTTCTGGGGTCCTTCCAAAGCCACGCCCCCAAAACACATGAACGCGCAACTCCGACAGCTGAGCTGAAGACGCATTATTTACCTGAGACGAGCGGAGAGGAACTAGCGCAGTGTGCATGCAGTGACATCATGTCAGAATCACATGTAATAAAAAAAAAATCTAACTTTATAATTATGAAGATAAAGAAACAAAATGTATTTTAGTACTCACTTTCAAGCTAGCATATTGATATTGGTAAAGTTTAAAATATATATTTTTTGATTCGCGAACGAGCTAGTTATGTATAAGGCAAAGCTAAAAACAGGTTGCATGCAGAGGCGTAGCAAGCTTTTCAAAAGTGTGGGGGATGGATGTGGTTTGTTTGTTAACAATAAAAACGATGAATACAATGACAGAAGGGTACAAAAGGTATAACATACAAAATATAATATATATATATTATACATACCTCGTTTTTTTTTAACCACGGTGTTCGGTTGGGTTCTGATGGCTAGTCACATCAGTTTTTTGCTATTCTATTCTTAGGTGACGGGGACAGAAAGAGGTTAAGGAGAAAAAAAATGCTAATTTTTTTTATTTTAATTAAAAGACTTGAAAAACCTTACTTAAACTTAAAACTTTACTTTAAAAAAACGTGTACACATTCCTAGTGAATAGTATAATATATAATAAATATACATAAAGATTTACACTGGCAGCTCAAAGCTGTACAGCAGCATTTAAGTATGAAATTTAATGAATAAATGTAAAAATAAAACACTACATAGACTTCACTATAAAATATACATTGATTCTTATTAAAGCTATACTGTATTAATGTTTTTCAGTCAAGAACAGAGCGATTTTCTATGTCTTTTGTAGTTTTATTAAGTCAAGTCAACTTTATTTATATAGCGCTTTTAACAATGTAGATTGATTCAAAGCAGCTTTACAGTGTTAAACAGGAAAATAATGCAGCATAATTTTATTAAGCTGTATAGCCATTCTGGAAAAAACGCTGATGTCATCAGTTCATTTCAATTATCATACAGTGACAGTTTGGGCATTAGATCAATAATTCGATCAGTAATTTAGTTTAAATGGTTAATTTAGTTTATTAATTAGATTTATTTCAATGTTTAGTTGAAAAATGTAGTGTCCCCAACTGAGCACGCCAAGCCAGAGGCAACATTAACATTAACATCCCCATAGTAGGAAATAATATGAAGTCAATGGCTACCATCAACTGTCTGGTATTCAACTGTCTGTGTTCAACAGAAGAAATGAATACAGGTTTGGAACAACATTAGAGTGAGTAAATAATGACATAATTTTAGAGGTGAACTGTCCCTTTAAGGACAGCGCGTTCTCTAAAGGCGCTGCTGTCAATGTCGTGCATCTAATATACAGACACACGCGAATTTACTTTCACTTTACACATTATCGACTGTGTTTATGTTAACCTTGTGTGTATTTGATAGTATTAGCGCAGTAAGACTACTTAGTCCAGTAATCAAGTTTAGTGCGCGCGCTCTGCACGTTAAAATGGTGCATAAGCACGCGAATAACCGGCAAGGCTTTAAAACGCATGCAAATAATGAACTTTCGTGATTGTGAATAACTATAGTGTTCTGTGAGTATAACTCTCTGACACCAGCATTGCAAGCATGTCTAGCACTGTGTATAGTGATTGGATATTTGCTCATATCAGCACGTAGACTATGCACACAGCAAAAAAACAAAAACAATACGCAATTCACACGCGCAAATTGACCCGTGAATGCTGTACCGAACGGTTTAATATTATAATGAGAATTGTGGCATTCCGAAAGCGTTTGTGCAAAACTGCGGAAAAAGTGTGGGTGTTGAACCCTCTCACCGGGAAAAGTGTGGGTGTTAAAACACCCACATCCCCCACGGGTGCGACGCCCCTGGTTGCATGATACACGTTTTTCCATTACCATCATTTACACTGTGATGAAGATGAATTTAGTGTAAGATTCATAACATATACGTTGTTCTGCATGTAAGAGTTTAGCTTAATAATAATAACTTACTTAATAACTTAAGCTTAATAACAACTCACAACTGCATTGCAGACACAAAATAATAACACACACATACAACAAAGTGTGTACGACACAACCAGATACAAGATAAAGACATCAGTAAACATAGGTAACGTTAGAGATTATAAAAACAAAACAAAGGCGAAAAAACGTGCAGGTAAACTTATAGGTGAACATGATAAAAGAGTTCGACCGAGGGTAAATATAGTTATAAGAAAAGTTCCTAGATGCGGAGTAACGTTAAGCCTACTATCTGTTAAACATGTATTCAGTTATCTAAAGCAAAATTATGCACAATTCAACACTATAGCTATCATCTTGAGCTAACGTTAGGCCTATAGATTATTTATCGTCTCTACTACGGCTCGCTAAGTAATGTTATGTTAGCTATGCAGCTATGTGTGCTAATGACAGATGTATGATCAAAATACAAAAAGAAAGATTTACCTGTTGAGCAGAAAAAAAGCCATCAAGGAGCCACTTTTCAGCCCCTTGAGGTCCCTCAGTTCTCGCCATCGCTGGAAAGCCACGCCGATATTAACTCGCGTTTTATTTCTTTGTTTATCCAAAGATTTTTTGTTCATTGCCTTTTCTTGTACTGTTACTGTCTTCCTTTTTTTGCCTGGTTTGCCTTCACTAACTGCATAGGCCGGTACTGTGAATTTTGCTTGCTCTTTCTCTGCCATTGTTTTGGTATTCCTAGGATCCGTCACCGTGCCTCTTGAATTCCTCAAATCAAACGTGCGCGCGCAAGTGGGCAGGTCCTGTGTGGCAAAAGTGTGGTTGCCATGGTTGCGAGAGAGTGACAGTCGCCTATGCCAATCCTATGTTTCCTCCCGAAACGAAATAATGAGCTGTGTTTAATACAGATTAAACGTTTTAGAGTCACTCGTTTTTAATACTCTGTTTATCAGAGTACTTACATTTTAATTATGCATTGATATATATAGAAAGTTTATACAAATTTGGAAGACAGTGTTTTATATATTTTTTACCTACCCTGCCTTTAACATAGTAATAACAGTAAATGATGCATAATTACATGTAACTAACCCTCAACCAAACCCTAATCCTGCCATAACCATATAGTAATTACATGTAGTTAATTAATATTACTCAGTACTTAAATATATAATTACACTGTAACAAATACACACTAAAATTAGGGCTGGTCCGAATACCATTTTTTTGAGCTTCGAAGCTTCGGTAGTAATCAACACCGAATATTCGGAGGGAGGGGGCTGAACATATTATTCTCTCTAATAAAGGCAGGAATCTGGAGAAGCGGCGCACCTCACGCGGGCAGGGCTTAAATGCTCCGAGAACGGACACTGCACTAGTGATACAAAACACACAGGTCTGTTAGGTCCCAGTAACAAGCTCCAATATTTCGCATTCGATTAATTTAGATTGATAATAACGAGTAATAGGCTTGCTGTGAGGTGTTATCGGTGTGTCATGCATAATACCGGTTATATCACTTGCCCACCGCGGCACTGCCCCCACCGTCGTTTTGACTTTTTTATAGTAATAAAACAATTTAGTTCAGTTAGAGAACAGACACTACAAATAAAAAATTAACATGCCTGCCCAATACAGAGTAAAAGCCGAACGAGAGTCAAAGCACATCAGCAGCAGGGGTCAGATTTCATTCGAGAGTGAGGAGCTGAATGATCACAGAAGATTTGGTTTCAAAGCGAAATGTAATAGCGCCTATTTAAGGGAGTTTGTCATTGTACTGTTTTGTTGTGTTTTTCATGAAGAAAAATAGACCAATGAGCCCACCATTTAAGCAATCTGCCCCCGAATTTAAAACCAAAAGTAACATGCGCATGGCCACACAGTGCACAAGCACTGTAATGTGACGGTTTTCTCAGCGTCACATCCCTAACGGGTAAAAAGGCTAATACATTTTGATTCTATTATTCTATTTTCCACAATGTCAAACCAATGCAGCTTAACCCAAAAATACATGCTCAGGCATGCGCTGCTTCCATATAAGCTCTTGCAGTTGTGCACTCTAGACAGAGAATATACTCCATTGCAGGGAACACTTAGGCTAAGAAGAAGCAAATATATTTAAGTATAACAAGGTTGGGTTCCTAGTCAATTGTCCATCCTATTAAAAACGGCTAGTCTATAAGGTAATTGTAAAAAAAGAGTATTGTATTTCGGCAGATTTTTTATTGTAAACATATTTAAGCGTGAATGATGGTTGCAAAATGCCAGGTGTGCAACCCCCAAACCCCCCACCCCACCCCAAATCAAGTGTAACCCTCTATTTTAATGTGACTTGTACTTACTCAAATAAGTACTGAGTAATAATTAATTATTAAATGAATGAATTAATTATATGTACTTACTATAGCGTTACGGTTAGGGTTTGGTTTAGGTTTTGTAATTATGCATAATTTACTGTCATTACTATAGTGAGTACATGTAATAATGTGTGACTGTCACCTTAAAATAATGTGTTACCAAATTTAAATTTTAAAATAAATATAAATAATATATTTTTGTTAAGTTTTAGTTATTAGATTTCCCCATATATGTTTTGACCATTTTAATATACTTTCAATCTAAATATATTATACACTAGTACTACTGTTCAAAAGTTTGGTAAGATGTTTTAATGTTTTTGAAAAAAGTCTCTTCTGCTCACCAAGGCTGCATTTATTTACAAATGATCAAAAACACAGTAGAAACCGTCATATTATGAAATGATAATACAATTTAATATAACCGTTTTCTATTTGAATGTATTTTAAGATTTAATTTATTCCTGATGAAATAGCTAAATTTTCATTTAGTAATATATTTAATCTATTCTTAAACAATATTTTGACACATTTCATACACATCTCATTATTACACATCTCTTATTACAGTCAGCATTAGTAAAAGAAATCAGTACTTCAGTGTCACATGATCCTTCAGAAATCATTCTAATATGAGGATCTACTGCTCAAGAAACATTTGTGATTATTATCAATGTTGAAAACAGTTGTGCTGCTTCATATTTTTGTGGATTTTTGTTTTGACTTTTGATGAACAGCATTTATTTTAAATGGACATCTTTTTTAACATTATACATGTTTTTACTGTTAATTTTGATCAATTTAATGCATTTGCTGAATAAAAGTATTATTATTATTATTATTATTATTTGTATCTTACTTTTCAATGGGAATTAATGCGTTTGTGCTTTGTCCTAATCCCTCAGTATAGTCTTACAGTTCTGGAAATGAGTTCTGTATATATATGTTACTAACCCTGTTTTTTCTCTTCTGTCATTATCAGATATGATTTGAAGATCCGTTACATTCCTCCTGATTTCCTGGAGAAGTTAAAAGAAGACAAAACTACAATGCTCTACTTCTACCAGCAGGTCGGAACCTGTCACACAGGGAGTGTTTCTTCAAAATTACCACCCCATATCCTATTTAGGAAACACTAGTCACACCATTTGCACTGAAGCATCATGGATTTCTGATGTAACGCTGAAGCTGCCAGTTTGTGTGATGGTGGTTTGCACATCTAAAAAGGCGAATAAAGGTGTGTGATTGTTGTCATTCCGCAGGTTCGCAGTGACTACATGCAGCACATTGCTAGGAGAGTTAGTGATGGGATGGCACTGCAGCTGGGCTGTCTGGAGATCAGGTAAGTTGAACATGTTAAAGAGGACCTATCTTGCTTTTGTATATTTTCAACTTTCTTTAGTGTGTAATGCTCTGCAAAGTTACAAAGCACAAAATCACTCCGAAGGGAGTCATTCATATCAGTGCGCACTGTTTTTGAACTCCCTGAAATGCCTCGGATTTTGAGTTCACAATATTCCTTATTTAAATAATTCACACCAAAGGCATACGCAGAATAAAGAGGCGAGGCCTGGTTGATTTAGTTAGTAGCATGTTGAAACTCACGATTATGGTAAGGGTCGTGACATTTCCCAAACACGCTCGAAATGGTTGACCAATCACAGCACACTGGTCCAGTCGACCAATCAGAGCACATTGCGCCTTTTGGAAGGAGGGGAAGTGAGGTGCTGCAACAATGTGAAACATGTTAAAAAATTATTTTTATTTTTTTCTGATCATTTTTCTGATTATTCTGATTATGAGTTTGAAAAAGGGAATAATATGACCCTTTTAACAATGTTGGTAGTGATTAACTGAAAAAAAAAATTATAATCAGAAATGATTATAAACTTTTTGTGTAACACCTTTCATACAAGAAATGCAGCTTAAAGTTCTTTACACAAAAATTGTTTTCAATAAGAACCAAGTACTTGACATGAAAACAAGTTTTTTTTAAAAAAAATATCATAATTGATAATATAACAAGATTAAACCCACTTTATAGTGATGGTGATTGTGGGAATTTAAAAAAAACAAGTAATAAGGCATTCCTGTAGCTCAAGCTACGCCAAGGTCATGACCATGGGTTTGATTCCTAGGGTGACAAGAACTGCATAAAATAAAAGCATCTGCCAAATGCATAAATGTAATAATGAAAGACAACATAATACATAGAATGCTTCAGAAACGTAATTTTCAAATGACATCCCTTCAATTTTTCTTCAATTCTATCAGGAGGTTTTATAAAGACATGAATGCCAGCGGCCTGGAGAAAAAATCAAACTTTGAACTGCTGGAGTAAGTAGTTTTTCCTGTGCTCTTAGGTAGTTTTACACAAGAATACACACAGTGCATGCATTGATGGCATTTCTGCTCCTGTCAGGAAAGATGTCGGCCTGCAATTGTTCTTTCCTCAAGAATTAATCGGTAGTATGAAGGTAAAAACATTTTCTTGACCTCTTTGAGAATGAGGCATCCAGTACTCACTAACAGTTTGTGATTTTTGATTAATAATGATAAAATGTTGTTCATGTATGTCTGGTGGGAAACAGCCGAAGCACCTGAGAAAACTGATCCAGCAAACGTTCCAGCAGTTTGCCTTGCTGAAGGAGGAGCAGTGCATCATGAAGTTCTTTGAGACATTATCTGTCTTTTACAATTTTGATGAAGAGGTTTTTCCTTGTGAGCTGGTGGTAAGTTGTTAATTACAGCCATGTTAATAATGGTTGATGTGTGCGATTTACTCTATAAAATAACATGAAAACTAGTTGTGGTTGGATGGAGGAAAACAGTCCGAAGTGTGAATGTCATTGCATTAGATGACAATCTCGAAGGAAATGTTTTTGCAGTCAAATGCTGCAAAAACTTTACTTTTGCAATGGCTATGAATTCTGATATTTTCAGCAACACATATACAACACTGATATTTTTTTATAACCTATTAAATATTTTTTAGCATGCAACATTTTTTACTTAAAAAATGTGCTTGTGTTATCTTTCTGTAGCTTAGATAACATGTCGCTTTGACATTTTGTTATCTAATGCATGCATGACATTGATTTGAGTATTCTTTTAGAGACCAATGTAGATCAAGCTGTAACTGTGATTCCGTAAATGCTGCAAATGTCTGATTCTTCTGCAGCAAGGATGGAGCGTTTCTGTGGATCTGGTCATCGGCCCCAAAGGTATTCGGCAACGCACAGATAAAAATTCTGTGGTAAGAACATCCCCTAACATGTCAATCCCACCGCTCAGCCTTTACTCTAAAACGCCCACCAAAGCGATAAGAACCACTTCTATTTGTCATCCGACCACAGTGGAAAAAATGTAGCCTCATAATCATTGCTGTGAAATAGCGTGCTCCAAAAAATGTGCCTTCAGTCAGATTTTGTTTTGGCACAGTAACCAATTTTTTTCACTAGATGACAACCAATATATATGGTTTGAGTGATCTGAACCATATGTTTCCATAATTTTCATACAATGAAGTTGACATCCTATTCAAAAGTAGTATGGGAAGTTTTGCAGAATTGGATATGAATTCAACCTCTAATAAACACATTAAAAGAACATGTACGTGTGTTATAGCTCGCCGCCACATCTCATATGGAGAATCTATAATTATTTTCTTTATAATAAAAAATATTCTTGTTGCAAATTGGTAAATTACTACTCCACTGTGTTATTTTGAAAAACAGTCACCAAATATGAAAACTAGAGATTGTAAGCTTTCAAATGCTTTATAGGTTGTCAAGATTTGTTTAGGTTTAGTATAGGATATTACTGTTTACTGTAAAAATGCAATGGCTGTGGGCCCACCGGTTGGCCAGTGATACTTATAAAAGGATATCATTTTTATTAAGGTTTATTTCAGTTTCAGTGTTAGTTTATTTTGTTAGTATTTTAGTACATCAAATTTAACTAAATCAAAATGAGAAATGCTGCCTTGGCTGAAGTTTTATCTGAAATAAAATACGTTTAAGGGTATTTCTTTTTTATTTCACATAATGAAAATATTTTATGGTTTTAATGTATATTAACAGCTTTCTTTGTGTCCTCATTAGCCGGTCTGTCTAGCCACATTTGCTCAAATTCGAAGTATTAAATACACCCTTGAGAATGATGGAAATACACTGCTACATATATCTATAGAAGGAGCTAAGCAGGTAAATGCATCTACACGTGTCTGAACGTATTTGCTGAAATGAAGGCTTAATTGATCAGTTTACCTTCCTTGATTTTCTTATGAAGATTTAAATAATGCATATGAAAAGATTTCACCTTTGGGTTTTGTCTTTTTCAGCCTTTGTCCATCAGCACAGCCTCTCTGGCCATCGCAGAGAACATGGTGGATTTAATCGATGGCTACTGTCGTTTGGAGCACGGAAACGAGGCGACTTTAATAGTGCGGCCCAATAAAGGTGCATACATTTGATTATTTCATGTTACCAGGTAATGAAACCAACATCTATCTTAAATTAGTACCCACTGATGAAACCAAAGTTAGTAGTTCCTCTAGTTGTTGGCTCAACTCATCAGTTCTTTACCATCGCTTGTATTGAGTAAGCTGTGTTTGCCACAATACGAATAACAAACTACCATTTGTGTTTACCAGACAGAGATGCTGGAATCTCTCTACCTCCTTTACCCTGCAGGTGAGCAGTGATGTTTGGCTCTTTCTATATGTAATTTCAATATTTATATAGCTGATTCTGTCTGATTGATCCGTATGACAAATCAGTATGTAAAACATATAAGATAAGATATATTTATATAGTGTGTGTGTGTCTGTGTATATATATATATTATTTTTACCTTTTTTTATTTATTTGATTTATATTTGATATTTGTTATTTGAATTGCTGATTCTGTCTCATTGATCATGTCTAATTTTCTATTGCAAAGCAGTATGGAAAATACCAGATCTGACATGGAAAGCAGAAGTATGTAAATCAATATATATATATATATATATATATATATATATATATATATATATATATATATATATATATATATATATATATATATATATATATATATATATATATATATATATATATAAATAATATATATATATATAAATATAAAAATATAAATATATATATAAAAGATACATTACTTTTTTTCTTTCATTATATTTTTTTTTTCACAGGTTCAGATATTTATTCAGAGATACCAGAAAATAAACCCGTTTCAAGTAAGAACCATAATATATTTTAGGGGATTGATTAATGTTTTTTTTATATTTATCTAATTGAAATATTTAACTCAATTCCCTTATATCCCAGCATGTAAATTCAGCCTCTCAAGGAACGACGTTGTGCTCGGCCGGATTCTGGGTGAAGGTTTCTTTGGTGAGGTTCATGATGGGATTTATAAAAGCAAGGTTAGTGCATCAGGCACACGCCTACAGGCCAAAATATACAGCTTAACGGATCACAAGGATTTAGTAGAAATCACTAGAAACCTATTCAAGTTCAGTTTTATGGACAGGAACCTCACAAATCTTGTTTTTATCCAGACAGGGGAGCGAGTGAATGTGGCTGTAAAGACATGCAAGGACTGCACAGCTGATGTGAAAGAGAAGTTCATGAGTGAAGCTTGTAAGTTATGATAAAACCGTTCCGGTCCTTGATTATGATTGATTTAAAGCTGTTGTAAATTACTCTACAAACATACACCTGTGCCTGCATTACATCTGCATTACTGTGCCACTGCAGTGTTGCTTGGAAACCATTCCCTTTCTGAAGAACTACATTGCTTAGCAGAAGAATAATATTTGTATCAGTAGCACTATATTTGTGTGTGTGTGTGTGTGTGTGTGTGTGTGTGTGTTAGTTTAATTCTTGAAACTTTTCCAGGTATGTGGAATAACTGTTTTTTTAAAAGCAATAAGCCCAGTGCATTTGCTGTAATCCATGGCTTCATAGGGCTTTTTGCTTTATTTTACCCTCCACCTGTAGAATCAAACTGATGCCTGAATAAAACACTAAAAGCCTTAAATCATTGTTATCATGCAGTGATCATGAAGAAACTGGACCATCCGCACATCGTGAGACTCATAGGAATTATCGAAGAGGATCCTGTGTGGATTGTCATGGAGCTTTACCAGCATGGAGAGGTGAGATTCGTTCATTTCATTGATTTCAAGCTTGACAGAGGCTTGCTCGTTTACAGGAAAATCTGTAGAAATAAATATTCTCAAGTCACCTTTATTCAGTTTCAGGAAAATAACCTAATTAATGATGCAAACTTATTCAAATATGAGACAAATTCTGCACTCCTAGAAGAAAATGTTCTTTATAGAACATGTAAACGGTTCTGTCAGACGCATCATGGGATCATTTTATGGAATCATTTTTAGTATTTTTTTATTTAATTAAGCAGCTCGTAAACATACTTTATCACTGGAAAAAAATTAAGTAACCCATTAAACATGAAAGAATTATGCTTTAAGTTTTAAGACATTTCTTCCAACGCTATCTCGCGACCAAATTGTATGTATTTGAAAGAGGTGGCTTATTCATACGACCGATTTGTCTAAACTGCAGTGACGGGTAGGTTAAGGGGTGGAGTTAGGGGTAGGTCATTCGGACGAAATCATACAAATTGGGCAACTTATGAAATGAGTCAAATATGTACGATTTAGCAAAAAAACATACAAATTCTAACAAATTAGCCACCTCATAAAATACGTACGAATTGCCATGAGATCGGGTTGTTATTTCTTATATAAAAGCTTTTTGGCATAAAGGGTTCTTTAAAATTAAGTGAAGAACCCAACGTATCATGCGGAAGAAAGAGAGTATGGCTCCAGCGAACTCGAAACCTTGATAGGTATGTCACTAAACTAAGAATAAACCAGACCGAAGTGACAGAACCCTGACACCAATAGTATTGTTAAATCACAAAATTACTCATTAAAGCAGGGGTGGGGAACGTTGATCCTGGAGAGCTCCAACCCTGATAAAAACACTCATTTGCCTGTGACTTTAGTAATCATGAAGACCTTGATTAGCTTCAGATGTGTTTGATTAGGGTTGGAGCTAAACTCTGCAAGAGAGTGGCCTGCCCGGATCAACGTTCCCCACCCCTGCATTAACTCTTTCCCCGCCAGCATTTAAAAAAAAGTTGCCAGGGTTTTTGATCATTTTCACAAAAATGTAATGGCCCATAGAATATTTTGTTGTATGAATATCTGAGCATGCAAAACATGCAAAGAAAGAGCAGACCCTCTGCTTTTAAACAACGACAACAACCAAAAACTTTTTATTCTAGCAACATTTTGAACAAAAAGCTGAGAAAATCACGTTTTTGTCAAAGACTACATCCAGATTGGATTCAGAACACAGATGGAGTAGATCGAGTCCATCAACACCCCAAAGCTTATATCGTCCTGGGTCGACATTTCATTAAGTAACATTAGGCAGTTTTAATTTATATGATGTGATATGCATCTGTTTACATATGATCCTTTGTTTTTTTGTTGCCACTTCTTCGCCTGTGTTTTGATCAGGAGATTCTGTACTCATTCAGAAGATGCGTTATAGCGTCCCTTAGTGTATAACAGTGAAAACATGGAAACCCCGAAAATTCTGTGTTTGGTGGGGAAAGAGTTAAAGGGATAGGATTTCTTTTAGAAGTATATTGACTTCTAAAGGCACTTTCTGTTATATCTGTTAACAATCACTCTTGCCAATGTCACAATAAGGGGTAAATTTGGCCCTGCTCATTGTGCAATATTGTTAATCAGACTTTAATATCATCCTGTTTTTTCTGTGTTTACTTCAGCTAGGAAATTACCTGACGGAGAACCAGCAGAAACTAACCAATGTCACCCTGATCCTGTACAGCCTGCAGATCAGTAAAGCCCTGGCTTACCTAGAGGGCGTTAACATGGTACACAGGTACGCCGGCACATCTGTGTCTTAAATACATTATGCTATTATTGTGAATAATTATTACCTAGTAAGTTTTAAATTTTGGGAATTTGCTCGTTTTGGTTATCATTTTAAAAACACATTTATGAAGAACAGAACGGCTTTTATTAAAGGTGTGCTAAGTGCTTTCTGGTAACCAATGTTGATTTCAAATCACCAAAACAAACCCGCCCCTATTTTGATAGCTCTGCCCCACACATACGCAACCCAGGCAACGACAATGGTGGAATCTACTGTGCCAGCCGGCCGAGGGTATGATGTCATCAATAAGTGAAAGCAATGCGTGTTACTATGGTAATCCAGGTCGAATGTTCAGTGAAAAAGTCATACCTTACATCCCAAAAACACAAACACAGTTTAGCACGCTGTCCAACTAGCGAACATATTACAATTATGACAAGATTAGAGGGATATATCGATCACGAAAAAAGAGGAACCAAAGGAAACAAATATATATTAGGAGTATATTATCCTACTTTTCGGACACACTTTGGGAGCTGATGCTGTAAAACAGACAGTGAGGAGGTTTAGGCGCTCCAGGCTTATACGGTGTGGAAATGAATGGGTAATTAACATCGCTGAAGTGAACGACAATACGATCGCAAATGGACAAGCAAGCGAACATGACACACGAACATATTCAAGCAAAAGCCAGCATATATTAGTTCTGTGAAACAAAACAAAATCAATTAAATAAAGCAACCTCGGCCTTCGCTCCTTGTTCTCTCCAGCACTGGAAAGCTGATCCGATATTTAGACGGTTCCCACTTCTTGCCTCATCGTAAGCCTTCTTTTGTTCCACAGACATCTTCCACATTTGTTTTTTTTCTGCCATCTCTCTCCTTCTGTCGTCGCTCGGCTAATGTGCGTCCTGTGTCGTGTCTTTTGAATAATGACGTGCACTGAACGCTCTCTTCTCCCCGTCATTAGTAGACACGCCCCTTACTGCTGATTGGCTATAAGTTTGTTTTGGTACTCGGCCCAAGACACTTTTCCAAAGCAGTTTTGAAATACCACCCCACCTTTAACTAATGTCTTTGTGTACAATCAGGTTTGTTTGACATGCTACAAACATCTATTCCTCATGAATTTTCACTTTAATAATGTTGTCTCAGGGGCAGAAGAGCGTCAAACACTTATGGGTAAAAGTTTAGTTCAAGTCCTTTTCAATGGCAAAAGAAATCAAGGGCATAGGTCGAACACCTTCTGTTAACTGCGGTGAAGTATATATTTGGACTTCCACACAACTACTCACTATACATCTACTTGGGTGGTTCTTCAACTATAAGTAGTTTTGTTCCTGTAGCTTTTATATAACTTATTAAACAGTTGAACACAGTCTTCAGTGTCACATGATCCTTATGATGAGTTGCTGCTCAAGAAACATTTCTCATTGTTATATAATCGCTGTTGAAAACCGTTTTGCTGTTTAATGTTTTTGTGGAAAGCGTGATTTTTTTATAAATTTTTTTGATGAATAGAAAGTTTAAAAGAACAACATTTATTTAAAAGAGAAATCTTTGTAACATTTTAAATGTTTTTTAATGTCACTTTTTGATTTTGAAGTATTAAGACACAAAATTAGGTATTCTTACACCTTACACGTGCGTTAAAAATTAAACAGCATTTTATTATTTTTCACATCTGTGTGAAAAACATCAAGGAGTGTTTTCACATCTCCTTTTGATAATCATCTATATCCCAGGCATCTTTAGTGGTGCATAGTTAATCGAGTTATTCAGTTCACTGTTTTTCCATCAGAGACATTGCTGTGAGAAACGTGCTGGTTGCCAAACCAGACTGTGTGAAGCTGGGAGACTTTGGCTTGTCCAGATACATAGAAGAGGAAGAGTATTACAAAGGCAAGTTCTGACTAGATGTCACAGATCTCTCCGTTTTAATCTTACTCACACCACTACAAGTAGTTTCACTCTCATTTCTTATGCTGAATGCTGTCAAATGACACTTTGTTCTCTCTCTGAAGCCTCCGTGACTCGATTGCCTATCAAATGGATGGCGCCGGAGTCCATCAACTTCAGACGGTTTACCTCGGCCAGTGATGTCTGGATGTTTGGTTAGTGACTTTGAAGCTTGACTAACTGAGATTAATGCATTTAAAGATGCACGACATGTTGTGTCATGTTTGCAAAGCGCAATGCAGACTTTTCAAAGCTGAATCACCGTTTTGATTATATTAGGCAATAAATCAATGTAATCATCAGGATTTTTCAAGCCATCATCATGGTGTAAATTCCCATTTCCTGTTGTCATTCTTGCTGATTTAATGCTGATTCTTGTGACGTACCAAACTTTTCACAATGTCTCAAAGTTTTGCAATGAACATCTAAAGCAATTCAGGAGAAGCATTTGTAGTTCCTGATTCTTAGTGGCTTCCTGTGCTTCTCCTTTCAGCTGTGTGCATGTGGGAGATCATGAGTGGAGGCCAGCAGCCGTTCTTCTGGCTGGAGAACAAGGATGTGATAAACCAGCTGGAGCAGGGTGTCCGTCTACCCAAACCCGAGAGGTGCCCGCCAACCCTCTACTCCCTCATGACCCGCTGCTGGGCCTACATCCCCCGTGAGAGGCCCAGCTTTGCCGAGCTAGTGTGCAAGCTGAGGTACGTCACTGCTAGTCATCATACAAACTGACCACATACAAACTGACCAACACTTACAGTAAGTGGACAATGAGGGAAGTATTTATATTATATAAAATTATATATTAAAATTATTATAAATAAACATTGAACATGTAAATAATAATACAAATTCAAAACAATTATATTACAAATATAATACAAAATTTAATAATAATGAAAATTATGAAAATAAAAATAGACCCAGCTTCACTGACCATGTGCAATCTGAGGTACATCACTGCTAGACGGCCTACCCTAGTCATCAAAGACCTATAGGGTTGTCAGTTTTAACCCTTAAAGGAGTCATGTACACATTTCAGAGCTCACAACGGCTCTAATTCTAACCCAAATAAAACTGTAAATATTTTTAAATAAAATGAATTAGATTTTTCTTAAAGTATATATATATACTTTAAGAAAAATCACATTCATTTTATATTATATATATATATATATATAAAATTAGGGATCGACTGATACAGATTTTTTTAGTGCTGATACCGATTTATTATTTTTTTTTCATCAGCCTTAGCCGATGACCGATACAGGCTGCCGATTTTCTTGAGACAATATTTGGAGCCGATACTGCTTTTGCTCCCTCAATTTACATCATAAAAATGACACGATCATGATAACAATGTTACAAGTCTCAATTTAAAAAAGGAACATTTATTGTACTGAAAAAAACTATATTTAACAAATAGTAAAAACAGGTGAGGTAGAACAAGTAAAAAAAAAAGAGTTCATTGCTGAAAATAAATTCAGAAAATAAATATTTGAGCATAAATAAAATAATTACACTATTGCACACAGTAGCAACAAACAAGCAGCTTAATAAAGTGCACACTGACTGTACTATACTTAATTTTAAAAGTAACCAACTATTTACAACCTAGTCATTTAATGCTTGGGTGCACTTAACTTGATCTCTTGTAGAGCTACACTAGCGGTAATTCAGGAAAAAAATCTCCCAATGCTCCACGTGAAACTTCGGTCTTCCGACCATTTACCATCGTGTCAATTCTCAATTGATTTTGATTTATATGCGCGAGGGAGGGAGAGCAAGACAGTTTGAACAAAGAGCATCACTCACCGATCAAATAAGGCTTTAGAGGGAAATTTGCTTTGGCGTCTGCCAAAAAATGCAATATACGGTGGCCGGTGTTGATTCTGTGGCGCACCGCCGCAAATTAATCTGTGTGGAAAACACTGGAGAGACAAACACCATACGCGTCCAAATCGCAGCCAGGTGGTTGCTGAATAAAACTCCCACAAATACCACAGAACAACGTTGCCATTACTTAATCCTATGACCAGGGTTCGTAACAGCTACCGTATGCATACGAATAGCCTAGAACTTGGCTATTTGCAGCTCCTTAAATACAATGGCAAGCAGTTTTATAGACTAGGAATTCAGCATTTGCGTTTTCCATTTGGACGCACAAACTTGCTTAGCTATAGTTGCAAGCACACAACGTGTTTCCACTTTCAAAGTGTATGGCAATATTTCAACTAAGTCAAACAGTTAAAAGATGCTTTGAAAGTTTAAATCTTATCGTTGTCTTGAAGAGAAGATTCCAGCACTCTGCTAGTGGGGGCAGGGGTGGCGCTAGAGAATTTTTTACGCTGGTGCTGAGGGGGCGATAATTGACAGGGGGAGCTGCGCAATTTTATATAATTTTATATATATATATATATATATATATATATATATATATATATATATATATATATATATATATATATATATATATATATATATATATGAGCAAAACTTGGCCACTACATTTTTAACATTCAATTATTTTATTTATCACAATTTAAGTTTTAATTTTATTAAATTGAACAAGCACAAAATTAATTATTCAATCAAATATTCTTTAAGATGAATTTGCATAGGCCTATTAATTGAACAAAGTTTCAGTCAAGGACAATATGCCATTAAACAGCACCCATAGCACCGGGGAAATATCAGTATTCACCAAATTGGTGACAACAATCACTTGCTATATTTACAGTCTCAAATCAGGACAATGCGATGGTTGTTGTGATTGACGGAAAATGCATCAATGATGCATTGAACATCCAAAGCCTTCGCTCTACTACGTGTATTGATTAGCTGCCGTTTCTGCATCCACATCAAACATCAGCGGACTGCTCCGTGACAGACTCCGTACAATCAACATCTGATCCATTCGCAACCTCTGGCTGAGATAAGTTTGTTCTAGTTTTTACTAGGAACCAGTGTTGGGCAAGCTACTCTGAAACTGTAGATTTACAGGCTACTTGTAAGTTAAAGTAGGCCTAGTTAAGTTACATTCACTTAAGCTACCCTTTTGAAAAAGTAGTTAGCTAAAAGTTACTATCAAAAAGTAGGCAGCTACATTGACATGTCTTTTTTTGTTTTGTTTTTTACAATGACATTGTTACAAATAATGGAATGTTATGTTACAAATAAACAGAATTGTTAATGAATAATGTTATGATATTTGGGGTTTCAAGCTACATAATGCAATGCAATTATGATTACAAATAGATAACAAATAAATGGACACTTTTTCCAAGTCATTTCAATGGCAAAAACTGTCAGAATCATTTGATTTTGTTAACTATCCGAGTAATCAAATATAGCCTATATCTCAAACTGGCTGTCAAAGTGCAAAATGGCTACAAATTTAACATCAGTGCAAGAACAAAATGTATGCAACTTAAATTAAATACGTCTCTGTTACGTATGGTAACCCTTGTTCCCTGTAGGAGGGAACGGAGACGTACGTCGGACGTCATTGACGAATTGGGATCACTTCAGGGAGCCCCTATCAGCTTCGAGATATAGAGAACAGGCCAATGGGCCATTGGCGTGCAAGATTTGCATCTCATGCTCCGCCCCGCGCCGCGGGTATAAACAGGAAGCGAGAGCGAATGCATGCTGTTTTTCACTGAGGAGCCGAACTTAGTGACTCGGCCATGCAGTGATGGTACAGCAACTGTGGTGACGGGACATACGTCTCCGTTCCCTCCTTCAGGGAACGAGGGTTACCATACGTAACCGAGACGTTCCCTTTCAGTCGGTCACGTTCGATGTACGTCGGACGCCACCGATGAATTGGGATCCCTTTGGAAAACGCTACAGTTACTACCACTTCCAGCGCCCAGCGATGAGCCCCTCAGACCCCGTCTGTTAGCGGGCGGGGAAAATCAAGCAGGGAGAGTCAAAAAAGCTGCTGTTCCGCAAGACCCGTTCAGCTGACTTTATTGAATAACACTGGGAAAGGGTGCCCGTGCAGGCCACTGCGGAAGCCACATCATGCCCAGTGGGAGTTACCATGTGGAGATTACACGTATGGGCTGGCCGTGGGCAGCACAACATACGGAAGTCCCAGGGGTGGCCCCGGCCAATTAAAGGCGGGGAACAATAACTTCCTGAGACGGCAGCTCGCCGTAGGGAGTCGTAACGTGGAAGAATTCACACATGGGACCGCCGTGAGGGTCACAACATATGGAACCCAGCCTAACACCCGTTCCACCAATGCATACGAGTGTTAGACCTGGGGTTGGACGCTCCACCACATCCGACTGCCACGGGTAACGGAGGACTCAACAGGGTTCGCGTTCTGGGGAACTCAACTGGAGCGGTTAGCGCACGCATCCGGTCCCTATGGAGGGGAATGGTGCAGCAAGCCGACACAAGAACGGGCACTCCGGTGTTACTGACTATGGGAAGTGAGCACACAGGAAAATACCGGCTCTACACGAAGGCTATAGAATCACCCAGTCGCCCAGCCCGCAGCTCTGCATATATCTGTCGAGGCACCGCGAGCCAGCACCCAGGAAGAAACAACACCCCTGGTGGAGTGAGCTCTTAACCCGAGCGGGCAGGGCACGTCTTGGGATTCATACGCCAAGACGATGGCATCCACTATCCAGTGGGCCATCCTCTGCTTGGAGACAGCCTTTCCCTTCTGCTGTCCTCCGTAACAGACAAAGAGCTGTTCTGAGGTCCTGAAGCTTTGCGTTCTGTCCACGTAAGTCCAGAGAGCACGGACGGGACAGAGAAAAGCTAGGGCTGGGTCTGCCTCCTCCGAAGGCAGCGCTTGCAGGCTCACCACTTGGTCCCGGAAGGGAGTAATGGAAACCTTGGGCACATATCCAGGCCGGGGTCTCATGATCACATGAGAGTTACCAGGCCCGAATTCCAGGCACGATTCGTCGACCGAAAATGCCTGCAGGTACCCTACCCTCTTGATGGAGGCCAATGCAGTCAGGAGAACTGTCTTCAACGACAGAACTTTTAACTCTGCTGACTGCAAAGGCTCAAAGGGTGCTCTCTGCAGTGCGGTTAGCACCAGAGACAAGTCCCAAGAGGGTATAGAGGGAGGGTGAGGCGGATTTAGTCTCCTCGCCCCCCTCAGGAACCTGACGATCAGATTGTGCTTACCTAAGGACTTTCCATCTACTAGATCATGATTAGCGGTGATAGCGGCAACATAGACTTTGAGGGTGGAGGGAGACAGTCTTCGCTCCAACCCATCTTGTAGGAAGGAAAGCACGGAACTGATCGAACACCTTCGGGGGTCTTCTCGGCGAGAAGAGCACCAATCGACGAACAGGTTACACTTCAACGCATAGAGGCGCCTCGTTGAGGGGGCTCTGGCGGAAGTGATGGTGTCAACTACCACTTGCGGTAGGTCACCTAGAACCTCCGCATCCCGTCCAGGGACCAAACATGGAGTTTCCAGAGGTCCGGACGCGGGTGCCATAGGGTGCCCCGTCTCTGAGTCAAGAGGTCCTTCCTCAGAGGAATGGGCCCAGGAGGTGCTGTCGCGAGGAGCACAAGTCCGGTTGGGCCAATACGGAGCGACCAACAGGACTTGCTCCTCGTCCTCCCTGACCTTGCACAGTGTCTGTGCGAGAAGGCTCACTGGGGGGAAACGCATACTTGCGCAGGCCCCGGGGCCGGCTGTGTGCCAGGGCATCCGAGCCGAGGGTCCCCTCGATCAGGGAATAGAACCACTGGCAATGGGTTGTATCCGGGGCGGCAAACAGGTCTACCTGTGCGGACCCGAAGTGACTCCATATCAGCTGGACCACCTGGGGATGGAGTCTCCACTCTCCCGGGAGCACTGGCTGTCGTGAGAGCTCGTCGGCTGCACGATTGAGCAGGCCCGGAATGTGAATGGCACGAAGCGACCTCAGATGCTTCTGACTCCATAAGAGGAGATGGCGGGTGAGTTGTGACATGCGACGGGAGCGTAGACCACCCTGTTTGTTGATGTACGCAACGGCCGCAGTGTTGTCCGTACAGACCAGAACGTGCTTGCCTCTGAGCGGCACTTTGAAGCGGCTGAGTGCAAGACGAACTGCTAACAACTCGAGGCAATTGATATGCCATTGCAGTTGAGTCCACAGACCCGAAACTGCAAGCCCGTTGTACGTGGCACCCCAGCCGGTGGATAAGGCATCCGTGGAGACAACAGCATGCCTGGACACTTGTTCTAGGGGTATTCCCGCCCGTAGAAACGAAGGGTCCGACCACGGGCTGAAGGTTTGGCGGCATCTCAGAGTCACTTGGAGGCGGAGGGTTCGCTGTGCCACGCCCATCTCGGGACTCTGTCGTGTAGCCAGCATGAAGTGGTTTCATATGAAGCAATCCGAGCGGCGTTACTGCGGCTGCGGATGCCATATGCCCCAGGAGCCTCTGAAAGTGTTTCAGTGTTCCACGAACACAGTCTCAACATGTTTATGCGAGAGGGATCGTGGCCGTCAGGACAGGAAACAACCGCATCCAGAAACGCATGAGTGGAATGACGTCTTGAAAAAGACGCAGTGTCACACCCGTGTTGCTCTTTTGTGAGGAAACGCTCTTTCAACAGTGCTGAAGCACCCAGGGGAAGACTGCGACAGCACACAGGAGGTAAGTGCAGTCCTGTGTCTGCACTCACTGAAACAAACGCCCTCACCAAACCGACAGTTGCTGTGAGAATAGCAGTTTGTTATGCTGATGCAGCGATGAGCACACGATCGCGCTGATTGTGCCTTTTCGTCAACACAAAGCGTCCTTCTCGTTCTCTGGAGCATCTCTCTTGTAGATAGGCTCTCTTTTATGCGATAAAGCAAAGCAGTCTTGCTTCATTAACGCCGTTCGGCTACTCAGTGAATGACAGCGTGCATTCGCTCTCGCTTCCTGTTTATACCCGCTGCGCGGGGCGGAGCGCGAGATGCAAATCTCGCACGCCAATGGCCCATTGGCCTGTTCTCTATATCTCGAAGCTGATAGGGGCTCCCTGAAGTGATCCCAATTCGTCGGTGACGTCCGACGTACATCGAACGTGACTGACTGAAAGGGAACTCAGGAGTCAAGATTAGTCTAAAGATGCAGGTTAAACTCACAGCACATGCAGTGATGGAGCGCAGCATCTGATCAGAACCACTCTGAGCTGCTTGCGTGAACAGTGCGCTTTGTTTAACTATTTTCGTTTCGAATATTTTCGTTTTAAAGTGGACATTTAAAGCTCTCTATACACATATTTCTCATGTCTGTGAGGCAAGTAGCCTGCTGAGTTTTGGTTCATTTATCTGACACGCTCCAGTTCATGTGCAATGAAAGTGATCGCTCCCGTGCCTCCATGTCATGATTATTGTCTGCTATAGTCTATTTGCTTCTTATTTATTAAATCCAGGCAATTGAAACATTGATTTAAATTAAGATACAATTTATACAAAACAATTCACTTTAAAGAAATGCTTTCTACAAAACAAGACACTTTTGCACCTTTCATAATCAATAGGCTGTAGCCTAGATTCAATTACAAAATAACAATATAATAGGCTATTTAAACATAAATATGAAACAAAATGCATTGTTTAATGGTTAAAGTATAGTACAGATAAATGCCATGTCTGAGTGGGATTTGAGTGAACATTGTTTTACCGGTGAGGGTTCATGAGTGGAGCACCTTCATATAGCACGCATTCATAGAGCATCCGTCACACCGCTCCACTTCACCACAGGCTCGCTCACAGCAGAACCATGTAGCTTTTGGTCACACTACACCACTACTTGCTGGATAAAGTGCTACTGCAAAATGTAGTTAAGCGCGTCACTACTCTTGGAACTAAATTATAATCACAAGATCACTTACTTGGCAGAAGGAACCGCTCCATTTAAAAAAAAAATGAAATGCTACATTATTAAATCACCTGACACATCACGTCACATATGTTAGTTGTTGTTTTTTTCTTTTTTTTTTCATTTGTCGTTTTAAGTTATTTAATTATTTATTAATTAGAATACAGCCTATATATAATTGCCAGTCATTTTTGGCATTGTCTTTTACTGCATATGATAATTCATACTCATCATCTTGTAATGAATGTCATTTCAGTTCAACTTTCTGAGTTATAACATTTCAAATACATTTCAAAACAATTTTTCTAGTCATGAATTTCATCACTGATGATTTCTTAAAAATACTATAATTTTGTCTTATCTCATTCCTGTGAAACACCCCTCGTCAGACTCCTAATATATATACAGATATGCTGCATAAATAAAATTGGTATAAGTAATAATAAAATATATTACAATTATATAAAAATATGAAATATATATATATATATATATATATATATATATATTTATTTTTTTTTATTTTTTTTATCTATTTATTTCTTAATTTTTTTTAAAAGTTAAAATGTAAAAAATATATTAAAATAAAAATAAAATAAACTATCAGTGGTCAGGATTAAAAATTAATATTAAAATATTAAATAATTAATTATAATATTAAAAAATTAAAATAACTACAAATTACAACTAAAAACTAAAACGAATTAAAATAAACAAATTAAAATAAAATGTAAATAATAAGTGTAAAAATTATACAAACTATAACATCCACCGTTTTCTGTTTGCTTCCCACAGTGATGTTCATAAAATGGAGAAGGAAATGGAGGTGGATGAGATGAGAGCCAGAACCCACTCCATAAACATAAATCCGTTTACTGACGCTCCACCGAAGGTGTTTGTCTTTTCACTCTCTATTTCTTCCATACTGTTTTTCTCATGCTATTATCATACTCACTCTTTTTCTTTTCATATCTATTCTTATTTTATGAAAAGCCATCAAGAATGAAATCATCAGGATTCAACACACTCAATCCACATCTACATTGGCAGGTGATCTTTCCTCCTATAATATCTGTAGTTGCTTAAAATGCAGCCCCTTTGTAGTTATAAGTAGATATGCATTGTAATGTTTGAAATGCAGGTCCATAGGAAACATATCTCTTTAATATCTCATTTCTTTCTCATAGACGTCAATAAATGAAATGGAGAGACTTTTGCTGAGAAAAGATCTCCGCACAGTCTCATATTTTGAGATCTTAATATGAACTCAAACTTTTCTCATCAAAGCTGCTATCTACGTTCATTTTATATATTTTTTTGTATCTATTTCAAAGAAATTTTAAGACAAACATCTGAGACAATGTTGATACTGAAATGAAACTTAACTTCCATTTTGTCTCCTGAGCAATAAAAGACAAACTCCTAAGCAATATACCTGTATTTTATTCTGTGGATGATGCATTTAAAATAGACTGTAGACTAACTATAAACAGCTTCATGTTGGTCACATCTATCTAGGTCGTCACACCATTTCCAGGACGTGTGGTTTTGGCCTGCTTTTCTGCATTTGTGCTCAAAACCGCCATGTTATGCATGCCATTGTGTGAAATATGTTTTAGCGTGTGGTTTAGTTTTGCTTCTCTGTATGTTCTTGCTCTTGTGGCATACTTTCCAGCTGCCCGAGTCTCTGCGCATTAGCACAACTGTCCGCGCTCATGTCCAGCTGCACACTAACCCTGCCGCTGTCCCCTCACCGTGGCAGTATGGGGGTAAGAGCGCCACCTGCCTTCAATAGTGCAAACATGCTGCTCCTGTGTGTCCTATATCATTTCAATGCAAAATAAGCATTTTGTCTTGTTTTCCAGTACAAATACAACATTTCTTAAATTAATATTGCATCTTGTTTTCTAAAAATATATCAAAATTGAGTTCCCAGATAACAAGAATATTTTCTAAGAAGGTTTTTCTAACGTTCCCATTAAATCATGAAAACATTACTTCTGAGTATTCTTTGAATGTTCAAAATGTCAGTATTTAAAGGGGTCATGAACTGCGTTGTTTTTTAATGTTTCCTGGGGTGCACTTATAATGATAGTATGATCTTTACATCAAAAATGTTCATGAATATTGTCGTGGCAAAATTTCAAACTAACGCCGCATTACTGAATAAGAGACAAAACCTGCCCAATTGTCTTTATAAAGATTTAATTTCTTGCAAGAAATGAGTCACAGTCATACAGCCATCTTCAATGTCTGCAGAGTGCACACTAACTAGACATAACAGCACCCAGCTTTTTATCAGTTTCCCAAACAAAGTCACTCCTCCTGTAAATTTCCACACATGACAAGAAAAGCAGCACTTGCTCAAATCTATACATGACCTTTTACCTAGTAAGCTGGTTCTGTATGAAAATATGCAAATCAATAAACATTTCGTGCGCAATGTTTAATGTATAGCTATGATTAAATTTTCCCATAACAATCCCCTCTTTTTATCACATCATTGATAAACCATAATGAAAAATTTTATCATTGTATATATATATATTTATGACTGAAAACTCAAAAATAAGTAAACATAATAGTAAGGTTAAAAAGGCTAAATATGAAAAATGAATAAATGTAATAGTAAAGTTTTAAATGATTAAAACGAAAATCTAAACTGAATGAAAAATTATAGTAATAATCCAATTCAATAATCTATTCTCATCACTTGAATTTGTGAAGAAAGAAAATATGCATAGGCTGATTTTTGTGGTTAAAGCCCCCCTTTCACTGCAAATAAAAACATGGTTATAATATTTAGATATCTGAGGCCTCCAAAGGCCGCCCAGATTTAAATCAACGAAAACATAATCCCCTAATTTGTTTCATTCTTCTCTTTGCTAGTCACTATCTCCTATCACTAAATGTGTTCATCCATTCGTCGTACTCGTCATAAATGTCTAATTTGACCATCTGTTGTGATACACTGGACTTCACTACTCGTTGAACCATCCTGGAAATGCGTTGAAAATACATTGTGAACACATACAAATCAGTACAACAATTTCAAAAACCTGCAATACAGTAAAACATAATCAATATCCCCATCCCTTCAGATTTGTCATCCAACCAAATCATCAGTCATCAGCTTTTTCCCTCTCCAGTTTTCTTACAGCCTGTCTCATGTAGGGTACTCAATTATATTGGTTACATTGTCACTATAATCTGGAATATGAAAGCAAAACGATACCCTAAGCATTTTCCAAACTCTCTCCTCCTCAGCTGTTATCATGTCTAAAACTAGTCTGTTTTGGATATCTGCATCTCGGATTTGCTTCATTTCCTCATCTACCATTGTTAAAGTGTGCTCCGTGCTATTAGCTATAGCTAGTACAGTCCATGCTGTAAAGCCCGCATGAATTCGCTCCAAGGATCGGTAGCGAACCGCGGTGAAGGCCGCACGCGTCCAGTGTCTCAGCTGGAAGAATGGATTTGATTATAATATTCTTTATCTGACTCCATTTATCATAGTTATCGCATTTAGAAGAGAATCCCAACCGATTGTTTGGTCATCTATATTTGATAGTTAATCATACATCTAATCATTCCGTTTTAACCCTTTGTTGCAATTATACCGTTCCACATTGGAGATAGTTAATAATTACAGATTAATTCAGAAAGGATCAAAATGTAACAATTTATTAACAATCAAGTAAACGTAAAACGTCAATTACATCATAGACATAAATCTCTTCTAAAAGGAAACACAAATTCTAGTTATGGTTACACTCTAAATAGTTTCAAATAGATGTAAACATAAACCATTAATTATGCTCTGTAGGCCTCTGCCTAGAATGTTACCTGTGAGATAGAGAGAGAAAGAGAGAGAGAGAGAGAGAGAGAGAGAGGGAGAGAGAAAGAGGGAGAGAGCTAAAGAACAGCTCTCCCCAGAGAAGGCCAGAGAATCCAAAAGAGAGAGCGAGCTACAGAATCAATTCTCTTTTATCCTCTCTCCTGAAGTCCCCAAATTCAAATCGGACTCTTGTAAAACAGACCAATCAGACTAAACCGTGAGACATTTGAAAGTAACCAATCAGACAAAACTTCCCCCATTGTATCAAAGGTGTTAACCATTTGGCCAGCCGGCCAGTCATTCTTTTGTCTTTCTAACTCAACCTGGCCCTTCTGATGGCGTTAAGGGGGAGGGGGGTTGAGTCAATTTCAATAGCTTGATCACGACGATGGCAGTTAACAGCAGAACAGATGATATCAAATATCTTTGATTATTTTCCACCTTACAATGCTAACCCATTTTTCTTGTTTATCGATTCTGCTGTACCCACCCCCAGGAAAATAGACCAACCCACATTTGCTCTATCTGGTAAAGTCCCTATCACAGAATTAACTTTCTCTTCTGTCCATCCTTTTTCTTGTTTTCATTACCCGGTAAATACACAGATGTCCCCACGTTCATCAAAGCTGGGTAACAGCAACCTGCCAACACTCGACATAAAATGATGAGCTTAACCATAAACCCAAACTGTCGCAGGTGAAGTGTAATTTGGTCTTCTAAACTGGCAGGTAAAATTAGTCACTACCGCTGTACAATTCTCGGTTGTTTCATTATTCGTGTCAATTCTGACTCAGACTTCAGTCCTCTCGCAGTCAGATGTTGGATGTTTTGTTGGGATTTTCCCGTGCTCAATGTCCTTCGCAGCTCTCACTATCTCAGTCATTTGCTGCGGGATCAAACAGTCAGTTTCATTCAGTGTTACAACAGTCAGTGGTACTGCTTTGCAGGCATGGGACATTTGCAGACAAAGCCAGCAGCTCGTCTTTATCTCTAGCTGTTGTTTTTGCAGCCGTGCCAAAGTACAGGCTTTGTTCCCCTGGCACCTCGTCATGGCTTTCTTCACTTCCGGTTTCGCTCCTCCCCATCCTGCTGGTGGAAAACTTTCTGCAGTGGCTTGCGTGTACCCACGTCGCCCTCTCCGTCCCTTTTACGGCAGTATGCGTTGTTAGGAGGATTTGGTAAGGCCCCAGCCACCTTTTCGCCTTCCAGCTCCTCCTCCCGTTGCCCTCTATCAACCCGAAATCACCTGGTTTGATGTCATGTAAAGGAGTCCCAGCTGATTTTCCCCAAATTTTACCTGCACACAGACCTTAGACAACAGAAAAGACATCTCTTTGCAATAATTCACAATTCTATTGATGTAAGCTATTGTTTACCCCCTTCCATTCCCATGAATGGTGGTCTCAAACGGGCTCTGATTTACTCAAGGCCTTTTCTCGTTTTCGTGTATATCAATATGCATCAAGATGCGAAAATTTTCAGCAAATATTAAAACCTCCTCATAAACCTCCATCATTTGAGTATCATTCCCCCTTTGGCTGCGTGATCGCCCACGCAGCCATTAATCATAATCATCGAAAATATTTTTGGTAAACAAGGCTTGACATCACTACTCGTCCAGACGCCATTTTGCACAGTGCGGTCGCACTGCTCCCATCGCTGCTTTTCTCTGGCCCTGAGTTGAAAGACTGCATAGTCTATAAGGAAGGCAAAACATTCGTGGTTATTTCAGATAATAAAAACATTCTGGCTGTGTCGTCTGTTGCACTTCCACGGCCTCCGCATCTGCGTCTGCTGTCATGGTTTCCTGTTGAAATAAACTCTTTGTTGTTAGTTTCGCTGCGCATTCTACAGATAGCAACCTAGCCAGTCAAGAAAATTGTGTCTAGCAGATTAGACACAAAAGCAGCATTCATAATTGTGCGCCCATCAGACTTTAACATTTTCTTGCGTTTCCACAGCGCCCCAAAATCGTGCTCAACTCCGAACGCATAACGCTAGTCTGTGTACATCGTTACACTCTTACCCTCCAGCAGCTTGCATGCTTCCGTCAAGCTACGAACTGCAGTCTTGACCAGAAGGGTTTCCCCAAAACATACTGAAAATATTCTATAAAACGAAAGACAAATCCATATTTCATCTCTGGAAGCCGGGCTAAGTGAGCAAGCACTGTTACTGCACTTCCGGCATGTTAGGGGTGTGTGATACCTACAAAATCCAAACACACGACACCTTATTGCTATCAAGCGTTTAGTGACACATCACACATCCCTAGGCCAGACCCTCAGTCACTCCTCAGAGACCCAATACACACTTTAGAAAACACCTATGAAGAAACAAACAATCAGTTGCTCTCTTAATTAATCAAAATCATAACAGACCTTTTTGGGGTCCAAAACATAATAGTGGTCCAACTCAAACTAAACGATAAAAATAAGTAAGATAGATAATAATCCATCTTAGCACTTCAAGTCTCTACATAAAACATCCTTCAGTCCTTCAGTCTACATTCTTTCATCCTTCAGTCTATATTTTGTGCTTTGCTCACAGTTCAGATGACACCTCTGTCCATGCAGGACACAGTTCCAAAGCACAAATGTCTATCATGCACTGATTCTCTTTTGTGTGTCTGCCAATGGGGTCACTTCGCTCTCTACCTCGATTTCATGCTACATTCTTATCTACATTCCCACAGTTTCTCACTGTTCTTCACAATCAACCTTCCTCTAGTCAGTTGTTTCAACATCATTCTTCAAACCACCCTGTTTTTGTTAAACATACTATTTCCAGCAGACCCATTCTCACAAATCATAGCGCACACCATATTTAACCATCCATGAACATAAACAAATTTAGATTTATGTTAAATACACTTCATCAAAATGACATAGTTATCAATTCATATTACATTCAATCAGCTCGTTCACTCATCTTTATCTCGTGACATCATACTTAATCATACTCAATATCCAATTTTTATCAAAATCTTTTCAGTTCCTGTTATCAGTAAACCATTCAACATCAATTCATCAGGGCTCTTTTTCAAAGTACCCTTTTCTCCATTCCCTGTCCATTAAAACTCTTTAGACGTACGCTCCAACTGGCCCAAAATCTTAAACCTCTTAATTCATGTCATTTGGCAGTGGCACTTATCATCAAATCCTCACCTTGCCACTTAAACCCAAAATTGTCATAACTTTACCAAGAACTTGCAAATTTTCATAATCTCCCATATCACTTTATAAAGTATTCAAATTTGTTCTATAAGTCATCATCCATTTCTTTAAAGCCGTTTCAAAATGATTTTTCAATTCATATATGTCTATTAACACTTAGTGTTAGGGTGTTCATAACTCGTTCATAAATAAATGTTCCACCAAAAAATCAATCTTTTTGGGCTATTTCTCTCTTGTTTTAACTTGTCACATTATTCCTCTATCAAAACGATGCACCATATGCTCATTATTGTTTCTTATCTCTACTGCTCTGCAGAAACCAAAATATTATATTCCTCTTATCTCAATCCCAGTCACACAGAAAGACATAAAGTCACTTGCTTCTTTAACATTAATTGTGGTTCTCTATATACATAAATAGTAGTTTTCATAGACATCTAATGTCATGCCTCCATTCAGAGGAAACATAAAATAAAACTCTTTCTTTCTTAGAATTTTTCCCTTTGTTTGCCCTCTGACCTTTCATAAATACTAGGGAGTCTCTGGATAATTTAGTCTAGTTGATTTGTCTCCTTGTCTCTGCCGTCCAGTCTATAAAATTTACCCTCTGTTGAATTTATACAAGGGTGTTAAACCCATGATGGACGGCAATCTTTAACTATTCCGCTTTAACATATGCACTAATCCATAGATTAATTCAAAACAACATCATAAATGACAAAGTAGTCATAATTACCATTAACAGACTGAGCTGGATACCAATCCATTTACAGCTCGTCCATGTTCTGGATCATCTTTTCACCAGATTCGCTCAGAATAATCAGCTTCTCTAGCGTTTGTCGTTTCACTTAACTAACCCATCTGTGATGATAAAACACTCATTCCAGAGGTTAATGGCACACTACACTCAATCAGAACACATAAATATGAACTGCTCATTCTCAAAATGTGCTTTTACATGGTTTCTTAACCAGTTTCAAATCTGTTCATTACTAATCTATTCTTAGAAAAGTCAGTTGGGTTGTTTTGTTCTGATATCAGTGTTTTTGTTTTGTCTCAGTCGCAGGCAGAGTACAATCCCTGGTTCCACTCAAGCAGCCTCTCTCTCCCTCTCTCACCCAGATTTATCTTTTCAACAGTCTTCTAAGACTTTTACTATAATGTTAAATTCACTAACCCTTAATTCATTAATCCTTCACAAAGTTTAGAAATGTAACTTTTGAACTTTCAAATTAGAACATCTCCAATAAGTTATACTGTGAAATTGTTTCAAGTTATCTTTAGTTTAGATACCTCTGTTATCCAGAACTTCTCTTTAAACTTCAAAAGCCGTCCTCTTAAAGCCATCACCATGTCTCCAAATTATCCTCTGCCATCCTAATGACCTGCAGGATTAAGACTATGATAAAGACATATTAGTTCAATATCATACAGCTTTACTGATACTAATACATTTTGTTCTGTTCCAAACAGTTATCAATCACAATCACAGTATGGTCTCCACTGGCTCTTAAATGCCAATCATTGCTCTTTTCTTCAGGGTGTTTCCTGACTCTCAATTTATGCGGTATTTGGTGAGCGGTATAGAGGGGCCATTATTAGGGCAGGGGCTGCTGTGTCCAGTCTTGACCTTGGCCCCTACGAAACACAGCTTTCCCCCCCAACAGAGATGCTGCTGGCCTCACAGACATCTGCCTCACCTCTCATACACACCTCACATAAAACCCCCTCCTCCATATTTTTTTTTGTTTTTGTTTTTGTTTTTTTTTGGTAGGGGGTCCAAGGCGACTTATCGTGATTTCCCTGGCTTGGGTTGCTAACCTGTCAGGCCGTAGGAAGTCTTACCCGTCATCGGTGAAACCACATCGTGCTCAACCTCGTCATCGCTTTGAGATCTTTGACCCTAAACAGGATCAGATATTTTCTGGAGCCTTTTGGAAAGTGCATTCAAGAGTCACCAGAGCCATCTGGTCTGCTTTCAAATTAGTTAAAAACATGGAGACAGGTTAATTATAACACAACTTAATCACTAAAATCCATCATACTTCTTCAAAGCTGCTCCATAGCAGTGCTTAGATTATTTTCAGTGAATTTAGTCAAAACACCTGTCCATTCAATTTAATGTTCTGCTACATCTGTGACCAAGGCCATCAGTTCTGTACATGGTGAAGGCTAAGAGCAGACAGAAGTTACTGGTCATATCATACATTCGTCAAACGCTTCAGTTCATTAAAAGTCTGTATTTTTAAAACATGTCTTATTGCCCTCTTGATGGCACCTTTTTTATATCTCAACAAATAACTGTCTATTATGTTCACATGATGCCTTGTGCCTTTACTCATCAATATCTTCTATCATCTGTGGCACAGGCTCAGATATCAGCTTTGAGCTGGTCTGGGATGAGAGAGAGACTCTGAGGCCTTCAGGGCTGGTACACTGCACTTTCATAAACTTTTCACTCCTCACACTAGCTCAGTGTAAGATCTGGCTAGAAATTTAAATTGTTTTCAAATAAACATCAAACATTTTCCTTTTAACTCTATCCTTTGCCAGAATTGACATTTTCAAATGATCAGAATTTCATATTTGTATTTTTCCCCCACAATGAATTCAGAAGCTATAATTTCCACTCCGATTGAGTCTCTGTTACTCAAGTTAGGCCACGTGGTGGCCGGATTGAGATTACAAATTGTTTATTTCAGCTCAGCACAAGCTTATCTTTTGAAACCAAAACATCAGCTTCTAGGGTTTTCAACATTTTAACACCTATAGTTATTTCAACAACCCAATATTCAGTCAAATCATCATTATCAGAGTTTTGCAAAAGTGAGAAGAGCAAGAACATATTTATTCTATATTTTTCATTTAAAACTCGGTTAATCAGGAGTTATATATCTTTGCAGCATGTTTTATCATCTTCATTTTTAATTTTAACCTCATATTAAAATTATCTCAAATCCTTCCTTCAAAAATAATCACTAAAGACTTCGTTAATCTTATTATCTCATTTTCATAGACAGAGTGTAAATCTCTGTTACTTTCTTTTTACTGGGTTTCGTTTACAGAATTTAGTCTGGTGGCCTGATTTGCCAAACTTTCTACACCTTATGGGTGTTCGGACACAATTACGTCCAAAATGGCCCCGCTGACCACAATTAAACACTCTCATCTTTAGCTTATGAAGCAATGCAACCTGTGTGCTCCAAAAGTGGCAGTCTGTCTGAGGACAGAGTTCGCTCGCGGTCCAATAAAAAAGACAATGTCTTGCATTTTATGGTGCTATCTGCTTTTTCATCAACATTACTTTTAGTTTCTCAATTGTACATCTCAGTCACTTCTGGGATTTTCCCTTCAGGTATAACGGCACCTCACCCATTTTTACAAATTAATGAATATGCACAAACATCTAGAAATTTGAATTTTCTTGTTCTCTCTTTGTTTGTAGCCAGTCAACTTGCTGATCAACTTTCCAATTACAATAAAAACATTTCTGCCCATTCCCTTCATCAGTCCAACAAATTTCTTTGAAGTCAGGGCTTCAGAGCGGAGCTGCTTACAGCGTTTGCTCTTGTCCATCTCAAAATCTTTATACCGACTAATCAAATTACCGATCATATCACTCAAAATGTTAGCCAGAATTTAGTCAACGTTCATACTCACCGGCGATCTCTAAACAGCTGTGACTTCTGCCTGATAAGACAACATTTTCCTTTCTCTCTTATCTGCCTCTTTCCCCCAACATTTCATTGTTTGTTCTCATTTCTCACACACATTTCCCACAACAGCTTTTCAGTTTATCTCCCCTCTTCAACTGACTCATTCACCACTTTCAGTCTGGTGTTCCCTCGTTTGGGAAATCATTAATTAACTTCTCTGCCTTGCATTCATTTTTCCCATATAATTCTCATTTGACAAAATACCGGTGTATCATATTCAGCTAGCTTGCTTTGGGACTTCCCCATACTGGCTGTCTGTCTCTGTGGCTTTTTCCCCTCTAGCGTACGCTAATGAATCTGTCGGACATCTCCGTTCAGATCTGATCTCTTCACCCAAGACCAGACGGGCGGACACTCCCAATAGTGTCCTATATTATTGGCTCCCAATAGCCCAAAACCGGCTTACAGCACGGTCTCCTCGCCCACGTGAGATCTCAAAATTCTCTAAATTTTAATCACGTTGCATTCGCCCACATGGTTTCAGTTTCTATCCCATAAACGAATCAACCACGTTGCATTTGCCACAGAGTCAGACCCCACTATGGTTTATCCACCCCAATTTCAATTTTCAATTTTCAATTTCAAAAATTCTTCCCCGAATTTTAAGTTTGTCTCTTACCAGAAGCGTCCCGTTGCCACCTCGGGTTCGTTTGTTCCAGTGGTCGGACCCTCCAGACCCCCTGAGCGGTTGGCCTCTCTCCCTCAATATGTCGGGGTAGAGCTGTGACTCTAAAGTCCAGGATGATCAGTCACCATCCGCTCCCAGGGTCCGGAAGGCACATCCATGGAATCTCCGCTTCTGACACCAACTGTCGTGGCAAAATTTCAAACTAACGCCGCATTACTGAATAAGAGACAAAACCTGCCCAATTGTCTTTATAAAGATTTAATTTCTTGCAAGAAATGAGTCACAGTCATACAGCCATCTTCAATGTCTGCAGAGTGCACACTAACTAGACATAACAGCACCCAGCTTTTTATCAGTTTCCCAAACAAAGTCACTCCTCCTGTAAATTTCCACACATGACAAGAAAAGCAGCACTTGCTCAAATCTATACATGACCTTTTACCTAGTAAGCTGGTTCTGTATGAAAATATGCAAATCAATAAACATTTCGTGCGCAATGTTTAATGTATAGCTATGATTAAATTTTCCCATAACAATATTCAGAAATAAAAGGCATTTTTCCTACCCTGATTTTAGCCCTCTGATTTGAACGCTCTGTTTGAAGGGGCGTGTCTTCAGTGTAAATGCCCACTGCTGTGATTGGCTAATATCTTTGTATATGAAATGCACTATATTGCCAAAAGTTTTGGGACACCTGCCTTTACATGCACATTAACTTTAATTACACCCCATTCTTAATCCGTAGGGTTTAATATGAAGTTGACCCACCCTTTGCAGCTATAACAGCATCAACTCTTCTGGGAAGGCTTTCCACAAGCTTTAAGAGTGTGTTTATGATAATTTTTTTTAGAAGCACATTTGTGAGGTCAGGCACTGTGTTGGACGAGAAGGCCTGGCTCCACTCTAATTCATCCCAAAGGTTTTCTATCTTTGCATTGCAACTTGGTGATGTAAGGCTTGGATGCACCTGCTCGGCCATGGAAACCCACTCCATGAAGCTCTCTACACACTGTTCTTGAGCTAATCTGAAGGCCACACAAAGTTTGGAGGTGTGTAGCTATTGACTCTGCAGAAATTTGGCGACTTCTGCGCACTGTGCGCCACAGCATGCGATGACCCCGCTCTGTGATTTTATTTTTTTTAATGTGGCCTACCACTTCGTGGCTGAGGTGCTGTTGTTCCCAATTGCTTCCACTTTGTTATTATATCACTAACAGTTGACCGTGGAATATTTAGATATTTCATAGTGAGGAAATTTCACGAATGGACTTATTGCACAGGTGGCAACCTATCACGGTACCACGCTTGAATTCACTAAGCTCCTGAGAGAGACCCGTTCTTCCACAAATGTTGTGTGTAGAAGCGTCTGCATGCCTAGGTGCTTGATTTTATACATCTGTGGCCATGGAAGTGATTGGGACACCACATTCAATTATTTGGAGGGGTGTCCCAATACATTTGACAATATAGTGTAGCTAAGTATTACATGTGGAACTCCTTTGAAAACTTTTAGCACGTTTTTACTATTACAGCTCTCAAGGTTAATTAATCGTTAAAAGTGTTAATTATAGCATTATATTTAGATGTACATTAATTTACTGTACATTCAGTAATCATTACATATCAGAATCACTGGTCACCGATCAGGCATTAGAATTAACACGGTTACTTACATGTTGTGGCATTACTGTCGAGTCCATACAGGGAGTGCAGAATTATTAGGCAAGTTGTATTTTTGAGGATTAATTTTACAACATTAATAATTAAACAACAACCATGTTGTCAATGAACACAAAAAACTCATTAACCCTTTAAGACCTAAGGGTATTTTTACAATAAATTTTCCGCCTGGTGTTATTTACTAAAAAAGCTTGTAAAACATCAACCCTGTTGTGCACAGACAATTGACACACCTCTTTTTTTTCAAGACAAGTTGCACTGTCAGTATATTTGTGTTGCATTGATGTCACCTGAATGTAAAATAAGTTATGGGACCATAAAGACAAATGAAAACATAAAACGGAAATTGAATCCCTCAAATATTTATTGAAAACACACACAAATAAATAAAAGCTAAGCATATTTCCTCTGGAAAACTGTTTGTTCAAGTCTTTGGAGTCCTGGAACTCAGGAATAAACATGATAACTTATACAGAACCAAAACTATTTACATTTTTCCAAAAAAAGTCCAGGCGCTTTTGGCCTCTTTGGATTTTGGATATTTACTGGTGCCAAGCCTCAAAACAGTTCCTATCAGGAACTTCTCCTCAAACTTTCTCCTCAAACTTTGTCCACAAAACTACTCAAAACTGCAGCACGTCTCTCTCTCTATCTCCTCAATACTAGCCGTGCGTCTCTATCTCTCCACAATAACAGAGCTGTGGTTCATGCGTAATGACGCACACCAACGTGGATGACGGATCAGCCTGTCATTGGTCAAACCCTCATCCAAAATGGTAGCGAGCATCGCGCTAGCGGCAAAAATGACGGAAAATGTATAAATTAAGGACATCAAGTGGATATATCTTGGATGTAAGCGTTTTGATTTATTGCTGAACAACTCCAAAAAGATGCACATGTTCCAGGCTGGATAGAAAACCTTCTGTAAAGGCTACAAAGACACCCCCGTGATGGCTAGCTCGTTAGCTTTCTGCTGGAAAAAACGGTAAGAAAATCGATAAAAGTTTCATGAAATAATATAGATATTTATCGGAGGTGCCGTGTGACGTCGTGGGCGATGCCGTCGGGCTCTGAGGGTTAATATCAAAGCTGAATATTTTTGGAAGTGGTTTTTAGTTTTAGCTATTTTAGGGGGATATCTGTGTGTGCAGGTGACTATTACTGTGCATAATTATTAGGCAACTTAACAAAAAACAAATTTATACCCATTTCAATTATTATTGAAATTATTTTTACCAGTGAAACCAGTATAACATCTCAACATTCACAAATATACATTTCTGACATTCAAAAACCAAACAAAAACAAATCAGTGACCAATATAGCCACCTTTCTTTGCAAGGACACTCAAAAGCCTGCCATCCATGGATTCTGTCAGTGTTTTGATCTGTTCACCATCAACATTGCGTGCAGCAGCAACCACAGCCTCCCAGACACTGTTCAGAGAGGTGTACTGTTTTCCCTCCTTGTAAATCGCACATTTGATGATGGACCACAGGTTCTCAATGGGGTTCAGATCAGGTGAACAAGGAGGCCATATCATTAGATTTTCTTCTTTTATACCCTTTCTTGCCAGCCACGCTGTGGAGTACTTGGACGCGTGTGATGGAGCATTGTCCTGCATGAAAATCATGTTTTTCTTGAAGGATGCAGACTTCTTCCTGTACCACTGCTTGAAGAAGGTGTCTTCCAGAAACTGGCAGTAGGACTGGGAGTTGAGCTTGACTCCATCCTCAACCCGAAAAGGCCCCACAAGCTCATCTTTGATGATACCAGCCCAAACCAGTACTCCACCTCCACCTTGCTGGCGTCTGAGTCGGACTGGAGCTCTCTGCCCTTTACCAATCCAGCCACGGGCCCATCCATCTGGCCCATCAAGACTCACTCTCATTTCATCAGTCCATAAAACCTTAGAAAAATCAGTCTTGAGATATTTCTTGGCCCAGTCTTGACGTTTCAGCTTGTGTGTCTTGTTCAGTGGTGGTGGACTTTCTGCCTTTCTTACCTTGGCCATGTCTCTGAGTATTGCACACCTTGTGCTTTTGGGCACTCCAGTGATGTTGCAGCTCTGAAATATGGCCAAACTGGTGGCAAGTGGCATCTTGGCAGCTGCACGCTTGACTTTTCTCAGTTCACGGGCAGTTATTTTGCGCCTTGGTTTTTCCACACGCTTCTTGCGACCCTGTTGACTATTTTGAATGAAACGCTTGATTGTTCGATGATCACGCTTCAGAAGCTTGGCTATTTTAAGACTGCTGCATCCCTCTGCAATATATCTCACTATTTTTGACTTTTCTGAGCCTGTCAAGTCCTTCTTTTGACCCATTTTGCCAAAGGAAAGGAAGTTGCCTAATAATTATGCACACCTGATATAGGGTGTTGATGTCATTAGACCACACCCCTTCTCATTACAGAGATGCACATCACCTAATATGCTTAATTGGTAGTAGGCTTTCCAGCCTATACAGCTTGGAGTAAGACAACATGCATAACGAGGATGATGTGGTCAAAATACTCATTTGCCTAATAATTCTGCACTCCCTGTATTGTAAAAGTGTGCTTGCAAAACCTGTGCTGAAATTAATCAACTAATTTAACGAAGAATCCACAGTAAAATGTACCAAATACAAATAAATAATGCTCAACTGAGACATTCACATTGTTGAAAATAAATAACCACATTCCTAGCATTAGGATCCCCAGTGGGCGGGCCAAAGTTGCAATGATGAAATAGGCATTGCTCTTCTCCTACAGAGGCTGACTTTCACCTGTCATAGATAGGCACACAGTGTAGCTAGAAGACTTTAAAAAGGCCAATTGTACACACAGAGCACCAAACACTGTCAAATAACCTAAAAGATCCAGTGAGATTGCTTGATAGGCACAGTTTTCTTTCCCGTGTTGATATATTTCTTATTTCTTCAGGTGGGTAGAAATCATCCAGTTCTTTTATGTAACAAACAGCCTTTAGTTTGCATCGCAGCCTGGCAAAAACACCCTTGACACCTTGTGCCATAGACTAAAAAAGAGACTTCGCAATGAATCAATTTGAGCCACTTCCTTTGCAACCTATTCATGGTTGAGACAGGAAACAAAGAATGAATATTACAGCAACAGAAGACACAGAAGAACTATGATTTGCTACATGCTAGTCGAAAGCAGGTGGTATTTATAACTGTGAGGGAGGGACATTCTTATTCAGCATTTGATTGGACTGCATTTGCATTTATATTTATGCATTTGGCACATATTACATTGCATTCAAGGTATATACATTTCTATCAGTTTTTGCAATGCATGACTTTGGCGTTGCTTGCGCCATGAACTCTTTGAGCTACAGAAATGCTTATTGACAAAAATTGGTATAGTTAGAATTGTTTATATACTATTATAGTGTTTATTAATATTTAGAATGATCTTTTAGTTTTCATTTAAGGTTTATACATTTTATGTGCTTTAGTCATTTTTATTATTTAGGTTTATAGATTTATATTTATTTCAGTTTTAGTCATTTTAGTACTTATTTCAGTTAGTTGCCAAGGCATAGTTTCTCATTATCTCAAATTTATATTATTTTATTTCAGCTTTATTTTAATTACTGAAAAATATTTTTTATAATATTAATAATTTAAAACATTTTTTAATTAAGAACACTTGTGCAAGAAGACATTTTTGGCCCATTTTCCTTTTTAGAGACTGCATAATTTACTATTAGCATATTGATGGATGATAACAGACAATGAGTGACAGCAGCAAAACTCCTCCTCCGCAGCTAATGTGAGTGAATGTTTCTGCGTGTTTGTGAAGGATCATGGATTTATGGAGCCCAGCAGTAAGGAAGATGCCCAGCGGCTGTGGGAACTGGACAGACAGCGTGTGCAGGATACTTTACGGAGGCAGAAACAGGACATGCTTGAGGACAACAAGTGGCTGGAGAAAGAAGAGAAGCTTCTGGTAAGTCATTAGTAATGTCTCTCGTCAGAGCCATCCCAGCTAATGGAGAGCATTCTCAGAACTTTGGCTGGCAAGGTTCTCTTAAAGTTATGAACAAACATTCTTCCAGTAACGTTAATAGAAAGCCATCTGAGGCCTATTTTTCTGAATAAGAATTTTTTTATTTTTCTTAACCCTCAGAGACCTAAGGGTATTTTTACAATTAATTTTCCGCCTGGTGTTATTTACTAAAAAAGCTTGTAAAACATCAACCCTGTTGTGCACAGACAATTGACACACCTCTTTTTTTTCAAGACAAGTTGCACTGTCAGTATATTTGTGTTGCATTTATGTCACCTGAATGTAAAATAAGTTATGGGACCATAAAGACAAATGAAAACATAAAACGGAAATTTAATCACTCAAATATTTATTGAAAACACACACAAATAAATAAAAGCTAAGCATATTTCCTCTGGAAAACAGTTTGTTCAAGTCTTTGGAGTCCTGGAACTCAGGAATAAACATGATAACTTATACAGAACCAAAACTATTTACATTTTTCCAAAAAAAGTCCAGGCGCTTTTGGCCTCTTTGGATTTTGGATATTTACTGGTGCCAAGCCTCAAAACAGTTCCTATCAGGAACTTCTCCTCAAACTTTTTCCTTAAACTTTTTCCACAAAACTACTCAAAACTGCAGCGCGTCTCTCTCTCTCTCTCTCCTCAACACTAGCCATGCGTCTCTCTTTATCCACAATAACAGAGCTGTGGTTCATGCGTAATGACGCACACCAACGTGGATGACGGATCAGCCTGTCATTGGTCAAACCCTCATCCAAAATGGCAGCTAGCATCGCGCTAGCGGCAAAAATGACGGAAAATTTATAAATTATGGACATCAAGTGGATATATCTTGGATGTAAGCGTTTTGATTTATTGCTGAACAACTCCAAAAAGATAGAAAACCTTCTGTAAAGGCTACAAAGACACCAAAGACACCCCCGTGATGGCTAGCTCGTTAGCTTTCTGCTGGAAAAAACGGTAAGAAAATCGATAAAAGTTTCATGAAATAATATAGATATTTATCGGAGGTGCCGTGTGACGTCGTGGGCGATGCCGTCGGGCTCTGAGGGTTAAAGGTCCCATGGCATGGATTTTTTATTATTATTTTATAATGTTTCCTGAGGTGTACTTATATTGTTAGTATGATTTGTACATCACAAAATGTCATAATTTAGAAATAAAATGCATATTTTATATCCTGATATTAGCCCTCTGGCTTGAATGCTCTGTTTCAAGAGTCTGCTGTGAGACTGCAGTGAAAACGCCCACTGTTGTGATTGGCTAACATCTTTGCATTTGAAATGAGTATTAGATTATGTGGCGGAGGGGGCGTGGTTTAGTGAGGTCTGCAAGCACTGCCAGAGAGAGACAGACTGGGCACTCATGGACCAGAGAAAGGGAGAGCTGGAGAAAGATTGCTGAGAAAGTTATATTGTGAGCGCAAGTTTATTTTGTTTGTATCTGAGAGTTCTGAATAAACATGAGTCCCAGTCATGCCGACCCTGTCTTCTTCCAACTTATTTTACGAACTTTGTAACATGTGGAACCCCTCTCGAATACTTTTACAATTTTTTTTTTTACCATTACAGCTGTCGAGATCAACAAATCGTGAAAGTTGATTATAGCATTATTTTTTTAGATCTTTTCCCATCACATGAAAGGCTGCAGTGAAGAGTATTGAGTAAACAAACAGTCTGTTGATCACATGAATGCAGTGATCTCGTCATTGCAACGCTATTTCTCTCACAAAATGCTTTCACCACAACTAACAGCAAACACAATATCGATATGAATACAATAAGAGCTTCATTGTGCAGCATAACAGCATCATTCATTATAACGGCAGTTTGGGCAAGTGTGCAGATAAATTCGCGACGTGTGATTGACAGCGTCGAACATTATAAAGAGAGTGTTCTTTGAATGCTCTTTGTAGTTTAATCATTTAAATAACAGATTTGTTTCATGCTACTAACAGAAACAAAGTTTCTTTGTGAAGTTTATCGTTTAGTCACTGGCTTGATACACTGATGCATAAACAGTATTAAACGATTTAGAAAGAAAGTCTGTGTGAAATCACTGATCACAGATCAGGCATAATGAACACTGTTATTCACTGTTTGTGGCGGTGCTGTCGAATCCATATCGTAAAAGTCTGTTTGTAAAGCCTGTGCTGTAGGCCTGTCGCTATTGGTCGAGACAATCGACTGCGTCGATGCTGATAATTAGTCGACTTCAATATTGTTAATCAACTGGGTAAATTGGGTACGATATGAAATTGTATTAGTACCGGTACTTTAAAAATGACAGCACTCTAATAAGAGCAGTATTTCTTAATTTGCGTCGATGTGTGACAGCAGGAGTGAGGATGTGTGTGTGAGCTCTGCTTCCACCGTTAAGTAAACAATGGAAGCAGAACAGTCAAATATATACGCGCAGCTCAGGAAAAAGAAAGCAACAGAAAAGTGCATAGGGACAGAGCGTATTTAGGCCATGCCCACACCAGGGGAAACAATCCAACGCTCTCCATTGACTTTGCATTGCCTGAAGCGGCCTCCTTGTCATTTCGGACTTATAACAAAAAACAGAACAATGTCTAAAAGCAACAAGGTGTACAGCAAACAAGCTAAAAAACACAGAAATAAGCTGTCGACCCAAAAAAACGAGCGTTTAAGGAGACAAAAGCGGAGACAGGCAATAAGACGTGACGCTTCAGCAGGAAGAATAGGGTACATTTTGGGATCCTGACTCTCAGTATGCTTATGTGTGCAGTAAACATTTTGTCACTGTTAAGTCAAATATCCAAATGACATTTTATACATTATATTTCCTGTCGCTGATTACGTTCCACTCAGTGTAATATAAATCTTTTTTTTATTTTTATGTTGGTTTACAAATTTGTACCTTTTAATTTTGTCTAGGGCTTGTTTACATTTATACTTTTTTATAGTAGGCCTACACTACTGAATGCCAAAGTTGCAAGTTAAATTAAATGTTTTTAAGTAAAATTGTTGAAAATTATTGATAAATCAACCGATAAATTAATCGATAAATTAGTCGATAGATTAATCGATATAAAAATAGTCGTTAGTGGCAGCCCTAATGTGCTGACATTGCGACTAAAATAAACAATCCATTTTCTCCAAATTCTCTCGGTGGGCAAAGCAGAGGAAGGGGAGGTAACCTTTCCCCGTATGACAACATACAGGGAAGATTCCAGATCGGCTCGTCTGAGCTGACACCCAGAACCCAGACATTTCTAGCCACTTGGGGACCATATTCTAGGGGAACTCATATTAATGTTAAAAAACCTCATAAAATGAAAATTTCATGCCATGGGACCTTTAACAAACTCTGAGTTTCAGAGTAGGTTTAGAGGTGACAAATCCAGATAAATCTAACCTGGTTTAATCCAACCAGGTTTAGCGGTCTCACAAAGCTCGGTATAAACATTCTCTGTCAACTCAGGTTTGATCCAGAGTTTGCAATTAACTCTGAAGTGTGTGCACCTGAAAGTGTGACGTGCAGCCAATAGCCAATCACACGGAACATGGAGAGTTGATCTTGCGAGAGAGACGCCGCAATTCACTTCACTTCTGAAGATTAATAGATTATTATGAAAAAATATCAGGACATTAAATGCATTTACAAGGCAGGAATAAACACTGCTGCTGCAGCGAAAGTTTGAGAAGGCAGCTGAAAGAAAATGTCTGACTATATCAATGCATGATGTGAATCAAAGAAATATGCTTAATAGTTATAGGTTCTCAAAGAGCTGAAATGAATACACACTGTTTAAAAGCATTATATATATATATATATATATATATATATATATATATATATATATATATATATATATATATATATATATATATATATATATATTTATATATATATATATATATATATATGAATGCATGTATTATATTTATTTTCATTTAAAAGCAAAGTTTTGTCAATTAATATAATAATTATTTGAATGTATTATATTCATTAAAAGTCATAATTCATATATTATATAAATGTAATAAATAATTAGCAGCAAGAGATGAGCAATTATGTCTCTAGTTTTTTCACTATAAACTGCTTTAATTTAGAGCGAGAGATTCAGGGGGATCAGATATATGTCACTTTGCTCACTGCTGTTTGGTCCGGTTTGGTTTTGCGATTCCTAACTTAGAATTAAACCTGCTCTGGAGTCTAGCTGTGTAGCGTAAGTTACCATGGCAACGAACACAGCTAAAAACCAATCCATCTACTTGAGCCTGAAAAAACAGACTTTGCTCAAACTAATCTCGAACTTACCTGGATGGCAACTGAATCCCAGCTTTGTGCAACAGGCCACTGGTCTTTAATATTGTTCTCAAAACTTTGGTAGAGACATTTTTTAAATGATACAACTTGTTTCGGAATGTTCAGAGAACATTCAAAAGTAACATTCCCATGTTTGCAGAAATGAAAAAAATGGAATTTTTCCTTAACATTTGCATAACCAAGAATTTTTTTTTAACATTTTTGAATGTTTACAGAAAATTCTGAAATAACGTTTTCATGTGAGCGTTAGTATTTCTAATATTTCACTGAAACGACTTTCCTTTCCTTTGCATGTACAGTGGGGCAAAAAAATATTTAGTCAGCCACCAATTGTGCAAGTTGTCCCACTTAAAAAGATGAGAGAGGCCTGTCATTTTCATCATAGGTACACTTCAACTATGAGAGACTGAATGAGAAAAAAATCCAGAAAATCCCATTGTCTGATTTTTAAAGAATTTATTTGCAAATTATGGTGGAAAATAAGTATTTGGTCAATAACAAAATTTAATCTCAATACTTTTTTATATACCCTTTGTTGGCCATGACGGAGGTCAAACGTTTTCTGTGAGTCTCCACAAGGTTTTTACACACTTTTGCTGGTAGTTTGGCCCATTCCTCCATGCAGATCTCCTCTAGAGCAGTGATGTTTTGGAGCTGTTGCTGGGCAACACAGATTTTCAACTCCCTCCAAAGATTTTCTATGGGGTTGAGATCTGGAGACTGGCTAGGCCACTCCAGGACCTTGAAATGCTTCTTACGAAGCCACTCCTTCGTTGCCCGGGCGGTGTGTTTGGGATCATTGTCATGTTGAAAGACCCAGCCACGTTTCATCTTCAATGCCATTGCTGATGGAAGGAGGTTTTTACTCAAAATCTCACAATACATGGCCCCATTCATTCTTTCCTTTACACAGATCAGTCGTCCTGGTCCCTTTGCAGAAAAACCAAAGCATGATGTTTCCACCCCCATGCTTCACAGTAGGTATGGTGTTCTTTGGATGCAACTCAGCATTCCTTCTCCTCCAAACACGACAAGTTGAGTTTTTACCAAAAAGTTATATTTTGGTTTCATCTGACCATATGACATTCTCCCAATCCTCTTCTGGATCATCCAAATTCTCTCTAGCAAACTTCGGACGGGCCCAGACATGAACTGGCTTAAGCAGGGGGACACGTCTGGCACTGCAGGATTTGAGTCCCTGGTTGCGTAGTGTGTTACTGATGGTAGCCTTTGTTACTTTAGTCCCAGCTCTCTGCAGGTCATTCAGTAGGTTCCCCCGTGTGGTTCTGGGATTTTTGCTCACCGCTCTTGTGGTCATTTTGACCCCACGGGGTGAGATCTTGCGTGGAGCCCCAGATCGAGGGAGATTATCAGTGGTCTTGTATGTCTTCCATTTTCTAATAATTGCTTCCACAGTTGATTTATTCACATCAAGCTGCTTACCTATTGCAGATTCAGTCTTCCCAGCCTAGTGCAGGTCTACAATTTTGTTTCTGGTGTTCTTTGACAGCTCTTTGGTCTTGGCCATAGTGGAGTTTGGAGTCTGACTGTTTGAGGTTTTGGACAGGTGTCTTTTATACTGATAACGAGTTCAAACAGGTGCCATTAATACAGGTAACGAGTGGAGGACAGAGGATCCTCTTAAAGAAGAAGTTAAAGGTCTGTGAGAGCTAGAAATCTTGCTTTTTTGTAGGTGACCAAATACTTATTTTCCACCATAATTTGCAAACAAATTCTTAAAAAATCAGACAATGTGCTTTTCTGGATTTTTTTTTTCTCATTCTGTCTCTCATAGTTGAAGTGATATGATGAAAATGATAGGCCTCTCTCATCTTTTTAAGTGGGAGAACACAATTGGTGGCTGACTAAATACTTTTTTGCCCCACTGTATTTGGTCTCATTTCACTTGAAATGTGCACATTATGAAAGTTTTTCAGGTTGAACAGCATTTCATTTTCATGTTTCTCCATTTCTCTTTCAGGATCCATTTGCCAATGACGACACAAAGGCTAAAGTGGTAATATACTAAATATACTAAAAATATAGTTTCTTGTATACTGTCTTTGTCCCATCATGACCGTTGTCTTCCACTGTTCTTCACTGCTAACATATTCTTCTCTATTTAAGATGTCAGAAGACGAGACAAGCCAAGGTCAGTTAATTTTAACACACGATTACATAGATTGTACTTAATCAGGAATTTAAGGAATATTTTACCCAAAATTCAGTTATCATTAAAAACCTGGATGCTATTATTTTGTGCTCTGTATTTTTTAAGTCATCTGAAGTAATATGAGAGCCTTGAGTGATGAACAGCAAATTTCAGTTGCTTTTCAGTTTCAAAAATGCTGCGTTGATCAGTGTTAGCATTTTAGTAATATGTGTATACTATTATAGCTTTTTTTATATTTTTATTTGAATCCTTCGTTGTAGTGATTATGATGTGTGTGTGTGTATATATGTATGTATATATATATATATATATATATATATATATATATATATATATATATATATATATATATATATATATATATATATATATATATATATTTATCTTTAATTTTTTTTTTAGTTTGAGTAATTTTACTACTTCAAATTAAAGTTTAGGCTATGATGACACTGTCAGTTTTTGGAATCGACAACTGCATTTGTTGTCTGTTCCAATCAAGCGTAGCGTCAGTTCTGGCAGGTCAACGTCTACCTATAGGGATACAACATCTATCACAGCATACATATATAAGCTCCTTCAGTATTATCAGCAGCTATCGTGTTCTCCAAAGCTCATTTACCCTCCTCCATCCCCAGCTCCTCCTCTCGTCCAGTCAGGATTTGGTATTCTGATTCCCCTTGAATCAGACTAAATACTATCTGTATAAACGTGCAACAAGAGTCTCTTACCAGTAACAATAGCTACAGTGACCAAAGTAATATCAAAGATGGCGGCGTCCATGGAAAATCATTTCACTTTTTAAGATGACAAGAGTCCAGTCGAGCTGCGAGTTCATCTGTCAAATCTTTACCCTCTGGTGCTGTTCGGTCATTTGTGGCCTAAATATTTTATTTTTTTCCCTCAAATGTTTTACTTCATTGGAATGATACGAAACTTGGTAAAGGTTTTGGCACTTGCTTTGTAAACACACACGCAAAAAAATCATGGACATAATTCGAAAAAGGTTAAACGGTCCTCAAAAAAAATAGTCACACTTGCATTGTTCAGTCAAAAATTACCGCATTGGAAATTAATAGGTTTCATCTAGTGGAAATGGTTGTAACTACACCCAAACAAAATCTTACTGAAGGCTAATTTTTTTATATAAACCTCAAATTTGGAACACAAAAACAACTTTTTAGTTTAAATTTAATTTTCAGGTCAATGCTCAAAGGTCTATCAAACACTGTTGATATTTGAAATCAATCCAAACAAACACCCCTCCCATTGCCCGCCTTCAAAATGCAAAAATATGCAAGAGTGAACGTCTTTTATCATAGCTGAAGCGAATTAAAATAATTCTTCACAAAAAATAAAGCAAAGATGAAGAACAAACAAAAAATGAACATATGGTACATGAGTATATAAAAGCAAGAGTTTGTTGTTGGTCGCCAGCAGCACACACTTAAAACCAATGCTACACATATAGAGAGCAGAAACAACGCAAGTCTTTCTTCAAATCTCCCTCTTGCTCGCTCACTCTCCTCCCCCATTGTGAGTGGACACTCCCCCTACTTCTGATTGGCTCACTCTCTCCTCCCCCGTCATGAGTGGACATGCCCCTACTTCTGATTAGGTTTGTTCGACTTGATACAGCGATGCGCAGACCGATCGGCGGCTGACTTGAAGCAGTGCATGCCGGTTAGAAATTTTGTCCGACTTAAGACAGCGCCGACGTGACAGTGACGGATGTCAACAAAGTGCCGCGAGAGCGATTCGAGAGCAGTCGGCTAATACAGCCGGTGCAGTTTCTCCAGAGCAGCTGCACGAGGCTACACGGACTCTGATGACGACACAGCTGTTACGCGATTGGCCAGATTCACCGCATGACAGCGATCACGAGTGTTTCGTGTTTATTCTAAAACCTTCAGCTCCACTAATGCGTACAAATCTGTTTTTTATAACAGTAAAACCTTCTTTCATGTAGTCGCGATGTTATGTTGTCATGTTTATCAAAATAAAACTGATAAAAAAATGTAGACCCCACTTCATTGATAGTGTAGGATTATATGTTGAACTCTATTCTTGTACAAACACACGCTGTATTAAGCAGTACATAAAGTATTACATGACAATAATGTCTCTGAAACATGTGTATTGCCAAATATTGCATTTATTTCACTTCTGATAAAGTATGCAAACACAGCGCGAGCGTCACTGCGGGAAGCAGAAAGTGTCCGACTTCACATCTCCGTTTGCCACTCCTCCCCGCCTGCACGCGGCTACTCTCGCTGATCAGTTGCATCCAGCCGCAGCCGATGTCGAACACACCTATCGTCTCACACACCCCTACTTCTGATTGGCTCACTCTCCCCTCCTCCATTATGAGTGGACACACCCCTACTTCTGATTGGCTTACTCTCCTCCCCCATCATGAGTGGACACGCCCCTACCTGATTGGCTCACTCTCTCTCCTCCCTATCATGAGGGGATACCCCCCCTCTACTGCTGATTGGCTACAAGTGTGTTGTGCTGCTCTGTCCGATCCACTCTCAACAGTATTTCTCAGAAATCGCTTACTGCACCTTTAAACGAAAGCAGCATTTACATCTGTGTGGAGGGCGGAGCATTTGAGTCATGCATAAGCGTAGCACAAAATTGCCGCGAGCAGTTCCAGTGGAAAACGGTGACTGGATCTAAAAACCCTCGTAGTTACCGAACCCACACATGAAAACCTGCAATGGTAGACATGCGTTTGTGGAGTGCAGAGCGTCTCTCTTGCACTCTCACTGTATGACTTAATCAACTAGTTGTCCAGTCCGGTTCAAGAATGCGGTTGTGAGTCCTGAAAATGTACAGGTGTGAGTTCAGATGTAGAATCCGGTTGTCACTCCTGTAAATGACTTAACTGTCTGTGAATGTAACTGTATTAAGAAGTCCACATACAGGCCCTCTGCTCTGTGAATGGGGTCTATTTCAGTTAGTTGCCAGCATTTGTGCTTGTTTTTAATGTGATATTTCATTTGATTACACTTTATTTTTAGGGTGATGTAGTTACATTGTACTTACTATAAGTACTGAGTAATATTAATTAACTACATATGCTTACTATAGATGTATAAATGTAATTAGTTACATTTAGGGTTAGTTACTTGTAATTATGCATAATTTACTATAGTAAGTACATGTAGTAATGTGTAACTACGTCACCATAAAATAAAGTTACATTTTATTTTATTTCAGCTTTATTTATTTTAAAGAAAATGATTTATGATAGTTTTAGCTTCAGTTTTAGTTAACAATGACACTTTTGTTGATGCACCACTGGTTTGACATGATTAAATATTCCTGATCTATTAATAATTATTATTTCAGTAATCAATACTGTCACAATTTTAATGATGACTTATAGGATCCATAGTAAAGCTTCTTATATGTTGTCTCACTTTGTTTTTTGCTGTGTTTCGCTCTCAGCTCATTTCCAGGGTCCCCCAGAGAAGCCCCCGCGGGTGTCCGCTCAGGTAATTGCTCTTTTAATGTGGTTAGGGACGGGGTTGAAGGACAGCAGAGACTTCTGATCTCTTTTTGAAGCCGTCGAGTAAAGGTGTCAGCCGTCCTTTGGAAGTTTCCAGACGAGCAGATGGCAGCAATCAAAGCGGCGGGTTTTACTCGGAGCTCTGTGACTAAAACCTGATGAGCTTTGGGCCTTTTGAGCTCACCTTGATAATGGGTCAGTAGAAAGAGGATGAGGGAAGATTCCCTCACCAAATATCTTTAGACTTCAGCATTGGTGAAGTTGAAATGAAACTATGCAGTAGCTTTGGTCAGCACCACCAAATGAGAGGAAAGGAACAAATAAAATGGAGAGACTGGTAACTTTTTTAAGAAGTGAAAATACATGGTTCAGGGTTATTATAGGAACAAAAAGCATTCTTGCTTTATATATATATATATATATATATATATATATATATATATATATATATATATATATATATATATATATATATATATATACACACACCAATCAGGCATAACATTATGACCTAATTTTGTGTTGGTCCCCCTTCTGCTACCAAAACAGCCCTGACCCGTCGAGGCATGGACTCCACTAGAACCCTGAAGGTGTGCTGTGGTATCTGGCACCAAGATGTTAGCAGCAGATCCTTTAAGTCCTGTAAGTTGTGAGGTGGGGCCTCCATGGACTGGACTTGTTTGTTCAGCACATCCCACAGATGCTCGATTGGATTGAGATCTGGGGAATTTGGAGGCCAAGTCAACACCTCAAACTTGTTGTGCTCCTCAAACCATTCTTGAACCATTTTTGCTTTGTGGCTGGGCGCATTATCCTGCTGAAAGAGACCACAGCCACCAGGGAATACCGGTTATAACAACAACAAAATTACTAAAATTAAAATAAAAACTGAAAAATAACTACTGTTATGGTTTAAATCAGAATCATAAGAAGAATTCTCATTATTTCATTTGATAGAATCCATGTATGAACATTGTTTGCAATGATTTGATACACATATTAACACGCCTGATTCTGACCATCATAGCCGGCACCCACTGCAGAACTGGATCGCACAGATGACATGGTCTACCACAACGTCATGGAGATGGTGAAGGTCGTGGTACAGCTGAAGAACGATGTCAACACGTTACCAGCATCAGAGTACGTCAATGTGGTGAAGGTAGGGAAACATTGAACATGTAATTTCTGGTCATTTATGCTTAATGCTTGCGTTTTTGTGTTTGATAAGGTCATTATTTTCTTATTTGGCAGTCGGTAGGATTGACGTTGCGCAATCTGATCCGCAGTGTGGACGACATCCTCCCATCTTTACACGAGTCCATCAGAATGGAGGTAAGTGTGGAGGTAGTGACTTCCCAGCTAACAGAGAACATTCTCAGAACGTTCTGGATTGGTACAAGCAAACATTCTGCCAGAGACATTAATAATTAATAATTTGATACAATGCACTTGTTATGTACATACATGTTTTTACATTGTACTTACATTTTAAAAAATACCTGCATGTAATTATGTCTGTAATTCATTTCTGTAGTTACATTTTTAATTACACAGTTGACACTTCCCTTACATCTAACCCTACCCTTAAACTTACCCATACCACCACACCTGTCCCTAACCCTACCCGTTTCCCACCTCAATATCAGCAAAGGTATTTTGCAATACAATTTGAACACAGTAAGTACATTGTACTTATTTTTTACTGTAAGTGCATAGTACTTAAGGCCACCTAATATAAAGTGGGGCCAAAAAGGTATCAATGGGTCTGTCCAGTCAGGGGTTTCGGACTGTGAGGGTAAAACCAGTATTGATTACCAGGGCCCCAAGGGGAGAGAGGGCCTGAAAAGTCTGGAATATATTTTAACATGGAATATGGGGGCCCATCAGGACTGCCTATGCATAGGGCCCGGGATCTTGTGCCCTGTGTCCAGTAACTCATGATGAACCTCAGGCGAACTGCACACTTAGTGAAGTGAAGTGTGGCCAAGTATGGTGACCCATACTTGGAATTAGTGCTCTGCATTTAACCCATCCAAGTGCACACACCCTAGAGCAGTTGGGGGTGTGGTTCCTTGCTCAAGGGTCTCACCTCAGTCATGGTATTGAGGTTGGAGGAGAGCGCTGGTTATTCACTCCCCCCACCGACAATTCCTGCCGGACCTGAGACTCGAACCCGCAACCTTCGGGTTACAAGTTAACCATTAGGCCACGACTGCCCCACTTTGGTGTCCACCAAAGCGTTTTTTCACGCGGCTGGCTGGTGTATTCAATTGTTTTCAATGGGAGCGGCGCGTTTTTAGAACACCATGAGCGTAACGAGGCGCTGAGCGTGTATTTCACGCTCAAGCGTTGAGCGTTTTTAACTGGTCGCCGAGAGTTGAAGAATGTTCAACTTTGAGTAAAACGCAGCGTCACTGTCACTTTTCACCCAGCTGTCCAATCACAGTGGAGGAGGGGCGGGACAAATACAACACCGACAAACCGCCACATTCTGCTTGTACCGTATAACATCAACAGATGAAAACAAGCAGTATAATAACGGAACAAAATCATTTAAAACAAGAGCCAGAGCAAATACTTTACATTGTATCAGCATTTTTTATATAGAATCAATACAGAAACAAACTATCTGTGAAATGAGATACTAGTAACACTTCTATTGATATTCCGTATAATAACAAGCAAAGAGTCTCAACTGAAAAAAGAGTGCCTAGAAGCACTTCAGTGTCTGACTTAAAGCAGCAGCGCTGACAGACACATCCGTGCTTCTAGAGGTATAGGCCTATTGTTTTTTTTTTTAATGGATAATATATTAATATAATATTCCATACATTATCAGAATATTTTTTTTAGACCGGTTAATTAATAGATTATAGCCTAATTAATGTTATTATTGTTTTATCATTTATCTAGGCTATATTAATCATACATAATAAATAATCCTGTCATATAAAGTGTATGACATTTAAAAAAAATATTTAGATAAAAATATGACAAATAATTACATAATAATATAGTCATAAATTCTTAATTTTTTTAAAATGTTTGAATTTCAGAATTGTCAAAAAAGTTACTACTGCTTCAGAATGACTGCTTAAAGGGGTCGTTCACCCAAAAATTAAAATTCTCTCATCATTCACTCACCCTCAAGTTGTTCCAAACCTGTATACATTTCTTAGTTATGTTGAACACAGAGGAAGATTCAGTCCTATGGAAGTCAATGGTGCCCCCAAAGTAGTCTGGTTACAAACTTTGTGAATGGGTGTCCCTTATTTTGCCACACTGAAGGTGGCAACCCTACATGAGAATATCAGGGCTTTCAGTCTCATATGCATTACGTGTGCACAAGTGTGAGCAGGAGCAATAAGTTGCTGGCTGCAGTTCACTTAACAGCCACCAGTGTCGCTAATAACAAGGGTTTATGAATTCAACATATAGCCCCTTTTAACCTTTTTAAAAAAAAATTGACATTTTGAATGCTGAGAAAATAATGATTTCATAACTTAATGGGAACATTAGTAAAACGTTCTTAGAACATATTTTTGTTTGCTGGGTTAGTGAGATATTTTGAACGAAGCCTCAAACCCACAAGGGTTTCACCCAGAATGCATTAAAATGCAGTATAAAATGTTGTTCTGGCTCCCCAGATTGAAGGAACTCAGAAGTTGCTGAATAAAGATCTGTCCGAGCTGATAAGTAAGATGCGTCTGGCTCAGCAGAACGCCGTCACGTCTCTGAAGGACGAGTGTAAGAAACAGATGCTGACGGCCGCTCACACGCTGGCCATGGACTCCAAGAACCTTCTGGATGCTGTGGACCAGGCCAGGGTACGAGCAAATATAGCCAAATCCTCCACACCCTAGATCTGATCCCTGAACGGGTGGTTTTATCCAATGAGAAAGCTAGAGGATGAATTTAATTGTAAATGACCTGGCACAACTCGCTTTATTTATGCTTCCGAAAGGTAATGAAAGCAGTGCTTTCGCTGTTGAATGTTTTTTGAGATATCTTCACAAATGTATGCTTGTAATCATTTTTAAGTCGAATGTGTTTCATTTGTGCAGAGTTTGTGGAAGGAAATAAATACAGACGTTTTTCAGTTTTGTCATTTCAAAGCATTCATTTATTTGATTCTCTATAACTTTTACAAGTATGTTTTTATAGAAAATAAATGGAACATCAATATAATAGTATTTCCATACAGTACAACTTATGTAGTTTCACAAAAATACTTTTAATTGTTCTGAGTTTTCATAGCCTCCATAAAGTAATATTTGAATTAAAAATCCCATATTTAATATATTTCAAATTCATCGAAAGATCACTTTTTAAAGCTACACTGTGTAACTTTTTTAGTTTATTCTTAGCTAAAAACACTTAGTTCTTTCAAAAATATATGTGTTCATTAATGTATATTTACTTCTTTCAAGTAATAAAGTATTCTCATAAGTTTATAATATGCCATTGAAAATACATACGGGTAAGGGGTTCGAATGGGGGTCGCCATGTTGCCCCTCCATCTTGAAAGTACATTAGCCAAAGAGGGACATACCCGTAAATTCAAGCTTTGCCTTTCGCGTTTTAACACTCGATGGCACCGTGTCGAATGTGAAGAGGGGGATTGCTGGATTGAACTGGATGCCATGTTAATCTTGGACTAAATCGGCCACCGTAGGAGTTAAAACGAAATCGGAATTGGGAGGAACAGAAACTAATATTTAATGGATGGTCATATACCCTTTCACCGCTAGATGGGGGAAAATATCACAGTGTAGCTTTAATCAATCTGGATTTCTAGATAAAAAATGTGTAAAATTAGTTTGATGTAGATTGCATTCACAAAGATCAATTAAATATGAAAAGTTTTTTTTATGTTTTGCCTTTGATCAAAGTACCTTTTTTAATGATTGAATTGTTTATTTCTAGGGTTCTCATGACGGGCTTAGATCAGTTGTGATTTACACAACCATCAGCAGAGGGCGACAATGCTTATGTCATCTCATTTATCATTATTCAATTAGGGACTTTTATCACAGCTGTGAAGTAGAGCTATTAAGGGAAATGACTGGAAGATAGTCTCACTTGCATTAATTATGAAGGAGACATTGAAGGAGACATTTTCATGTCACGATTCATTCTTGATTTCAGCAGATAAAGGAAGATCCTAGTTGTTAGTTTGGCTTTAATTGCTCTTCATGTTTGGCAAAATAGTGTTAGTTCAGTGGATGAGCAGAATGTCATTTTTCTCCCAGGTCCCATTTAAAAATCATTGACCCACATGGTTCACAGATCCGTCTTGCATAATTACACCCCCTTCGCGATATCAAAAGCGTTACGTTTTCAAAGACGACCAAGTTAGAAATAAATAGTTGCCATCTGACCTTGGAGATAATTGCTGTTGAAAGCGGTTCGAAATGTAATCTACGATTCATTGAACAGTTGGATAAAGGGTAAAGAGTGAACTGAATTGAACTGCCAACCATCAGGGTCACTTAAGCGTTTGCCTCTTTCCCAAAGGTTAATTTTGCATATTGCGGCGGTGGCGGCCCCGCTCTTTATGCATGAAAACGACAGGACTCGGGTGCAGTTTGATAGTGCTAAATGTCAGACATTCAGCCAGAGCTCAGTTGTGTTTCCTGCATTGTAACAATGAATTGTGTCCTCGAATAATCCCTGAATGAGCGGATATCTCTCATCAAAAGAAGGAGATGAAATAACAAGACCTTTTTTACAAAATGCTTGGTCCCTGGAAAAGGCCTTGTCTTTATCAGAGCTCTTGATGTTGGTCTGTATCACGGCTCTTAAAGCAAGCGCTCAGATCATTCCTGATATCCAGGGAGGTAAAAAGAGGCCGACCGTCCCCAGCAGGCACACGATGATGAACATCCACAGAAAGATACGGTCAATCACCATTGCCACGTATTTCCAGTCCTCCTTGACCTGTCAAAAAGCAAACACGGTGCAGTTCAAAAGTGCTCAGCAGGAAAACTGAACAATGTAATGAGGTCAGTGGCCATGAAGCAGAGGAATATCTGTTTAGATGGTGGAGAAACATGATGCAATATTCATAGCACTTTATCAATAGTACTTTAGACAAAATAAAAGTAATTGCTTACGTCAACATTTTTGTCATAATTGCAATTTTATTTCTAGTAACTACCATATAATTTCTATAATTCAAGACTATATCTCACAATTACAACTTTTTCTTTATTACTTTAAGTGCAACTTTATATCTGACTTTAGTTCTTATTTTAAAATTAATCTCAATATTTTATCTTATAATTACATATAAAACTAATTATGTTTTGACGTCTCATAATTACAACTTTCTTATCATAATTATGACATTTAATTTTATAAATAGCACTTAGTATATCATAATTTCGTCTTTATCACATAATTATGACTTAGTATGTCGTAATTTTGACTTATAATTATGATTGTCATAATTTCAACTTCTCATAATGACTTGGGATGTCAAAGTATGACATTTAATCCTATAAGTATATCATAATTCTGACTTTACCTCATCATTTTGACTTGTCAATTTCCCATTTTATCTCATTTGATGACTTTTTATATTATAATTATTACATTTAATCTTATAATTATGACTTAGTATTTCATCATTTCGACTTTATCTCATAAAATGTTGACGTCAATTTCCAATTTTCTCATTTGATGACATTTTTTATCTCATAATTATGACTTTTTGTCATTCATAATTTTCCCTTTTTATCGCATAATTATGATTTACCAGCACATGATTTTTTTTCCTTGTGTGACAGAAAGGGGCTTCCATAATCCCTCAACAAATCTGCATGAGTCACTCACTGAAAAGTCTTCATTCTCAGCATGCAGGTGATCAGCGATGTAGCGCACCCCGTCCAGGGCTCGCAGGACACACGGAGAGAAGCTGAGACTGGGGTCTGACACCAGGTTTGTACGCTTTGCTGGACGCTGGCACAGGTTCACCACGTGTCCTAACTGCTGGAGCTCGTACTTCTGGAGTAAAGGCTCAGAGTCGGACAGATGCAGAGACGTGGCGGATGGGGACAAGATGGATGTGGATATTCCCATCCCTACCCCGAACTCCATGTCCTGACAGTTCTGCCCGTCCACGTCGGTCTCCTGCTGAAGCCTGCTTTTGGATGTGCTGAGGTTGGCCATGTTGCGGTGCTTTGGCTCGGGTTCTGGGCGTCTCATGAAGAGCCAGCGGGGAATGAGGTCCAGGAACACCGAATGGACCCAACTGGGCATTTTATGGGTGCTGGGCGATCGATGGTGCACATTGAGCACAAAAACGGTAATGACTATGGAGAGGGTGACGAATATCATGGTGAAGAGCAGGTACTCTCCAATGAGTGGAATGACCAGAGATGTCGAGGGAATGATTTCAGTGATGAGCAATAGGAAAACAGTGAGGGAAAGAAGGACAGAAATACACAACGTGATCTTTTCTCCACAGTCCGATGGCAGGTAAAACACCAGCACGGTCAAACAAGAAATAAGCAAGCAGGGAATGATGAGGTTGATGGTGTAGAACAGAGGCAGACGGCGGATGATGAAGAAGAAGGTGATGTCCGGGTAGATCTCATGACAACAGTCATATTTCTTCGTGTTGTAGGTCCCCACGGCATTGATGATTGCCCATTCGCCACTCTCCCAGTAGTCCTTCAAGTCCACGGTGTTCTCGATCTGCTCCAGATCAATCTTGGCCTTGTCGTACGTCCAGGAGCCGAACTTCATCTTGCAGTTTTGTTGGTCGAACGGGAAGAAGGTGACGTCAATGCTGCAGGAGCTCTTGTAGATGGCTGGAGGAACCCAACTCACCTTTCCCGTGTAGAACAGGTGGGCTTTGGTCATGTGGGTCACTGCGAATTCGCCATCCGCACTGTAGACAAAACCCCATGAGTTACACTACAGTTCAAAAGTATGGGGTCGGTAAGATTTTTAAATATTTTTTTTTGTTTTTTAAAGAAGTCTTTTATGCTCACCAAGGCGGCATTTATTTGATAAAACATTCTGTAAACCAGTAATATTGTGAAAAAAGTATTTAATATGTATGTAAAATTCTATTTTTGAATATATTTTAAAATGTAATTTATTCCTGTGATGCAAAGCTGAATTTTCAGCATCATTACTCCCGTCTTACTGCAGAATCCTGCAGGAAGATCCTGCAGAAATCATTCTAATCATATGATTTGCTGCTCAAGACACATTATTATTATCGATGTTTAAAACATGTTTTTTTTTCAGGATTCCTTGGTTAATAAAAAGTACAAAAAAAACAGCATTTATTTTAAATAGAAATATTTTGTAACATCATGGGCCATATTTTAATGATCTGGGCCCATGGTCTAAAGCACATGGCGCAAGGGCACTTAGGGCGTGTCTGAATCCACTTTTGCTAGTTTAACGACAGAAAAAATGGTCGGCGATCCAAAAATGGTCTAAAAGGGTTCTATATAGTCTCAATGAGTCATGGGTGTGTTTTGGGTGTAACGTGCAATAAATCAATCAGTCTCATCTCTCATTCCCTTTAAAAGCCAGTTGCGCTGGCACCATGGTGGATTCGCTATTTGCATGGCGGAATTTACAAGCGGAAAGACTGAACGCTTCTCCAGAGAGGAATCCTTATCATTTTAATATTTAAAAATGTTTGTGTGCTGCTGCGCATCCCTGTGTGTGTAATAAGCAGAGTGTATGTGCGTTGTGCACCCGCCTATAGGCACATATTACTAACGTGCCCTTTAAATAACACAAAAAATACTGCGGTTTCTTTTTTGGTTGCCTCAAAATAAAAATATGCGAACAATGCGCCTGAACACACCTCATTTTCAGACCAGCACTCCCATGGGTGCGCAAGTGCTTTTGCGATTTAAACAATGTGACGCTGGACATAAGAATAATAACTGTGTCGGGCTGAAACTAGCAAAAGACACTTGCACCGTGTCTGGTGTTGCATTGCGCCGGGTGTATGATAGGGTCCTATAAGTGCCTTGACTGTCACTTTTGACTACTTTTGATCTAAGTCTTAAGCGCATGTGCAAAGACAAAAGAAAATTGCATGTTGCAATCAAAGGACCATAAAAAACTTACTTATTTCCAGTATTGGAACTAAAAAACTTTACTAACATATATGATATGAGCCTTTAAAAAGTGCTTTCTTTAAAATATGGATGACTTATAACAAGTGTCTTTGATATATCTAGGGTCCAAACTTTCTTAATGCCTCTTGGAAGATGTTCCATTACAATTGCGATAATTACTTCAAATATCTACATCCCTATTTTAGTTTTTGCTTCAGGTCTGATGATGCAAGAGGACCTCAATTTCTCTTTTGTCGAGATCAAATTCGCCTCCTAGATAAAGAAGACCTGGTGTTTCTGAAAATAGACTAATCATTTGACATTTTATTAGGAGATTAAAACATGCACCTTTTTTTAATCAACTACAGCAGTGCTTAACATCTTATTTCACGCCATGTCTGTTTGATTTCACTTATTAATGTTACAGAAACACCAGAGCACTGGATCTAGGGGCTGCCTGCAGATATTAATTGAGTCATTAAGACTTGGACCGCCGCCTTTCTTCCAGAATTTTAACAGGACACGTGTTAGTTTAACATTAACCTTTAACGAAACGGACTTCAGCTGAACAATAGCCGAAATGCATCTTCCTGTTATCACTGTAAAGCTGTACAATCTTATACAATCTGTATTGTATAAAGCGCTAAATAAATAAAGGCAAAATCTCATGACCACCTTGGCAAAATATTCCTGCATGTTTCATAAATACTTACTTGTTGTATAAGACGATGTCAGGCACCCAAATCATCTCTGACGGGACTCTAATAGATGTCACATTATCAAACTCAGAGGGGTTCCAGCGCAGTTTATAATCGTTCCATTCCTGCAGGATCCAAAGCAACTTACATTGCATTCACAGTACACATTTTATCAGTTTCCCTAGGGAATCAAACCCATGATATTGGCATTGATGTACTTTACTGTTTGACCTATAAAAAGGCCAATAGTTAAATAATGTTAACATATGAAACCTTACTGTAAAGTGTTACCATAATTACCATACACCGATGAGCCAAAACATTACAACCACCTCCCTAATATACTGTTGGTCCACCGCGGCGTGCTGCCAAAACAGCACTGACTTGCCGAGGTATGGACTCTACAAGAGCCCTGAAGGTGCCCTGTGTCCAGCAGATCCTTCAAGTTCTGTAGATTGAGAGGTGAAGCCGCCGTGGATTAAATTTATTGGTTCAGCATATGCTACAGATGCTCAGTTGAATTGAGATCTGGGGAATTTAGAGGCCAGAGCAAATATTAGTCTCTCTGTTTATCCTGAGGTTGTCAGCTGGATCCGGTCTGTATCCAGATAAGATGGTGGGCCTGCACCTAGACACGACCACAACGCAGCCCTGAAGTGTCCGCAGAGACTGTGTCAACTGCTCTACCCTGTGAAGGCCTCAATCACTACGACAGCCAGTGGCACTGATCCTCAACAAACCTGTGATGACTCCGATCTTCAACCAGATAGAACTGGACAAATATTCTGAATATTCCGATCTAATATGACTTCTGATTTGTAATGTTGTCTGAATCATAATCACACACTGTTTGTTTGCTGGCCAGAAGAAAACTGGCACCCCGACTGAGTCTGGTTTCTCTCAAGGTTTTTTTTCTCCATTGTGTCACCTGATGGAGTTTTGGTTCCTTGCCACTGTTGCCTTTGACGTCCTTTTTCCACTGGTCCAAGGTCCAGTTCTGAAGCTCGCATACCCACTGTAGGTCATCATAGGCACTCTGATTGTGTGACTTGTGCCAGAGTAGACCTTCTGTTGGCTCGGAATGGACGGGATAGCCTTTGTTGCCATCATGCATCAATGAGCCTTGGGTGTCCAACACCCTGTCGTCGGTTTGTGATTTGTCCCTCCTTGGACACTGTTGGTAAATTCTCACCACAGTTGACCGGTCTCACTCCCAGTCAACATTGGTGAGAACTTGCTGTTTCAGAGATACTCTGACCCAGTCGCCTTGCCATAACAACTTGGCCCTTGTCAAAGATTACGAGAACTGATTGTTTGCGTACCATCTAATCTACCCAGACCTTAATATGTGGCCTTGTTAGGAGATTATCAATGATATTCGCTTCACCTGTGACCGGTCATATTGTTTTGGATCATCAGTGTAGCCTATATGTCCCTTTGATCACCATTAGGCAAAATTGGCTACTTAACGTAACCTCCAGTTCATCAGTTGCTTGATTGATGATCTAAATTGACTCCGTGTGATTGAGGTTTAGAGAATGTGTTTATATTAATGGATTAGTTGTTGGTTGACTACAATATCAGTAATTGATCACTTCAATTAAATATAAAGACAATCACCTGTTTCAGCCAAACGTTTGTTGTCATCATTTGATTTTTCTCATCCTGTAGAATATCAGAGGATGAAGTTAGCATCAAACTTTTGGTCTGGTAGATGAATAAATCCCACAGGCTTGCATTAAAGGAGGGACTCGAGCTATTTCTGGAGACCAGAATATTACAGAGACCCTAGCAGTCGCTCTTATTAGCATTTACAAACTCTTCAGTTCTTAGATTTTTAGAGGCCAAATTTGACATGCATTTGTATCCATTTAAGAAGGTTTTAGTGCATTGATGCTTTGAATACGCCACTCCGTTATGACCAGGAAAAAGCATCAAGCATAAAAAAACATGCAAAAAATCAACTTACCACATCAATAAGCTGGGCAATCGAGAGGCCAAACTTGACGATAACAACATCACTTATATTCCGCACAGGTCTGGACCACTTATTGTAACCGATGAAGAGTTGTTTAAAGAGTTTGTCTTCTGCATGCGCATGGATCCAACCATCTGATAGTGCTGCAAGAGATATTCATATGATGTTAGAGTTTCTGACAGATCTTGATCATGCACTTTATTTTATTAGTGACAACTGATTAATTCAGCGCTGTAATTGATTACAAAGTGTCTGATAAATGTTTTGGAAAGGTTCTGTGCAGGATGCGCAACACTGAATAGGTCGCTCTCGAGGTCACGTCACACTAACTGAGTTATGGCTGGGTAAAATAAAAGGCTGGCCGAGCAGAGCCGCCTCCTCACTCTAATTACTATTTGTTCCTTAATCACTGCAGTCAGCTCTAATTAATCCAGCCGGCCAGTGATTTGTGATGTTTTGTTTTTCTTTCTTAGTACAGAGGGTGGAAACTTCATATAGAATCTGCAGAGTGGAGTCACACAGGGACAGGAACCAATGCAATGCAAACATACATTGAAGTTGGATTCTTACTGATTGTAGGGGGTGGACAGGTGTCTTTATGCAACTAACAACCTCAAACAGGTGCATCTAATTTAGGATAATAAATGGAGTGGAGGTGGACATTTTAAAGGCAGACTAACAGGTCTTTGAGGGTCAGAATTCTAGCTGATAGACAGGTGTTCAAATACTTATTTGCAGCTGTATAATACAAATAAATAGATAAAAAATCATATATTGTGATTTCTGGATTTTTTTTTTTTAGATTATGTCTCTCACAGTGGACATGCACCTACGATGACAATTTCAGACACCTCCATGATTTCCAAGTGGGAGAACTTGCAAAATAGCAGGGTGTTCAAATACTTATTTTCCTCATTGTATGTATATATATATATATATATATATATATATATATATATATATATATATATATATATATATATATATATATACAGGTCCTTCTCAATAAATTAGCATATTGTGATAAAGTTCATTATTTTCCATAATGTAATGATAAAAATTAAACTTTCATATATTTTAGATTCATTGCACACCAACTGAAATATTTCAGGTCTTTTATGGTTTTAATACTGATGATTTTGGCATACAGCTCATGAAAACCCAAAATTCCTATCTCAATAAATTAGCATATTTTATCCGACCAATAAAAGAAAAGTGTTTTTAATACAAAAAAAGTCAACCTTCAAATAATTATGTTCAGTTATGCACTCAATACTTGGTCGGGAATCCTTTTGCAGAAATGACTGCTTCAATGCGGCGTGTCATGGAGGCAATCAGCCTGTGGCGCTGCTGAGGTGTTATGGAGGCCCAGGATGCTTCGATAGCGGCCTTAAGCTCATCCAGAGTGTTGGCTCTTGCGTCTCTCAACTTTCTCTTCACAATATCCCACAGATTCTCTATGGGGTTCAGGTCAGGAGAGTTGGCAGGCCAATTGAGCACAGTAATACCATAGTCAGTAAACCATTTACCAGTGGTTTTGGCACTGTGAGCAGGTGCCAGGTCGTGCTGAACAATGAAATCATCTCCATAAAGCTTTTCAGCAGATGGAAGCATGAAGTGCTCCAAAATCTCCTGATAGCTAGCTGCATTGACCCTACCCTTGATAAAACACAGTGGACCAACACCAGCAGCTGACATGGCACCCCAGACCATCACTGACTGTGGGAACTTGACACTGGACTTCAGGCATTTTGGCATTTCCTTCTCCCCAGTCTTCCTCCAGACTCTGACACCTTGATTTCCGAATGACATGCAAAATTTGCTTTCATCCGAAAAAAGTACTTTGGACCGCTGAGCAACAGTCCAGTGCTGCTTCTCTGTTGTCCAGGTCAGGCGCTTCTGCCGCTGTTTCTTGGTCAAAAGTGGCTTGACCTGGGGAATGCGGCACCTGTAGCCCATTTCCTTGCACGCCTGTGCACGGTGGCTCTGGATGTTTCTACTCCAGACTCAGTCCACTGCTTCCGCAGGTCCCCCAAGGTCTGGAATCGGTCCTTCTCCACAATCTTCCTCAGGGTCCGGTCACCTCTTCTTGTTGTGCAGCGTTTTTTGCCACACTTTTTCCTTCCCACAGACAGTTTTTAAAAGCCTCAGGAATCTTTTGCAGGTGTAATTTTGATTCAGATGATTAGGTTAATAGCTCGTTTAGAGAACCTTTTCATAATATGCTAATTTATTGAGATAGGAATTTTGGGTTTTCATGAGCTGTATGCCAAAATCATCAGTATTAAAACAATAAAAGACCTGAAATATTTCAGTTGGTGTGCAATGAATCTAAAATATATGAAAGTTACATTTTTATCATTACATTATGGAAAATAATGAACTTTATCACAATATGCTAATTTATTGAGAAGGACCTGTATATATTTCCGAATGTCTATTTTGACTTGATTCCTACTGTATAAGTACTACATTTTTAGCTTGTTTAAAAATATTGCTAATGGACTCCATATAGAATTACACGTATTATTTTAAGGTCTCCTTGTTATAGCGTAAGTAGTAGTAATTATTTGAGTAATAATAATTAACATGTACTTACTATAGGATTAGGATTAGATTTGGTTTAGTGTTAGTTGCATACAACTATGCATAATTTATAGTAATTACTATAGAAACCACATGTAACGTGTAACGAGGACATTACATGAACATTACGTGAAATTACATGACATGTATTTTTTGTGTCCGAATTCATTATTTTCCTAAAATAAAAAAGTATAAATACATGTCACATATCAAATTGATCTACAATATTTCCTTTAAGATACTGATACTTAATTTTTTAGTTGTGGTGTTTCAAAGGCCTAAAATGTCAGGTGGTGCGACCAGTGAATTTACAATTAAAAGTATTAACTCCCACTGCAATTGCAAAATGAAGTAAGAAATATAAATGTAAACCATTATATAATGTATACAAATAATTAAAAAAACATAACTCCTTATGGAAAATTGTGTTCTGAAAAGTGTCCGTTTATATGAATTGGACTAAAAAGGCAATACATAGAAAAGGGAAAGGGAATATACCATGTGATTTTCAATGATTCATATGTATATTTAAATGAATATATGGTTGCACCACCTGACATTTTCTGGGTGGTAAAATCAGAAATCTTGTTTAATAATGAATTAATGCTTTCTTAAAAGCTGTAAAACCAATATGAATCAACACCATACATTTTTTGGACATAAAAATGCATTTTAAAACAGTTTTGCTTAAAATTTGTTTTTGTGTTTTATCTTACAAAAAAAATCCTTATTTTTCTTATTTGTCATTGACCCGTTACTAAGCATAAAATATGCTACTGTTGAGCAAAATGATGTTTAAAATGTCATTAATATGCATTTCATCCACAAATATATGAGAATAAGATACTAATGGTCACCGTGATTTTTCACAAGACATGATCAACAAATTGTGTTGATCCTGGAACAACATTTAACAACAATTTAGTCTTAACCCTGTCCCATACCCCTAAACCACACACTACCCATAAGGTATACCTAAAAGCAGAGGGAAATAGGTGAATGACACTGATAAGCACCTAACCCTGGTTGTAAGCCTAAACGTGACATAAACTGTAAACCTATCTCTCAAATCTGATTGGTTGATAATGTTCCAGGATCAACAAAGCCTATGATGATCCAGGAACATGTTGCACTCGGTGAAATCACTTTCACTAACCCTCAAAGCCTACTTCATCTAAAACTTTTTGATTAACCTATACTTTGCATTACATTGTAAGCTACGTGTTTCATTAATGCAAATTATTTTATATACGTAGGCTATGAACTAATATATTTGATTTCCATGTATATAGGCTATACATCGCTAATAATAATAATTTTTAAAAAAAGGTCTGCACTTACCAGGTTTGACGTGTTCCACAATAAGAAAGAACAGCCACAGATTCTTCAAAAATAATTTAAAATGATTTAGCCCCATGTCAACAGGCAGAAGTCCTCTATAAACGTGTGAAATGACTTGGCATGACTGCTGAGTGTGATGGTCGGGCAGTGGTTGCTCTGGCATCAGACTCGCACTGACGGACTGAGAGCCAATGGTGATGCTGTGCGTCTCCATAGAGGACCAGTGGGAGGGGTGAACATGCTGAAACAAATCCTCAGACATTGATCAACAATAATTCAATAAATATTCACGACACAATTTGTTTTAGGATTAGCCAATCCGCCTAAAGTAGGCTAACGCTTTCTTTGTGTTGACTGACATTTCATAATAATAAAAAATTATAAGTAATACTTATTTTTTAAATTAAGTTTTTTTCTTGGGATATTCACCCAAGGTAAGAGCGGGTAACTTCATTGAGGATTTCGATCTCATCCGTTTCTATTTATTTTAGTTGTACAAAAACCTTTTGCTTCTTGTTATTATAAAGTGTTATCAAATTAATTTTAATATTAAATAATATAATTATCATATTATTTTAATTTATTATCGTATATATTTTATTATTAAATGATATAGTTATATTATTGTAATTTATTATCATAAATATTTTAATATTAAATTATATAGCTATTATATTATTTTAATTTATTATCGTATATTTGTAATATTAAATAATATGGTTATCATATTTTTAGTTTATTATCATTTTTATATATATATATATATATATATATATATATATATATATATATATATATATATATATATATATATAGCTATTATATTATTTTAATTTAATATCGTATTTTAATATTAAATAGTATAGTTATCATATTATTTTATTGCATACATTTGAATATTATATAATATATTTATAATTTTATTTTAATGTTTTATCGTATTATTTTAATATTAAATAATATAGTCGGTAATTACAAACATTTGACTTAAGTTTGCGATTAACAACTTTGTTTGGACATTCTATCCCTTTTAAATACTATAGTCAAGGCATCGCTCATGAATATTAAATATGTCCTGTTGACGTTGCTTGGTAACCTTGCTGGAGTCCAGGAGTCAGGACCTACTCTAATTCATATCCGTTGCTGCATCCCAATGTGCATACTATCCACACTATTTATTATTGAATATTACTAATGTAACATTGAGATGCAGACCATGATTCGTTAATTCGCCAACTGAACCTCGCACCCTCTTGCGACCAGCCTTTCAGCCAATCAGTTACGCGTATTTGGTGAACGTCAAGTTACGTGATTAATATTCAATTATTTGTGCCTTCGCCATAGTAGGACTATTCGTATTTATGCCCAGAGTCCGTTCATGAGCCACGGCAATCTAGCAGTAGTTTTAGAAGTTGCCCCCTATACTGAGGTCACTGTGGTCACTCACGCGAACTCTCCCAGAATCTGCGGTATATCAGGTAAATTCAGGACTTTACAGAACCGAACTTTGCTTTTTGGCAGCTTTGACCAATGAACTTTGTCCTTTCTGTGTTTTCTTTTTGTGTGGTTTTGTCCAGGCAGAAGCACGTAAACATTTTTATAAGTTAACGTTTTCTCCTCTGTGTTCTCTCTTTTTTTGTTCGTTTTGAATACAAGGGAAATAAAACTCGTTTCCAATGAAGAAGGCAGTGTTGTTTAGTTTGTGGGGTGGTGTTGTTACCCCTCATCTTGCCCAGACTTATCAGACGTTTGAGGAAACTACTGGTATTTCAAAGTATGTTACTTTTATTTATATATAATTAATTATAGCAGTAAAATACTTTTTATAGTTTTTAATATAACTTGTAGCATGTTTAATTATGATTAGGTATATTTTATTAACATAACCATTAAAATAACCTCTCTCTAGGGGTTTCATAAAGAATGTGACTTCAAAAATTGGCAGTGAGAATGCTTTGTATCGCTCGCAGAAAGGGAAGATCACCCTAACTCAGGTAATTTTCAATCATTCATGTTGAGTATGATTCATTGTCAGTGCTATTCAATATGTTTTATTACAGCAGAAAAATGCATTCATGCATCTGACACAATATAACATGCATCCAGTCTGCTTTAGTGCTACAAAAATATTTACTCATGTGTCATTGGTTTTCGTTTACCTCTTGCAGATGATTTCTGAGTGTGAAGCTGATTGTCAGAAGGTAGCGGCCGATCAGGGTCTGTCTTTACCTGACCAATTCTCAGCTCAGACGCTTTTCAATCTCATTGGTCAGGTAGAATTTAACAAGCCAGTTCTTGATGCTGCCACCATTCTTCGTCGTCACGGTATGTTGTGACATGTGAAAATCTAAAAAAAACCCTTTTTTTCTTTTTCTTAGAGGGTTTGTTTATTTATTTCTTAAGGCATTGCTACGTGCGTCCTGGCCAATGTCTGGGTGGATGACACCCCTCAGAGAGATGCCATCGCAAGAATTCTCTCCGTTTTGGAAAGCCGTTTTGACCTGGTTTTGCGATCCTGCCATGCTGGTGCCAGAATCCCAGAGCCAGATATCTTTAACAAGGCCCTTGAGAAACTAGCTGTTAAACCTCAAGAAGTAGGTGTAGTAGTAGATTATTTCAGAAGGTCCATAGCAGATTCAAAGCCTGCTAGTTAAGGATGTAACTAAATGTTCTTTTAATTTACTGGTTTAAGGCGGTCTGGCTGGATGTGGATGAAGAAAGCGTCAAGGCAGCTGAAGGTTTGGGAATAACTGCTGTTCAAGTCAAGGACATCACTGAGGCTCTTAATGAAATCCAGAAGCTTACAGGAATAGGGGTGAGGAATGCTTTTGGGTCATCGCTGTGCCTCCAAAAAAAGACGTTATCTATATATACTACATATGTGTGAGATGTTCTGCTTAACATGTTCGATGGCTAATCATTTTTTGCAATTGAACAAAAGGAAAAGCGAAATACTGATTTTAGACCATCTGTTTTCACTAAAACCCATCTGTTTATAATTTAGGTTCTCTTTCCGGCAGTGTTCAACCATATGCAAGAAATTACATTTGATTCGTCACTACATTTTGAGAAACAAATCAGTACATTGGTAAAGGCCAGTTTCTTTCATCTGAGACTGGTTATGAAATTAAAACTTTCTGTCCCCGAAAGATTTAGACTGTGACCACACGCTCATAACATTACATCTGGACTATTGTAATGCCTGCCTCGAACTGCGATCTCTTGTCTGCAAATTGTCCAAAAAAGAGGGATCCCATTTCTTCATTTTAGCAACGTAACATTGGCTTCCTGTAAAGTTTAGAATCGTTTTTAAAATTGCTGTTTTTGTGTACAAGGCTTTATCTGGTGTCGCACCAAAATGCATTAGTGACCTTCTGATTCCTTACTCTCCCCAAAGGATCTTGTAATCGGCTTCTGATTGTCCCACGTTGTCACTGTAAATCTAAGGGTGGTGCCTAAACTTTGGAACAGTCTTTGGTGCAACTCTGTTGCTTTTAAATGTGCTATAGAAATAAATTTTGACTTGACTTAACAGGTCACCAGTGACCTCCAGCCACCCTTTTGTGATCCTGAAAACGTCTCTCATGGATATGTGAATATTAAGGTAATTTATAATGCTTATTTCTGTCATAATTGTGCCAAAGTTCACTGGCAATGTGCTATTGACAGAAAAGGTCACGACAAATATATTTTTCTGTTTTTCAGCCTGGTGTGAAGATACACTATGTGGACATGGGAGATGGACCACCTGTTCTCCTGTGCCATGGCTTCCCCGAGAGTTGGTTTTCCTGGAGGTATCAGGTGAGGAACATCAACATTATCTCCTTTTGAACATAGTGAAATCGAGTTATTGCTGCATAGCATAATGATGGTTAAAGATCAGAGCTGCTAACCCACACCAAAAAGGTGATTCATGAGCTGTCACTATTAAACCTCAGGTATAATATGCTTCAGGATATTGGTAAAAATGTTGCTTTGGATAATAAAAGGAAGAGTAGAGTAATGCTAGCCTGTATTTACTTTAGTGCTACTTTAGTGCTTTATACAATACAGACAGATTGATAATGATACAGAATCAATGATGCAAACTTCATTAAATTTGAGACAAATTCGAAAAAGCTAAAAAGCAATATGACACTAAATCCATGATATACACTCACCTAAAGGATTATTAGGAACACCTGTTCAATTTCTCATTAATGCAACTTTCTAATCAACCAATCACATGGCAGTTGCTTCAATGCATTTAGGGGTGTGGTCCTGGTCAAGACAATCTCCTGAACTCCAAACTGAATGTCAGATTGGGAAAGAAAGGTGATTTAAGCAATTCTGAGCGTGGCATGGTTGTTGGTGCCAGACGGGCCGGTCTGAGTATTTCACAATCTGCTCAATTACTGGGATTTTCACGCACAACCATTTCTAGGGTTTACAAAGAATGGTGTGAAAAGGGAAAAACGTCCAGTATGCGGCAGTCCTGTGGGCGAAAATGCCTTGTTGATGCTAGAGGTCAGAGGAAAATGGACCGACTGATTCAAGCTAATAGAAGAGCAACTTTGACTGAAATAACCACTCGTTACAACCGAGGTATGCAGCAAAGCATTTGTGAAGCCACAACACACACAACCTTGAGGCGGATGGGCTACAACAGCAGAAGACCCCACCGGGTACCACTCATCTCCACTACAAATAGGAAAAAGAGGCTACAATTTGCACAAGCTCACCAAAATTGGACAGTTGAAGACTGGAAAAATGTTGCCTGGTCTGATGAGTCTCGATTTCTGTTGAGACATTCAGATGGTAGAGTCAGAATTTGGCGTAAACAGAATGAGAACATGGATCCATCATGCCTTGTTACCACTGTGCAGGCTGGTGGTGGTGGTGTAATGGTGTGGGAGATGTTTTCTTGGCACACTTTAGGCCCCTTAGTGCCAATTGGGCATCATTTAAATGCCACGGCCTACCTGAGCATTGTTTTTGACCATGTCCATCCCTTTATGACCACCATGTACCCATCCTCTGATGGCTACTTCCAGCAGGATAATGCACCATGTCACAAAACTCAAATCATTTCAAATTGGTTTCTTGAACATGACAATGAGTTCACTGTACTAAAATGGCTCCCACAGTCACCAGATCTCAACCCAATAGAGCATCTTTGGGATGTGGTGGAACAAGAGCTTCGTGCCCTGGATGTGCATCCCACAAATCTCCATCAACTGCAAGATGCTATCCAATCAATATGGGCCAACGTTTCTAAAGAATGCTTTCAGCACCTTGCTGACTAAAAAGTGTCATTATTCAGCTCAATTCAATTCAATGTGTTCATCAGTTCTAAATCACTTGCTTAGGCACATTAGTGCTCATTATTACTATTTCCCAATGTTAGGTAATTTTTGTTCATTTGAACTAATGAGACTTTATTGTAAAGTGTTACAGTTGTTTTTCTTTATTGTTTCTCATCAGATTCCGGCTTTGGCCGATGCTGGTTTCAGGGTTCTGGCTCTTGATATGAAGGGTTACGGTGAATCCACTGCACCACCAGGTCAGTTATAATTATAATACATTGTGTCTCATGCTTTGTATTTTCTTCTGAATTTTCTTTGCTGTTAATGCGTTCTGTGTCTAGGTCTTAGATGGTAAAGTCGGCATTAAATGAAAATTCACCCTTTATATTTTCTAAATGCATATTATAGGACCTGTTCATCCATGTTTTAATTTTTAAAATGTATTTTGACCTTTTTATAACTGTACAGGCCACAACCGATGGCCACAACATGCCCACCATAATAAAATATTCGAATAAGTCGCTACTTCCGTTTCGTCACAGCTTTGAAGTAAAGACACTGCACTTGTTAGAAACAGTGTTCGTCCCTTTTCAAAACAAAAAAAGAAAGTATGGCACGTTGCTAAACAAAGGGTTAAAATGGCCTTAACCTGTGGTTAAAAACCCCAAGGTGAAGTATGAAAAGCCTTTAATTGTGTTTTTCAAGATTCCTAACCTAGCTGACAACTACAAATTGCAATCCACAGAATCAGTACACAGATTGTCTTTTTATACATAAACTTAGCTGGATACTTTATTTTCTTATGAAATCGTCAAGGTAAATTTTTTTTTTAATTGCATCCCGTGATCAAGGACGTTCAAGATAGGCATTTATAAAAGGTTATGTTTTTTTGATCTTTGAAAATTTTTACGCTTTTAGAACCGCTTGCTTTTTTTTTTTGCATTAGCTATATTTTTATGTTTTTGTTTTTTTTACCAACAGTAACTGTTATCAATGTTTGCAGGACAGGTTTGACTTTGATTGCAATCGCATTAAACCCAAAAAATTGATGTGTGAAGTTTTACTCAAGTCAATGCACGGGTAAGAGATCCTAAAAACTGCTGCTGAGAGTTTGTTTTAAACGTGTGCGTGCGGCGTGCGCTACTTGCTCAAATGTCATGCTTCCTCTTTACAAGCAGCATGAATTTCCAGGTAACTGAAATAAATGCCCGAAGGTGATTCTAGCACTCCCTTGTGAACGCTGCAGCATCATGCTGAGAATGAAAACGAGCTGCATTGCTCTTTACCGTGTTTGTCGGGTCACTTCTGTGATGGGATTTGACGTTTACTTAAGTTTAATTGTGTGTGGAATGATACAAGAGGCTGTGCTGTATTTAGAACATATGCTCAATATAACACGATCTCAGGGCCTTATTGTTTTTATAAAATGATTACACTGCAATCAAAATATTAAGGATTAAGTAGGCATTTTATTAAGTGTCATCCTTCTGATAGAATATAAAGTTAACATGTTAACTAATGTTTATTATTATCATATGAAAGGATACAGAACATAGAATAAGCTCTATTTTATTCCCATCTGTCTGTGCAGACATTGAGGAGTACTCTCAAGAACAGATCATGCTGGTAAGCAAATCTTTCCCATTAAAAATTAGACACAACCGATCTGTTATGTTGCACAAAATTGATAATTCTTTCTCTCCCTCGTGGCCTTTTAGGATTTGGTGACATTTTTGGATAAGATGGTATGTACTGTTTTTGCTTTCACACATGCATATAATCACAGAATTATTGAGGAAGGCTATTTATTATATTATTGAAAAACATTTGATGCAGGGCTGTGCCATATTAGACATGTACCTAAAGGCTGGGACTCGAGAACCGGTTCTTTATGTGAATTGGTTTATGTTGAAATACGTTACGTTCCGGAATGTCTGCATTCCTTTGCATAACAGACTGAATAAAGAACTAAAATACTGTTTCCTTTGCCGCTACTGAATCTACAGTGCCACAGCAAAATAAACAATGTTTTAACTGAGTTGTGGGTTCACAATCTGAATTAAGAAAGAATTAAAAAAGCATAAATTGGCAGCACATAATGGGGTTGTCCGTGCTGGTTGCACTTATCTACGATTTGTGAAAAGATTATTCATTAAAAAGAACTGACTAAGATTAGAGCGTATGACTCACTCACTGCACTCACTCATTCATTTATATCAGAATCTATACTTTCAGTATGCAAAAGTTTTTCAGCACACATCATGTTATAAAACTGCTTCTGCTCAGATAACACTGACGGTTTTAGAGGCCATTTACAAGATACGGTTTTTCTTTTGTGCGTTTTTTTTTTTTGTTGCTGTTCATTTACACATTATATTTTGTGAAAGCGGTAATGTTGTGCATTATGTGTTCAGTTTATAGGTGCGTAGTGTTTCTTTACAAAGTCACATCGCCAAGTACGAGCCTGGAATGCATAATACAGCATTTATAGTCGTTTTCGAGAATCATTGTGAACGGGGATCATTTTGACAACATTGTTGTCTGTACGCGAAAAACGCAAGGGAAACACTTGTCTGTTTTTAGCACTTCATTCTTGTGTAAAAGTACCTTTAGTTCTGTCTGAATGTCGAGATATTCTTCATACATTTTCAGTGTTGCTCATTATCAGATCATCGAGCTCTGCTGTTTTGCACCTCTCAAAATAGAACCACTAACATATTGAACTGAGGCTAAATGACAGGAAAGAAAAAACGAGAGCAGTTCCCTCTTTTCAAGCCATTTAATTTGTGTACAGTGTTCTTGTTTTACTTCTGCTTGAGTGAATGTGTGAACGTTAAAGTGTTAAGCTGGTGTTGCACATTACTCCCCCCGGTTTAGGGGCATCTAACAAGTTTTTTTCTTTTTCTTTTTTCTCAAAATTTGTGAGTTGGTTCACAATCTCTGCTGAACAGACCAGTGGATTTCAAGGCTGTAATGCAGATAACACCTGATTTGCATTTGATTAGTGAATAAACCACAAGTGTTTGTGCTGAAACACTGTGTGCAAAAGTAGTGCAACCATTCAGGGAATTTGTCCTGAAAATGCATGCATAAGTTTTGCTGGTCTTTTCCGATTTTGCTATTGATTATTTGAAGGAATATCAAATATCACTGCAGTTTAAATATTTCCTTTAAATGTGCCCAGTCTTTTTCACTTGACCAGACTATATCAATGTCTGTTAGCTATGACGTATGACTCTTTGAGCTTGTTCTTTGTCCATGCAGTGGGACATTGTCCTGTTGGTCACATGAAGTACATTGATCACAGTGTCTTTGGTCCCATTTGTCTCGAGGTGGCAGCCAAGAACATCAAAATATGATGGTTTTTGACCTCTAACAGTAAATATGATCAGTCATGTTACGCACTAGATCAATTATTATTATTGCAGTATTTTTTCTGGACAGTTGCCCTACTCAGCTTTTGCACAGCCACTGAAACTGTTTGCTGTCCAGTGTGCTTGGCCATCGGTACATGGTACATCGTACAGCTTTAGTTCACTTTATACAGCTTTTTGAAACGTTATGATTCAGGAAGAGCTATATTACTGAAAGCAGTGAACAAACTTGGAAGTACACTAGATAGTATGTGAACGCTCCCTTCTAACTATAACTGGCTATAATGGTAATTTCTGTGAAGACAAATCCAGACTGCCACCAACCTTTTTTTTTGCTGGTGTGAATACATTTTGTCACGGGTCGCACTGGTGCGATTACCACGTTGCCCAACTTATAAGAGCTGCCATTTCTGTTGCATATATATATATAAAAAAAACAGCAAATACAACAAAACCACGCTTCCCGCGGACAGTTTATCAGCTCGGAGCAATATTACAGCGTAGCGTGAGCTCAGAACAGGTTTACTTGACACCACTAGCGACACCACTACTACACAGCACTGGGAGATCCGGTGGGAAAGCATTTGAATTCGCCTCAGTATCAATAATATCGCTGCATGATCTAGTGATAAGTATTCAAATTCAGCCCAGAATTCTCTGTTATAAACCATAGATATCACATTAAACAGCACTGATGTGGAAACCAGGAGAAACATTGTGCCATGAATGCAATTATATGCAGCTTTTCAGTCCAAAAATCATCATAAATATTCAAATGTTTTTGCATTATTAATTTCAGGGTTCATGCAACTTTTGAATGTGAAATTCAAGCACTTTTCAAGGACTTTCAAATTCTTCACACTTTTTCCAGCAGTTCAAAGCTATACACTTCAAAAAATGCTTTTCTTACTTAGTATTTTTGTCTTGTTTTCAGTCCAAATATCTAAAAAAATATCTTGTTTTCTGTTTGAATGAATATTATTTTGCTTACCCCATTGGCAGATTATTTTGCTTATTTTAAGCAAAACTCCCTTAATTTTTGTTATTTTCCCCCAAAACAAGACAAAAACTTCTGCTTGTCTAGTAAATGCTTCTTAATGTAAGATTTTTTTAGATATTTGGACTAAAAACAAGACAAAAAACACTAAGTAAGAAAAGCATTTTTTGCAGTGTAAATAAATATTTTCCAATTTAAATCTAATTTTTAATGTGATGACCAACAAATGTATGTATACATATAATATATTTAATATATTATATACACACACACACACACACACACACACACACACATCGCGATCAGGCATAACATAATGACCTGTGTAATAATCAATTAACTTTGCCGTACCATGGATGCAGCAGGCACAATGATATTACACAACGCCTGGAAATAGGCTAACTTCCGTCAACATAACCAACGTGAGAGCGTGCTAGGGACTATTTTAAGGCACTGTGTAATATCATTGCGCCGGCTGCATACATGGTATGGCAGCAAAGTTCCTTGATTATTACGCAGGAATGAGAGAATAGTTCCTAGCCATATCGGTCTAGAAAATCGCAACTTTTCATTTTCTGTCAGTCTTAGTACACAATGTAACTATACACATCACAACATGCAAATAGGTAAATGTTGACATTATGTCACTTATTGAGCAGTAGGCTAGCTGGAGCCGTTTACCTCCAGTCTTTGTGCTAAGCTAGGCTAGCGGTGGATGCGTCAGACAGAGATATGGCACGCACGGAGATGAGAATGGTATGTATGGACTTATCTAACTCTGGGGGATACGGTGAATAAATCCCAAAAAGTCTGCGTGTTCCTTTTAATGTCAAAATATTTTAGATGACCAATCAAATCAAAGTAGGTGGGCTTTATGTTTACAGAAGCTGCTGAGCTCGAATTCCAGTGCAGCTTGATGCTTCACTTAACGGTCATAATGTGCGCGTGCGAGATCAGATGTAAGTAGATAAATATTTGACAGCTGTTTTAGGATATAAATGTTAAACCACAGATAAAAATAATCAGGCAAAAGAATAAACTTGAAAATAGGCATATAATTGATTCATGTAATGTTATAATTAGTATGGCCTACCTGTCAATGTGAGGGGACAAGAAACATTAACAAAGACGTTTTCTTCATATTAGGCATAAGATTAATAATGAATGTGTACATATTGTGAATTAATTTAATAAACCTAGTTAGCTTTCCTGGTAACCTTGAGTAAATTAACTTGTCAGAGAAAATGATTCGTAAGACATAAATATCAGTTGACTGTGTTTACTTTCTTCAATGACACAGATGAAAGTGAAAAGACTATGAGTCAAAGCTCAGCTTTAGGAGGGGAAGAGACAGGGCAAGATAAGGAGACTGAGAAAGAAAGAGTGATGGAGATGAGGAGAGAGCAGGACAAATGGGACAAATGGGCTGGCTGTCATTGTGATGTGAAGGAGGTCATTATCCTCTAATTACCTACTACAGTTGGTGGTCTAATCATGTAAATAAGGCATAGAGGAACACAAATCATTGTGCTACGGGAAGTGATCTGTATGTTTTACTCCACTGAGAGAGTAGCCTAAAAAACTGGGCCAGTATAGACCCTTTTCATATTTCCGGGTTTCTCAGAGCATAGTTGGGTTGTCATAGTTGGGTTATATTATTATTATGGGGTATATATTATATTATAGCTGTGAATGAGAGAATACATTAAAAAAAAATTTTTTTGTGTGCCCATTTGCTCAAATAGCAAAGGAAAAACGCCACAATAGGGATTTCACAACTTTCAAAAAGAGGGAAAAATAGAGTGAGATTGATAACATTGATAACGGCAGTCAAAAGAGAGAAATATATATTTTTTACCATCACTCCCATAGACGCTGTATTAGAAACACCCTCACAGCAGCGGTAACTTATTTTTTGTAATTTGATGCAAAAATAATAAAATACAAGGTATTAGTGTTATAAATGTACATATATTTTTTTTTTAAATGATAATACAAAAAACGTTGCAGTTTACGATATTGATGACTGTTAAAACGCGTCATCACAGTCTGTGAAAAGGGTCTATGGTGTGGTAGATTTCCTCTACGACTTAAGTTAACCCGGGGCGTCTTTAGTCGAGAGTTGGATGACGTCTCGTCCCTTATGAACACTATCACTTGGGAATAAGTGCAGACAATGCCTTTGAATATGCTTTAAACACGGCTGGGAGGAACTCAGACCAATTTCAGAGAGAATCCCCCTGACATAAAGTTTACAACAGTTTATATAGAGTAAGTGCATGCCAAAGGTGACATGATTCACATGATTGGTTCTTTTATATGTACAGTGAGGAAAATAAGTATGAACACCCTGTGTTATATATGAACACCCTGCTAATTTGCAAGTTCTCCCACTTAGAAATCATGGAGGGGTCTGAAATTGTCATCATAGGTGCATGTCCACTGTGAGAGACATAATCTAAAAAAAAAAATCCAGAAATCACAATGTATGATTTTTTTACTATTTATTTGTATGATACAGCTGCAAATACGTATTTGAACACCTGAGAAAATCAATGTTAATATTTGGTACAGTTGCCTTTGTTTGCAATTACAGAGGTCAGACGTTTCCTGTAGTTTTTCAACAGGTTTGCACACACTGCAGGAGGGATTTTGGCCCACTCCTCCACACAGATCTTCTCTAGATCAGTCAGGTTTCTGGCCTATCGCTGAGAAACACAGAGTTTGAGCTCCCTCCAAAGATTCTCTATTGAGTTTAGGTCTGGAGACTGGCTAGGCCACGCCAGAACCTTGATATGCTTCTTACAGAGCCACTCCTTGGTTATCCTGGCTGTGTGCTTCGGGTCATTGTCATGTTGGAAGACCCAGCCTCGACCCATCTTCAATGCTCTAACTGAGGGAAGGAGGTTGTTGCAATCGCCCTTTCCCATGTGCAGAAAAACACCCCCAAAGCATGATGCTACAACCCCCATGCTTCACAGTAGGGATGGTGTTCTTGGGATGGTACTAATCATTCTTCTTCCTCCAAACACGTTTAGTGGAATTATGACTAAAAAGTTATATTTTGGTCTCATCTGAACACATGACTTTCTCCCATGACTCCTCTGGATCATCCAAATGGTCATTGGCAAACTTAAGACGGGCCTTGACATGTGCTGGTTTAAGCAGGGGAACCTTCTGTGCCATGCATGATTTCAAACCATGACGTCTTAATGTATTACCAACAGTAACCTTGGAAACGGTGGTCCCAGCTCTTTTCAGGTCATTGACCAGCTCCTCCCGTGTAGTTCTGGGGTGATTTCTCACCTTTCTTAGGATCATTGAGACCCCACAAGGTGAGATCTTGCATGGAGCCCCAGTCCGAGGGAGATTGACAGTCATGTTTAGCTTCTTCCATTTTCTAATGATTGCTCCAACAGTGGACCTTTTTTCACCAAGCTGCTTGGCAATTTCCCCGTAGCCCTTTCCAGCCTTGTGGAGGTGTACAATTTTGTCTCTAGTGTCTTTGGACAGCTCTTTGGTTTTGGCCATGCTAGTAGTTGGATTCTTACTGATTGTATGGGGTGGACAGGTGTCTTTATGCAGCTAACAACCTCAAACAGGTGCATCTAATTTAGGATAATAAATGGAGTGGAGGTGGACATTTTAAAGGCAGACTAACAGGTCTTTGAGGGTCAGAATTCTAGCTGATAGACAGGTGTTCAAATACTTATTTGCAGCTGTATCATACAAATAAATAGATACAAAATCATATATTGTGATTTCTGGATTTTCTTTTTTAGATTATGTCTCTCACAGTGGACATGCACCTACGATGGAAATCATGGAGGGGTCTGAAATTGTCAAGTGGGAGAACTTGCAAAATAGCAGGGTGTTCAAATACTTATTTTCCTCACTGTATATTTATCTGTTTTTTGTCCATTTGTGCTTCATCCATGGAGAAACACCGGCTTTTACAGCAAAAAAGATAGCAAGCTACAAGCTATCAAATGTACACAAGCTTCAAAACGGAAAGGACATTCCGGACCGACTTCCGGTTCAAACCCGCTATGAATCATGGGTAAATTCGCTCACCAGGAAAAAGGTCGATATTCAGACAGTTTCCTCTTTTGTTATATTTAGACACATATTCAGACATACTTTGGCCCAGGTTTTGGGTACATTTAGTTTTCAAACGCATATCGATGTTAATTTATTTAAATGAAAAATAAATTATTTCTTAAAAATTTCCTTCACAACTGCTTCTTCAATACTTTTGCTGTCTTGACTTGGGTTTAGAATTAGAATTATGAATATTCAAAATTTTATGTATATAAATTATTTCTTTCTTTCTTTGCCTTTTTTTCTTTCAAACTTTCTTTAGTCTTTTTTTCTTTCGAGCTTACTTTCTTTCTTTGGAACTTTCTTTTTTTCAAAATTTTGCCATCAGCAATTTTGTTTGTTTTTGTATTTATTTGTTTCACAAGTTCACACTTACATCAAATTTAATAGAGTAAAGATTATGCGTATTTGGCGTGCTGTCCGGAGAGGGCTCCAGGCTCGGAATTTTGGCCCAAACCCAGAGTATCCCCCTCGTGATAAAGATAGTCTAGAACTAGACTGTATTTTATTATGGATTGTGTTGACGTCTAATAAGAGTTTATTAAATCAAAGTGAGGAGATGGGGTGGTGGAGGGATGCTAAGAAACTGTCATCGAAAGGAGGTAAATCTGCTGTATATATACACCTCCTATCGTTGATTAAATTGATTAGCTTAATGTGCTCCACTCGTGTTTAATTATCTGCACGTGCTCCTCCTGAAATTTGTTAATAAAACATCAGTATTTAGGTTCAAGCTATTTTATTGATTTATTTTGCCTTCAGTTGTTTGAATTTGGAGGGAATATGATTTCTGATGTCATGACAGTTCTTTATGAATTTCACCCATTTTTGATAATTATTGCATAGATGAGTTATAATTTAGTCCTTCTGCTCCACAGGGCATCCCTCAGGTCACTCTGGTGGGCCACGACTGGGGCGGTTCTCTGGTGTGGAACATGGCTCAGTATCATCCTGAGAGAGTGAGGTACTACATTTCAAGAAGAGAATCATTTAAAAAAAAATGGTGTCAAAAAATTGTTGTTCACATTGAACAATCACACTTTTGCTTCCCATACTAATAATTTCCTTTTGACATGCAGGGCCGTGGCGTCTCTCAACACACCCCTTTTTCCTGTGGATCCAAAAACAAATCCAATGGAGAAACTCAAAGCCATACCAATCTTTGATTACCAGATATATTTTCAGAAACCTGTGAGTAAAATCACCATTGAAATATGTGATGTTTATTCTAAGCAATTTATATAAATTACAAATAATATTTATAATATATTTAACAACAAAGTTACATTTGTATTAACTAATGTTAAAAAAGATTAAAAAACACTTTAACAAATGTATTGCTCATTGTTAGTTAATGCATTAACTAATGTAAACTAATGGGACCTTACAGTAAATTGATACCATTTATAATTATTTGTGCATATAAATATTCTTATATTTTGTATCAGGGTGTTGCAGAGGCTGAATTGGAGAAAAACCTTGAACGAACCTTCAAACTGATGTTCTTGGCAAGTAGTGAGATTGTAAGTTTCAGAGTTTAATTCAGTTTATTTCATTAGAGTTTAAAGGATTAGTTCACTTTTAGATAAACTTTTGCTGATATCACCCCCATGTCATCCAAGATGTCCATGTCTTTCTTTCTGCAGTCGAAAAGAAATTCAGTTTTTTGATGAAAACTTTCCAGGATTGTTCTCCATATAATGGACTTCAATGGGCTCCAAACGGTTCAAGGTCCAAATGACAGTTTCAGTACAGCTTCAAAGGGCTTTAAATGACACCAGACGATGAATACGGGTCTTATCTAGCGAAACGATAAGTTTCTGTGAGAGACCAAGCAGTATTTATGCTTTTATTTTACCTCTTATCAGACGAATGTGATCATCTCTGAGCTCCGCCATAAGTTCCGCTAAGTGAGGTCAAATACGAGCCTGGTCATGGATATATCGATCGTAGATGCCTCATTCTACTGATCCGTGCAGGCACTAATGAGGCATCTACGTTTACATCTATGACCACGCTCGTATTTGACCTCACTTAGCGGAACCCTTTGAAGCTGCACTGACACTGTCATTTGGACCTTGAACCGTTTGGAGCCCATTGAAGACCATTATATGGAGAACAATCCTGGAATGTTTTCATCAAAAAAACTGAATTTCTTTTCGACTGCAGAAAGAAAGAAATGGACATCTTGGATGACATGGGGGTGAGTAAATTTAATCAGCAAAAGTTTATTTAAAAGTGAACTAATCCTTTAATACAAAGCAGAGAAAGAACCTTCATGAAGCTCGTATCCAAACAATGACAGTTCATAGTGAGCATGTCTGTCAACCCCCAAAAAAACACCATAAAAGTGTTTTGGTAAATGCACTATATTCCTATAAGACCTATATATTCCTATAATGATAGCATTGTCCAAGTAGTGTGTGTGTGTGTGTGTGTGTGTGTGTGTGTGTGTGTGTGTGTGTGTGTGTGTGTGTGTGTGTGTGTGTGTGTGTGTGTGTGTGTGTGTGTGTGTGTGTGTGTGTGTGTGTGTGTGTGTGTGTGAAACGATCCTTTAATAGTTCTTGGCTCAAAAAATATGTTCTAGTCGCCTGTGAATGTGTAGTTAAAACCCAGATTTCCCAAAGATCATAATCTTGCCAGTATCTTAATAAGTTGTTCAATAGAGGCATTATAGTTCATGTTGCATTAGCCAACATCTTGCCTGAGCAAGAAATTCTTCCTTCATCTGAAGTGACACGGTTATCTGTTAGAAATTTACATTGCTTATCGGCGGCATCAAAAAGCCATCACTGATGGAGATCAAAGAGCCGAGCCGTGCGGTTGGTGCTGAATGACCCAGCATCATAATGAGGGCCACTTAAAGGGCTCCCATCCGGGACTCTGATCCTGGACTAATGAATCACAAACGGCAGGTCGGCCATCACTCAGGCGCAGGTAGCCACACGGCGCATCTTAATGACTGCGTGGGCTGCGGTGTCAGAGCAGACGGGGATCTCTAGACACAATCCCCTTCTTCTGCACGTCCCACCCATAAAACGAGGAAATCACCGCGGAGGACGAGAGGTGCACGTCATCGGAGACACAAACCGAATAATTGCATTCATGTGTATCAATGCCATTTATCCAACAAAGAGCCACATTATTTATACTAAACTAGAAAAGATTAATGCCTTTTTTATTTTCGGTGTCTACAAGTAGGCTATTGAGATTATTATTATTATTTCTATTTTTTTGTAAAGATTTATTTTGTATTTTGATGGTTGCTAGTGTGTTGTTATGTGGTTGCTTAGTCTTTTTGAAATTCTGTTTTCTATATATGTAAGTCTGGATTTTTTTAGCCCTTTTTATGGTCTGTCAGATGAAAACAAAGCCTGATCGCTAAAAAAAATAACAACACAGCTTTCCTCAACCAGCTGCACAATTAAAGGTATCATTCACATCCATGTAGAAACACCATTTAAAAAGAAAGGACTCCTAGGGCCAGATTTACTAAACAGCGCAATTCCAAACAAGCGCCGATGGGAGTCTGCATGTGATCTATTGATAACATGCAAATTAAAGAACAGATGCAGCCAGATCATTTCCATAATGACCAAAGCAATCTACCAAAAGCAGCAAATTAGCATCTGGTTTAAGACATGCTTTTTTGGGCTGTAAATAATGGCAGTAAATTGACGAGCGTGAACCTTGCATGAAAATTATGTCATGTAAATACTCTCCTTCCATACATTTTGCGTCTGAAAGGGAAACTCCTACAAATGCATATGCAATAAGGTCAGCTGCAAAAATAACTCTGTCCACGCCTTTTCAGCGCTAATTTTCACTGTCTTTAGTAAATCCTGACAGTAGTTTTTTAATGCCATAAGAGGGTTTGTTAGTTTGTTAGCTGTTAGTAAATCTGGCCTATAGTCTCTTAATACAAAGGAAGGACTGTATGAAAAAATCTGATACACTTATAGTGAAGCTGAGGGAGTTGAGTCATATTTAAAAACTAGAATATCATTGAGACTTAGGCAAACACCGTAGAAACCATATAGTAATGTGCAAAAAAAACCATGAAGAATGTGAGATTCTAGGAGCTTAAGTGCGCGCGAGTGATGGCTAGAAAAGTAAGTTATTAATGCCGAATTTTAGATTTTGTCATTGTAATGAAAATCATATTTAGTTCATGACTGTCAGTTGTTTGTGAACTAAATCTGCTTTAAAGGGGCAAGCTGTTTAAGCCCATTGCATGAAATGCTTGAATATGCACATGTCCAGATTTGTGTATTATATACTGAACGTGGTAGGTTTAAGGTCAAAACTTAACAACGTTAAAGGTAGGGTAAGAAATGTTTTTCATGAACACTGTTTTGTTATACTGGTTGAAAGGTAACCACCTTCAATATATTCTCTTTATAATCTGCAGGATGTATTTCCTAAATTGAACACTGCTGGAGTCTGCCAGAGAGGTAAGAAAGTACATCAAACTATGACTGACATTTGGAATTTGTATTAGTTGATGAACAATGGAGAGTGATTGGCAGCATCATTAGCTTCAGCAATTACAATTGCTTCTGTTATTCTGTCAGCTTGGTTGAATGCTTTTGTATTGAGAAATGAATGCAAGTTTGATTCGATTCACACTTGAGAAGAACGGTACACCGAACGGTGTGCATCGAGCCTCACAAGCCTGCATGATTGCACTGGCCTTATCGTTGTTTTCCTTGTGTGCTCCTTTGTTTATCAGGTGGATTGTTCGTGGGGTCGCCTGATGATCCGCCCCGCAGTGCTATTCTGAGCGAGTCTGCTCTCCAGTACTACGTTCAGCAGTACACCAAGAGCGGCTTCAGGTAAACTGAGAAAATGGGCTCCAAAATGGGTATTTGTGTGTGTGTATGTCTGTGTTCTTATGCGAATGCGATTTATCAAAGTAGAACATGTTGGTGCTGGAACAACCCTTACCAAGCTATCATTTCCATCTGATTTTAAGTGCCAGTTACTTATTAAGGCTAAGGTTGTGATTGATATCAGTGGTCCAATAAAGGATATTGCTCAAGGCAATTTGATATTGATATCCGTGAAAGAGCTGATTCTCTTCAATTGACCGCTAAAATTGTTTCACAAATGGCACTGAACGATTCATTTGTTAATTGGGTCGATCTGATTGCATCTGTTCTTCTACAAATCACTGATTCTTCAGTCATTGATGATCAAAAGTGATGTCTGGAGGGGATGTGTGCTTTTTTATGATCGAACAAGTGCAATTATATAATCAACATATTAGGAAAATATTTTTTAAATATGAAGGAAATAGGTTAAGGTATTTATCTGATAAAATTATTTGGCAAAAACTACAAACTACAGATACAGGTTTTACTTTTAAAAAAAAAAGGTTTTATTTAACCCAAAAAATTTATAGAAAAACAAAAAGCTTGTAGCAAACGCATACACTAATTACAACATAATCAGTAATTAATATTTCATTGGTTCTCTCTTTTTCATGTGTTCATAATTTCTTTGTATGACAGTTTGGCCAAAATGATGACCACACTATTTGTCATTTTTCATTGTGTTATCACAAATAAAACCATTGACTCAAAGCAGAACTACACAATATGCTTACAAAATAATAATAATAATAATAACATTTAAATAAAGGTTGAAGATGTCATTTTTTCTAGGCCAGACATCACTTTTGATCTGTCTGTCTTCTCTCTCTATCTGGGGTGGGAATCGCCAGAGGACCCACAATATATGTTCACAATATTATAGCGATTTAAAAAATTTTTTGCAATATGCTGTGTATTGCAATAACATATTGCGATTTATTACCTTTTTTCAACTGCAAATGTCCCCAAACTGCAAACTTTCTCCACACATATTTTCTAATAAGGTTCTCAGACTGTTCATTTTACATAGGATAACAATTAATTTTTCAACGAAATATCCAAATAAATCTAATTATTAAACTAAATTAACCATATAAACTAAATTACTGATCTAATTACTGATCTAATGCCCACATTGTCACTGTATGATAATTGAAATTAACTGATGACATCACCGTTTTCTAAAAATTCTGTTGCATTATTTTCCTGTTTAACACTGTGAAGCTGCTTTGAAACAATCTGCATTGTTAAAAGCGCTATATAAACAAAGTTGACTTGACTTGACATCTTTAAATCCAAATCCCTTCCTCGTCAAATGTTTTCATTCCTCGTATTTTAGACATATTTTTTTAATAGAAATTACATTTATCAAATAAAAATGTTTGCATATTTCAATGTTTGCGCACTCAATTGAATGTATTTGTTTTTTCAATACATATAGTTTTAAGCAGTTTTATAAAGAACAACCCTAACAACCTAATAAACAAGGTAAAGTTGAAACACAACTATATGCTGAATCACAGTTATATAATCATATTTCTACCATATTTATAGGAAAATAAAATATATACATACATTTGCCAATTACAGCATATAACTTGGACGCTAGAGCGGCTATGGAGTTATTTTCGTTGTGAAATTGCCTACACAATAATGCAGTATCACCAACCCAGTATAGTATAAGAGTATTACCAGTATCTCATAGCATTAGACACGTTTTTTCTAGTCAATTGTGTTGTATAATGAACAAGTGCACTTACAGTGTAGATATGGCCTAATATAGACAACTTCTTTGATTGTAATTGTGAGCGAAAGTTCTGTTGCAGTGCAGTGCGCAGCTGGCTTGCACTTGCTTGTCAAATCACATGTTTAACTAACGCATAAACATGGACAGAGTGGTCCATGTTCAGAAATATGCGACACACGTATGTGTGAGCGAGAGTGATGCGCTGTTTGTGATATTACAGTCTGAAAGAAATATTTCAAATGATTATTATTTCCTGCGTTTTATATATACTGTTGAATTTTTCACAATACGCACTGAAATTCAGTCCCTGCAAATATCGATACTTGCCGTCCTTGTATCTATTTTCCCTCCATCGCATCCATCGCATCTATCTATCTATCTATCTATCTATCTATCTATCTATCTATCTATCTATCTATCTATCTATCTATCTATCTATCTATCTATCTATCTATCTATCTATCTATCTATCTATCGTTCTATCTATCTATCGATCGTTCTATCTATCGTTCTATCTATCGTTCTATCGTTCTATCTATCGTTCTATCTATCGTTCTATCTGTCTATCGTTCTGTCTGTCTGTCTGTGGTTTTTTTGCATCTCTGAATGTTACAGTAAGTCTAAATGTGTGTGGAGGAGATTTCAGATGTTAAATGTCAGCTTTATCCACTCTAAAAGTTTTGTTTTTATTTTTAATACTAAGAAAAAAGAAAATCTCGTGGGTTTTGGAAAGACAGAATTTGTATTTCTATCTGTGAACTAAACCATTACATTTCAGGCACTGATAATATATGCATGCTCATGCACATGGTGGATGACATGTTGTCACTGAAGGTCTTGTTTGTTCTCAGGGGTCCTCTGAACTGGTACCGTAACGGGGAGAGGAACTGGCATTGGATGAGTTCCAGGCCAAGGGCCAAGGCAAGTGTCCTCACCGTTCTCCAGCTCTCTGCCAGCAAACCAGATTTCTGACACCATAACTGTCAGAAATACCCCAGTGCCCCTTATTCCAGCAAATCCACTGCCCATCTAGCACAATCATGTGGCCTGAGTGGAGCAGGTGGCGTCTGTTCCCTTTGCCCCAACATCTGCACCTCCATGACTTGAGCTCAAGTGTTCTAAATCTGGCTGCATCACTCATAAATGTGCATCTTTATTATTTAAAACAAAAATACTGATGCAGATTGATGTATGCTGTTGAATGTTGTTTCATGTTGCAAATGCAATCAAACTTGATATGTCTTATGAAATTCATATAAAATTGTAATATTACTTCAGCATATACCAGGTGATTCTAATGAAAATGGTAAAGCAGGGGTCTCCAAACTCGGTCCTGGAGGGCCGCTGTCCTGCAGAGTTTAGCTCCAACCCCAAATAAACACACCTGAAGCAGTTAATCAGGGTCTTACAAGGCCCTAGTTAGACCTTGATTAGCTGCTTCAGGTGTGTTTAATTGTGGTTGGAGCTAAACTCTGGCAGGACAGTGGCCCTCCAGGACCGAGTTTGGAGACCCCTGTGGTAAAGGATACATCTGGGTTATATTCCACCCCAAAATCAAAAGAAAAAAATCTTAACGGAGCTAAAATAGGCTTCATTTTCTTCATGCATAAAAATATTATATATATATATATATATATATATATATATATATATATATATATATATATATATATATATATATATATATATTAGGGATGGGCATTTCAAGCAAAAATAATATTCGAAGATCGCTGGGAATTATTCGAAAATCGCAACTCCTCCCCCACATGCACGCATGTAAAGGTTACACGCATATAAACAGAGAGGGAGAGAGACCATTTACACTCTCAATCTGTATGATAACAAACTGTTTAATTCATTAGGGAATAGGCTATATCAACTCAAGCCATATAATTATTGTAACATGCTGAAACATATGACTGTTATTTGACATTGCCCCAAGTTACCGCAACCGTTAAATGCCTAAAGTCTACAGTGTGCGCGTGAGGCGATGTGTTCTTCTTCTGTTGTCTCAGGGTGTTTTTACTCTGGCAGTTTAGTCTGAAATGGAGCATGGTTCGCATGAAAAATTGCTAATGTGAAAGCTTTCATACAGAGCTTGGTGTGCACTGAGGTACCGAACCCGAGAACACACAACCGGAGTTCGGTTGCACTCGGAGCTGTGCCGCGATTGACGTGAATGTGAAACAACACTAGGGTGTGCACTTGTTCAGGAAGAAAAGTAACCAGCACACGCGTTTTAGCCGATTGCAATGTCATTAGTTCAATAACACACACGTAAGTGATGATAGTGTTGATGATTTACCTGAGATACGATCGCGAGAGCGAGCCTGCAGTGTATTCACGCATAGAGTGCAATCAGGGCAGCAAATGAATGGCAATTCACGTCTCCTCAAAAGAGTCTGTTTGCAAGCAGCAAAGCCGCCTTCGAGCGACACATATACGGTAAACCCAAGTTTTGTTTACTCAGCTGCACATAATAGCACCAAATTAATTTAAAAAAGCCCAATATATTTGACCCGCGTTCTGTTTCCTATCATGCCCGTGCACTTTGTGATGACGTTAGATGAACGCAAACGCACCAGGGTTCAAGTTGAGTGTGAAACCAGACCAACACTGCGGAAGCAGAGGGAAGAATCAGCTCGGACCGCAGCAAACCTGCCCAGTATAAAACACCCTGAGAGCTGACTGACTGCTTTAGGTGCGTTATTGGCAGCGCCTCCCTCTCGTTACATGAACGCGTCACCACCACACCGAAAACATGGGGATTTTTTTGAGGACGATAATCGCACAAACTATTCGATAGTCTATAATTAAATCAACTATCGAATATTCGAAAATCGCGACCCATCCCTAATATATATATATATATATATATATATATATATATATATATATATATATATATATATATATATATATATATATATATATATATATACGGTATATACACAGGGCTTGAAATTAACATCCATAAACCCGCCATTGGGCTCATACACAAAATATGCTAGATTTAAATATGTCATAGCTGATAGAACACTGATGAGAATATTGCTTGAGAATAAATTAGCCTATATTTACACCAAACAAATCTTTTTTTTCAGACAAGCAACTGTTAGTGTTTCTCTGTCTAGATTAAGGCGCTGTACACACAACCGTATCAGAGCTAAATAGGCCTATTTGATGACCTGTCATGTTATATTACGTTACTATATATATATATATATATATATATATATATATATATATATATATATATATATATATATATATATATATATATATATATATATATATATATATATATAAATAATATGGTTTATTTTAATGCAATTGGTGCATTCATTGTTTTTCATTCAGTTCCTTAAGACTGTCAAATCTGATTTGGTTAGTAGAAAGTACATAACTTAAAATGCTTCTGCCATCACAGATCATGATGCCAGCTTTAATGGTGACTGCAGGAAAGGACCCTGTTCTTCTGCCAGTCTTTGCCAGAGGCATGGAAAACCTGGTGAGGCGGCTTTTCTTTCATTATGTTAATGCTGTGTTCACATCATGTCAGAATTACCATGATATCACAACTTGGAGATTTTTACTCTGAGGTGTGAGCCCTGGTTTACACCTGGGATGCATTTTGGTCGATGGGAATCACAAATAGACGAGGGAGACACATACCCGTTTACACCTGGTGTATTAATTTGTCTCTTTTGTCCACTTTCAACCACTTCTGTCCTGATTTCTTCTAGGGGAGAGTTCATTGGTGGGTAAATGTATGTTTTTTTTTCTGATCTTTTGATCTAATGAACAAAATAAGTTCACACAATTTACATATGAACGCACACGGATACAACAGAAAAACATACAGAGAGCATTAGCTTTAGTTTCTGCTCTGAAAGGTGCAAGACCAGCCGAACGCGGTGAGTCTGTTAGAAATCAGGAATGGTGAGAGAAAATTGTGCTTGGTACCTTTTTCTTCTTCAAACCAAACTTGGGTCTTCAACAGACAAAGTTTAAATCCCATCAGGCTGGTGAGCAAAAAAGTTAATGTCAAGCACTTCCCATAATGTTTACCCATTAGGCTAGTAGGCTGAGAGTAGGCGGCCTTTTGCTGCTGATTGAACACATTCGACTACATGAGCGTTTCCTCTATGAAAGCACTTCTGGTCAAATACATTTTGGACTACCTCTGTAAGTGGTTGAAAGTGGACAAGCTCAAAACAATTTAGGCATCGTTTACACCTGTATTTAGAGTCGTCCACTTGTGATCGGATCGACCAAAAAGCATCTTAATACCAGGTGTAAAAAGGGCCTTTGCCTAAACTCTGTGAGATTACATGTGTGATGTCATTCAGTAAACTGATCTGATGCCTTGGATGTTTTCTGTCTGAAGATCCCCAACCTCACCAGAGGCCACATTGAGGAGTGTGGACACTGGACTCAGATGGAGAGGTATGGGTCACTGTAAACTGATGCTTGTGTTTAAAAAAATATATTTGAATGTCATTGAGGAACTGGCTTCTATTAGTTAAAGGGATTTTACAAAAGACTAACAGGATGGAAAATGATATTGAGAACACAGGTAAAAACTATTAATTAATACATATGAAAATACTGTTATTGGCATGTTTTATAAATTGACTTCATTTTATCCACCATGTGAAGGTATTAAATATGATGGGGTCATACAAATTTACCGCATAACAAGAATGGCTTATTACAGATATATTGACATTAAACAATCAAACACTCATATAGCGACAAGGTACATGACTGAACAGCTCTAATATTACATGGTGCTGCTGCTTAAATGTCAGCAAGGTATCAGGAATACTTGGTTTCCAGTAAATTGGAGAGAGAAAAATAATTGACGGACTGTCTGACCTTTAGTACTTTAGTTTACTCTTGTGTAATAATTGATAGAATAAAATAGGTTAATACAATGTCAGGTTAGGTTTTTCTGAAATGTGTTCATCCTTTTCTTCCCATCATTTCTTGTCTGTCTCTCAGATCAAATCCTACACATTTCAGTAGTAACATTAGATTCTTCTGCACTGAGGAGCTGATGCACAACTCGTGTACAGATAATAACTCCGCACATAACTGCAATTGCAGCTTTCAAACAGAGATGGTGACAGGCAAAAATTACAAACTGCAGCTTTAAATAAAAACAAGCATTAATAAAAATGACTAAACTTTAAGATAAATTTAAACAGAAAAAATTAAACAAATAATTTAAAATAAAAATATTTTAGTATCATTGAGATATTATAATCACTGTTTGTGATTTAAAATAGGCTTTATTTTTTATGCATAAAACATACAATATTATATTTTGTAAACATATTTTTGTTTATATTTATTTATGTATTTATTTATTAGTTCATTTGTTATCCTTTTTTTGTGGATGAAATCTGACCCAGACATGTTTTTGCCATGTTAAAACCTTGGAACTGAAATGTACATTAGCAACAAACTGCATTGTGTTGAAATGTCCAGGATGCTTGTGTCAACTCAACATTATATGACTATTATTTTATGACAGACACTATTTTACTCATTGTCATTTATAAGCCTTTTAGAGCTTTTTTTGTTGGTGTCACATCAGCCCTGCTTTAGCATGTTAGACGGCTAAATGGAGTCAAGCACTGGGCAGCACGCTTTAAACTTTACCATTCAGTTTATCTTACAGAGGAGAGTGTTTACAGGACTGGTGTAGGCATTTGGTTTTAAATGAAGGATTGATCGAATACAGGGTTTTCATCATTGAACAGGGTCAGGTTTAGTGATTGTACACCATCACCTCGGTCAACCAACCAATCACATAAATAACAGTAGCGTGACGATGACAGAAACTCACCCCAAGGTTGAATGACCATATAGCGATAAACATTCCTCATATACCATGATTTAAAGATACAATACCAAAAAACAATAGAACACCCATCTAGTAATGCAGGATGAAATTTCACCTAATCTGTTACAATCACATCCAGGTCACATTTCACCCCATTATCAACAGAAAGAGTATATGTTTAGGCTTTAATAATAAGGGGCTTCAGTAAAGGAATTTTAATGTTATGTTTTTAAATATCTGCTCTATTTACAATGCTTTCTGTTAACTCATTTTTTGTAAAAAAAAAAAACAAAAAAAAAAAACACTTTACTAAAAATGAGCAAGAGTGTCGGCCGAAGGGTGAAATATAACTTGCACGCCTTTTAAAGTGTGAAAAATAGCTGGAACTGTTGTCAGAAATGGAAACCAAACCTAACTGATACGCATATCACACCACCAACTGCTCTTTCTGTTCATGTTGTGGTGCATTTCATAGCTTTATTCAGTTAAACTGGCCTGTTTCAGATTGATCTATCAGGTTTTGTTGGTTTGTATATGATTATCTTCTGTTTTTCACAATAACAAATTTAGTCACATATACTTGAATGTGGAAAAACTTGTCACCACAATCCTAGTGTCACTGCACTGCAAAAACTGATACAAAAAGTATTTGTTGTTTCTCTTGCAAATATAAGTAAAAACACATAATATATATGAAGTCTTGTTTTCGGAAAAAAATTATTAAATGAGTTTATGCTTTCACTCTTTCGTTTTTGCAAAAAGTTGGCTCTCAGCATTTAAAGTCTCCTCGACTTCCATTGTCAATTTCACTCGTTCCTGTTGCATGTGCTCAAACTGGCAACCTGCGTGAGTGTCTAGTCTGAGGAGGTGGCGGGGCAAACAATATTTTGAATTTGGACTGCAGTACCAATTTCAACCACTAGCTGTTATTCTTACATACAGCATCTTTAAAGGGTACAAAACACATACATTTTATGCCGGTCTCATGTTAATCTTCAGTACCTATAGAGTAGTATTGCATCCTTCATATCTCTGAAGAGTCTTTAGTTTTATCATATTTATAAAAGACGCTGTACCGATTCTTTCTGAAACCACCCGAGCTTGTGCAGTGGGCGGAGCTAAAGAGCACAAACACACACACACACAATACATCATGACATTATCCCTGGATAATTTTCAATTCACTATACGTCCGTATTGTTTTCATTATATGCACCTACGCGCTGATTGCCAACAAAACGGCGGCAGTGGTTCATGTAGGTTGTCTACAAACCGGAAGGTTGGTGGTTCAATCCCCGGTTCCACCTGACCAAGTGTCGAGGTGTCCATGAGCTAGAACCCCTAACCCCAGCTGCTCCCGACGAGCTGGATGGCACCTTGCATGGCTGACACCGCCATCGGTGTATGAATGAGTGAATGTGATACAATATGTAAAGCGCTTTGGATGGCCATTGGTCTGTTGAAAGCGCTATATAAATGCAGTCCATTTACCATTTACCAAAACACAGACATTTGATGCAGTTTCACTCACCACCTGCGGTTTCTACTCATGACCGGGAACAAACACACTTGCAGAATTCCGTTGCTGCTCCGGGAAAACATACTGCATCCACTGTTCCCTTAACGCTGGGTTATTTGGGAAGCTAAACAAGGTTATCTTTCCCTCACAATCAAAAACACACTTTAGTGACATTGTTGATTTTGTGGTCTAAAAACAAAATGACAGGGCTGCTGACAATGAAACTCGTTGATGGGTATGCTCTTGCTCTGGTTGATGTGCGCACTCGCTCATCCGGGATAAGTGCCCATACAAGGAATTCCACCCTTTATGACATCATACAGGGCCATACTAAAAAAAAAACTTCCCGAGACTTGTTCGAATCCTGAAGGAGTGTATTTGGCACAGAAATACTCCATCATAATAACATGATAACCAACTCTTTAACAGTGTAAATAGGTCACAGTACATTAAATAGCATTAGAGTCCCCATGTCGATGATCGCAATATTTTACATACGCATGTACAAATTCTATCGCCTGTGTTTTGACCAGGAGATTCAGTAATCTTTCAGATGTCATAGCACCTAAACTTATAACAGTGAAAACACAGAAAGCTGGAAAATTCCAATGGTGGCGAAAGAGTTTTTTTAAAAAACAATTCTTGTTTTAAGCATAAACTCAGTTAATTTTCATACATTTCTCAAGACTTATAATAATATTCTTAAAAATATCTAATGTTATTTTGCTTCTCAAATAAATGTATCTTGATTTAAGAATGTTTAAACATTTGTACTGGAAAATAAGTCAAAAATACTAAGTAAGAAAATTATTTTTGCAAACATAATCGTAATGTTCTTGTCGTGGTTGTTAATGTGCATCTAATTACCCATCCTGCTATCAGTGCAGACCGCGATTTAACCGTCCTCTCCACACTGACCCGAGGGCTTGATAACTCGACCCCTGCAGCCGTAAATTATTTTAACATCTCTTGACCCGTCCACCTCCATCAACCTCTCCACCCTCCACTGAACTTCAGCAATCAATAGATGAACGCTGATGTGCAGAACCTGTAAGAAAACGCCTTGCTTCATTTTCAAAACAGGACATGTGATGTGACCCCGTGACCCCATAAGACAAAACAGGACATGTGACGTGACCCTGTGACCCCCATAAGACAAAAACACCTTGTTAAGTGTCTCTGAACTTGCACATGGTCAGAGCTGGTTTGTGGTATGATCTTTCACTAAGAAAACAAATATGCTCACTGAGGTTTGCTAAATGTGTTGATTGGAAATACTTGTTTCTTTTTTTTTTTTTTCACTTTACAGTAAGTATTAATGTTCAGTGTGTGCTAACCTTGTAAAGCCTGACATATTAAATAATAGTCAGAATTGTTTTAAAATGGAAAAGGTAATTGAACCGTTAGACAAAAAGCTTTGCATATGTGTTTTTTGTTGAATATCATTTTTGATACATCACGCTTTTATGGCTCATATGTTATACAAAGAATATGGAGCTCATACTTGAGGAGGAAAAAACACCTCAGTTTTATTTTCAAAGGCCCAAACTGAGCAAAAAATAGGCAATTTAGAGCAGTTGCAGATTTTTATATGGCCAAAAAGTCATGAAATTCTGATCGCTTGTAATGTAAATCAATTACATCTTTAAAGTACAACAGACTACGCATAAATGCATATAAATATCAGTTAATCATTAATCGTGTTAAAATGTATCAAATATGATCCATCAGGCTTTTGAGGAATGTTTATTTGTTCATCTCTCGATCATTATTGTATTGCATTACAAGTAAATCGAAGTTGCTACAGTCCAATAAGGCAAGAGTCATAGTAATAGAAAGCATCACCAATTATTTTAATGCCATAGACATTTCTGGTTGACAAGTGCAATCTCTTCCCTTGTCTCTTTTTAGGCCTGCAGAGCTCAATAAAATCCTCATCTCCTGGCTGAAGGAAACACACCAGAAAACCTCTATCCCTGTTCATCCCAAGCTATGAGACGATGGTCTTGATTTAAATCACGCAGGTGACTGAACCAGCTCAGCTAAAGCGCACTAATGTCCAGGCTTGCTGATTTCATAATAATAGTCCATTGTCACTTGAGTGTATTTCAGTAGTCCTCTGCTTTACATATGAAGTATTTTGTAATACTCTGCAATAATGAAGTTTTTTTAAGGCAGTGTCTATTTATACTGTGCTAATATATTCACTTGTACAAATATACAATTTTGTATGAATTTGTCACTATTGACAGATCAATAGTATGTCAATTGACCTATCGGTAAGCCCCACCCCTCTTAGTTACTGTTGCTAACTCAGACAAACAAACTGAGTTGCTAACTGTCTTACAATGACAGCTGTCAGTGTGAAAACCTTATCCCAAGATGTTTTTGGACACAGAATGTAGCGGACCCCATCTGAATGATGGTCAAACTTTACTGATGGTTTACGAAGTGTATTACATCATTTTTCACTCCAAAAAAAATCACCGTAAGAGTTGAACAAGCAAAGCAGAAGTGAGCATTAACATCTCATTCACAAACTCTCTCTCTCCGTTGCATTATCATTAACATACACAGCAAATTATACAAAAACATATAACTATTAACAGTAAACAAACATATACAGACAGTATGCCTTTTCGGGGGTGCTAATTAACTGGAAACTTAATTGTATCTGAAAACAACTCCGATAAACTGCGAGCTCTCCCTTTAATACCCATCAAAATAGGAGTCCTCCTTAGTAAGACAGATAATGTAGACCTATCTAAATTCACATAAATATCTCAAATATATACAAAAACAAAGTAGACAATAATTCACAATAAAGTCTGTGACACAGAAGGACCACCTCTCGTCGACGAGCATTCAAGTGGGACTTAAATATATAAAAGATTTTTAACTAAATATGGTGGGAGATTAATTTGGAAGCGAGGGTTTGCAGATCACAATGCAAGCAGGAGAAGCCTCATTACGGTCGTCACGATCACAGATAACAACATCCAGGACCAACACTGTTCATGTACCGCAGGGTAAGATTAAATGCATTTACATTTAATACGTTTAATATGGAGAGGTACTGAAATGTAGACCTTCGTTTATGTGTTTTTGACCTACACTGTTAGCGTTACATGACGTGAGAACAGTGAGCTGTTTGTATGTTAGCAGGGACTCACTAACTTTGATCGTAACTTAATGAGAGTATGACCATCCTCTCAGGATACCTGGAATCACCATTTTTGTAGCTTAAACACCATCAAACCGATAAGAGCTTAGGATTTTCCAATGTATCTGATCTCTATGGCGCTGATATCTAAAGATGTCTGAGTTCCGGTCCCAGCACAACTGATACTCAACTGCCATTGGGTCATCTGTGTTTGAGGGGCGGGGCTTACCGATAGGTCAATTGCATCTATTGCATCTGTCACTATTTGCACTGAATCTAAACAAGATATATTTGGTGCAAACAGAATCTGCCACCTTTTATACTGTGTAAAAACATTATATTGATGAAAATCACATTTTATTATGAATTGTTTTTATTAATGGCTTTGCAAAAGAAAACCAATAAATAATCCTTTGCTTTGTACAAAACTGTATCAATACTGCTTTCTACAAAAATCATCAATAGTATTATGTTTGCTACAAACATATTGATATTACTGACTGATATCGGCCAGGGCAATTACTGTAATTGGCCATTTTTTGATTAGCAACATCAGCTAATATAATTTAATAATTGAATCTTACAGAATTGTGCTGGTTGGGTGTTTAACAAGAAGTGGTCATTTCTGCGTAGTGTCAGTTCTAGAAACTAATGTCAATGGATATCACACATTTTATATTCAGTTTTTTGTGTGTGTACATAAACTGAAAAACAGAGTGGTGCAGCTATGACGTCAGTCCTATGGGGTTTTATAATAGCTTTTTTTTAATTTATGTGTAAAATATATGGGTTGCACAGACTATTTGACTTTAATGCTCTGCCATAACGCTTTAAGCTTGACATGGACTAGTTGCTGATCATGGCCTATAGAGGGCGCAACTAGTGATGGGCAATTTCAAAACACTGCTTCATGAAGCTTCGAAACTTTTCGAATCTTTTGTTTTGAATCAGTGGTTCGGAGCATGTATCAAACTGCTAAAGTCATGTGAATTCAGTAAACGATCCTTTGTTACGCCATAACTGTTTCGAAACATTTCGAATTTTCAGTGGTTCACCGCTGGTGAGGGATGATCTCAGTGAACCCATGAATCATGCAGATTCACTGAGATCGCCCCCCAGCTCTAAACCATTGAACAAATCTCTATGGGTTTTACCTGATCTCTGATCAGTGTGATACATTTGTAGATGTTTTAATTAGACATTAGTATAATTAAAAGGAATAATGGTCTCTTATTGGCCTGTTTAGCAGAGCTATAGAACAATCCATAGAACAAACAAAACAAGCATTGGGAATTGACACAGACACTTGATATTTAATTCTATTAGATGATTAGTTAATTGCATTTGATAGATTTTACTTTCAATAAAACATTTGCAATGGGTTTGTAAAAGCATGTGGCGTTTCGAACACTTTGAAACAGTGAATCATTTTGTGAAGCAATTGATTCGAAGCTTTGAAAAGCTTTGTTTCACCCATCACGAGGTGCAACAGGATAAGAAAATATTTTAAGTCCACTTTTACGTTCCATTTCCAAACAGTTAAAATGACAAATAAATGCAGAGCGCTCCACAAGATATGATTGATTATACCATCTGGGTGCTCAAAATTGATTGGGAGAATACACGTTAAACAGATTATTGTACGGGTAAGTTAATCACCATTTTAAACGAATGCGCTCATACAGACAGTAGCTCTGCAGATCACGTGCACACAGAAACATCTAGTAGCACAGAAATGTATTGTCAACATTGTTCTGTGATTTATCAATAGAATAGCTTAGAAACTGAAATTTCTAGCATATATTTCTTAGTAACTAAAACCCACAGCTTCACTATTAGTAGAGAGACTCGATCTCTCTCATTTAAAACAAGCAGGAATCTGTGAGAAATATAATGACCCAAAGGCAAAAGAACGGATCAAAATAAGCTGTTATGTCGGAGCAATAGCCTTGTGTGCAGCGCTGTGTCATATATCCCATAGCTGTGCACAAGGTCGAGTCTCAGCTCGAGGATCAGGCTTATTTGTTCATTAATGACATCATCAGCGACCAGTTAGCATCGACTCTGCTTTCATGACATAAATGTCGACTTAAAAAAATCTGAAGTCGTCCAACCCCTTGTTCAGCTTTGTTTTTCGATTGAGGAGCCGAACTTAGTGACGTATAGGCCGTATAGCGGAGGTACAGCAACTGTGGCGACGGGACATACGTCTCCGTTACGTCCTTCAGGGAACGAGAGTTACATGCGTAACCGAGATGTTCCCTTTCAGTCCAGTGGTCCTTCCACAGAGGAATGAGCCAGGGAGGGGCTCTGCCACACCCATCTCGGGACTAGACCGTGAAGCCAGTGTTGAAGCGTCCTCATATGAAGCAATCCCAGTGGCGTTACTGCGGCTGAGAGTTTGCTCTTAGCCTGTTGGGACTTCGGGTCAACTGGGACGAGGTGACTGAGCACCATGTCCCTGTGTTCGCACAACTGATCCTTAGCTAATATCAGCCAATCGTCGAGATTGTTCCCCTGAGATAATGCGGCATTTGCATTCTGAACCATGCGACCTTCGTAAAGACACAAGGCGATAGGGACAGCCCAAAGGGAAGGACTTTGTACTGATAGGCCTTCGAATGCAAAGCGGTCTGTGTCAAGGGAGAATCGAGACATGAAAGTATGTGTCCTTCAGGTTGATCACTGCAAACCAATCTCGGGGACGGATGCATTCAAAAATGTGTTTCAGCGTTAGCATCTTGAATGGGAGCCTGTTGAAGGGCCTGATTCAAGGTTCACAGGTCCAAGATTAGCCGTATCCCACCGCCTTTCTTGAGTACAATGAAGCAGGAGCGATAGAACCTTCTCTTCATATTGGCTGGAGGGACCGGCTCAATCGTGTCCTCCGCTTGTAGGACATCGATCTCTGCCCATGAGACACACAGAGATGAAGTGGATACCCCTGAACTTAAGGGGGCACTGGGCAAACTGAATCGCATAGCCGAGTCTAATGGTACGGATGAGCCAGTGAGATGGACTGGGGAGCACTAGCCAGGCTTCCTAAAGACCGTGCAAGCGGGACCAATAGAACCACAGATTTACCTGGGGGTGGGGCAGCGAGGTGGAACACAGGGACCCGACTCGGGAGGCACTGAGGTGGCCCGAAGTGGGGTCGGAGTGTGCTGTGCAACACTGGTTCCAGGGTGGGACAGAGAGTGCGTGAGAAGGCCTTAGAGAAACTGCTCTTTTTTTTGTGGCAGAACAAAAATAAATTCTTCACCGGGCCCTCCTCCGTGGGAAGGAGTGATGCGGTCATCATCTCCCGAAGAGGAGCTCCTTCCATCCCTGGGTCGGCGAGGAACCGAACTTTGTGGCAAGCACAAGGGCAACATGACCATCGTGGTGTTGTGGTCCAGACTTGAGCCCCTTCACCTATTCCCTGATCATTTGACATTGAAGACTGGGGAAATGATACTGAAAATTCAACTTTGCATCACAGACACCAATTACATTTTAAAATACATTCAAGTAGAAAACAATTTAATTTAAAGTGCCCCTATTTGGATTTTTGAAAATTACCTTTTATGTAGTGTGTAACATAGTTCTAAGTGAATGAAAACATCCTGCAAAGTTTTAAATCTGAAAGTGCACTGTATAAAGTTATTGTCTCGCAAAAGTAAGAGTCAACTCCGAGTCAATTAAATTAATCGTTTTTTAAACGGCAGTTTCAAGCCGTTTCGTTATGAAGTCAAGATGAAACATTAACATATTGCCAGTCCACATTGTGTTTTATATTGTGTAGGTATCTGTCTAACCAGCTAACTCACGTTATTACTGTCTTACTGAAATACTATGGTAAATCAGCTGTGGCCTGCAATCTTACCTAAAACTGTGTCTATTAATGCAGATTGTCTGTCGTTCTTATAACTTTGAGTAAAGATAAAAGATGGAGCAAGACTTGTTTTGCAAACTTTAACGTTACATCAGTCATTCACGTTAGTGCTAGGCTAACATATGCGCTGTTATTGATACAGTTCCACACACGCACAAACAGGTTTGCTGATGGAAGCACACTTGCTAATGCTGGTGGTGAGGAATTACAGTTGAAACATCTCATAATGTCACTGAGAAACGGCCTGCTCAAGGTTCGGGTTGAATAACTAGTTCTTCATGTTTCATCGTTGATTTGGACTCGTGCTGGGATTGGTGTAAAATAGATGTCATCATTACTGTCTTTACAGTGTGTACAATCACTGAGCTTCCGGAAGCCTCCTAACAGAGCTGAAGATCAGATATGGTAATGGTAAGAGACAATTTAGCTTCCGAAATACACGCTATACGCGGTAGACCAATCGCAAGAGACTGGGCCATATGACCAATCTGAGCAGAGTAGGCTCGCAGAAAGGAGGGATTTAGAGACTGATTCCTCCATCGAGTCGTTTGAGAATTATTGAACATTGTGGTGATGTGCAATGTATATTATGATAAAATTCGCTTTTTTTTACCTTTGACGCATGTAAACCTGTTGTTGGAGACCTCTAAAACTAAATTAGGAAACTTTCAAATATCATAATAGGGGCACTTTAAATTGTAATAATATTGTTTTTACTGTATTTTTTATCAAATAAATGCAGTCTTTGTGAACATCATTTTATCAGGAATGCTACTCTAAATATTAGCATTGATATAGTCAATAATAGTCTGATTTCCACCTTTAATACATCGATTTTTCAGTTATGAATAAACCTGAAATCTTAACTAGTCTGGTTGAAGGAGTCCCGCAGTCATTTCCTGAGGCGGAGCTGTGATTACTGCGTCCTTTAAGAACAGCAGCCGTTCTCTTTGTTAAAGCAGACCGATTGCCTTGACCTGAGATTGCTGTCTTATAATGGAGTTTAGAGAGGAAGGCAGAGCAGCACTAGAACCGCTGTGACTGCTTCATTTTAAAAAGGAAATGATTTCACAAACAAAGCAGTAGTGAGCGAGTCGCTGTTTTCAAAAGGGATAGCCTCAGATGATGCTCTGGGTATCAATGTCTAAACTCTCAGAGGAGAGAGAATGTGTTTAGACATCCTTCCTGTTTGCTAAGATTCAAGTTAAGCTTCTGCTGTCTGCTTTTTGTACACTTGTGAAATAAATAATTAAACTTTCTGGTTAATGATTATGCATTTGAATTATTTACCATATTCAGCTTTGGATTTAGGCAATTTCAGTAATGATGGAATATTTTATTGAAGTTCTGGCCAAAAACAAATGTATCCTAATTAGCATGGATGAATATCAGGGCGTATATAATAGGGGTGGTTAATCTGTCTGATTTCCCGATTCGATTCGATTACGATTATTGAAGTCCCGATTCGATTACAGTCGATTTTCGATTATTAACGATTCTCGATTAGCGATTATTGATTTTCCATTTCACAACAGTAAACGAAAATACACTACAAAGTGATTGCAGTATAAAAAAAAGTCAGCTACTGAATTACTTATCTCTTTTATTGAGTAACAACAACTCAAAGCACTTGTCGTGTAGTGTCGTGTAGTTACACAGAAATGAATACATCACATTGTGTTGTGACTCATCAAGTTGAACTAAACAATAACAAATAAATGAAAGGCTTATTTCCTTTAGGAAGTAGATCAGAACCAACATACTGTAGAAATTGGACAATTTTCTTCTAGAAAGACAACGTGTTCAGGTGGAGGAAGACTGCAGGTTGCAGTCGAAACATGTCAAGGTAAAGAAGAAGTTTTTTCTCCAAACACCTTGTCTTTCTAGAAGAAAACTGTCCAATTTAATCATTAAGAAGACAAAATGAAAATTTTTGAACAACTTACTGTAGCTTCAGCTTATATACTGTACTGTAGAACACAGTGACAAAATGTCAAGAGTGATGGATGCGGTGCGCGCGTGAGGGGGGCGGGAACGCGTGGAACGCTCGAGCTCCTCTCGTTCGTTTCCTGACGTGAGAAAGACAAAAGGGGGAAAAACGGGTTCGTGTCGGAGGAGTGTCGAGGCCCGTTCGGTTCCGTGAGCGGGAGCCGCGGGTCGGTGCAGCGGAGCGTTTCCAGCATCAGTCCGGCTGTGTGTGTGTGTGTGTGTGTGTGAGATCCGCTCATCGCGTCCTCAGGATCGCCTTAATTCCCGCGAATGTGCGCGTCGATGTGTGTCGCGCTCGCTCATCTGAAGCACTCATAAATCTGCGGATTGAAGGCGTTCATTCGGTGTTTGTGCGCGAATCTGAGCCGTGCTAACGCGCTAATGCTAATGTGCCTGAGCTCCAGAGGAGGCGAGGCGGGAGGATTTCTAGAGTGTTCCCTCAGAATCATCTCAGCATTAACGACAGATTTACATTCATCTAATGAACACACACACACACACACACACACACACACACACACACACACACACACACACACACACACACACACACACACACACACACACACACACACACACGGTGGTAGAGTCAGGTTTAGATAAATAAAAAAATCGATTTTTGAAAATTTAATGATCGAAACATGCTCGTCCATAACATACTCGCGATTAATCGATAATCGATTTTTTTCACCACCCCTAGTATATAATCTATTGGTCAGTTTTCAGATAAACATTGTTAATAACATGTACTTTGACCCTTTAACTGTTAAAAATGCAACCCTAATCTAAACACACCTAAAAGTTGCTTATAGTTCCACTAAATATTTACATGTGTACAAGTCAAGTTGCTCCAAACTTGCTGATTCGGGAGAAACACTAAAAAATAATGGGAGTGTCAGTCCTAATTTTAGCACTCCTAAATTTTTGCTCTAAGAGTATTTCACAAAGCATTTTAGTGCTATAACCAGCTCCTAAATCTTAGGAGTAGTAACTAAGACCAAATCTCAAACAATCCTAAAATGGCTGTTGCTGACAATCCGCCCAAACACACTGTACCGTACACAATTGAGGCAATATGCAACAGAGCCTTGGGTGCTGAGCCTTTTCTTTATAAATGCAATAAATGTTTTGATTTATAGATTTTAATCTATTCACAAACCCTTTATGACACTTTGTACATCAAGGACCGAGACGTCGCCCGGCATGGCGCAACCGGGGCCCCACCCTGGGTTGGGGCTCGTATGCGACCGCCTTATGGCCGGGCCTCCCCCCATGGGGCCTGGCCGGGCTCAGCCCAAAGGAGGGACGTGGGGCCGCCCTCCTGTGGGCTCACCACCTTCAGGAGGGATCGTAAGGGGCCGGTGCATAGTGGATCGGGCGACAGTCGAAGGCGAGGCCCCCGACGACCCAATCTCTGGACACGAAATCTGGCTTTAGGGACGTGGAATGTCACCTCGTTGGCGGGGAAGGAGTCTCTGGATGTTGTGGGGCTGTCTTGGCTGACACGTCTCTGCAACATCGCATGGCGGTTGGGGACAGTACCTCTGGACTGGCAGACTGGGGTGGTGGTCCCTCTTTTCAAGAAGGGGGACCGGAGAGTGTGTTCCAACTATAGGGGGATCACACTTCTCAGCCTCCCCGGGTAAAGTCTATGCCAGGGTACTGGAGAGGAGAATTCGGCCGATAGTGGAACCTTGGATTCAGGAGGAACAGTGTGGTTTTCAGTGTGGAACACTGGACCAGTTCTATACCCTTTCCAGGGTGCTGGAGGGTTCATGGGAGTTTTCCCAACCAGTCCAGATGTGTTTTGTGAATTTGGAGAAGGCATTCGACTGTGTTCCTCGTGGCATCCTGTGGAGGGTGTTCTGGGAGTATGGGGTCGGCGGCCCCCTGCTTAGGGCTGTTCGGTCCCTGTACGACCGGAGCAAGACCTTGGTTCGCATTGCCGGCAGTAAGTCAGACCTGTTCCCGGTGCATGTTGGACTCCGGCAGGGCTGCCCTTTGTCACCGGTTCTGTTCATAATTTTTATGGACAGAATTTCTAGGCGCAGCCAAGGGCCGGAGATTGTCCGGTTTGGGGACCATACGATTTCGTCGCTGCTTTTTGCGGATGATGTTGTCGTGTTGACCAGGACCTTCAGCGTGCACTGGGGCGGTTTGCAGCCGAGTGTGAAGCGGCTGGGATGAGAATCAGCACCTCCAAGTCCGAGGCCATGGTTCTCAGTCGGAAAAGGGTGGATTGCCCACTTCAGGTTGGTGGAGAGTTCCTGCCTCTGGTGGAGGAGTTCAGGTATCTTGGAGTCTTGTTCACGAGTGAGGGAAGGATGGAACGGGAGATTGACAGACGGATCGGTGCAGCTTCTGCAGTAATGCGGTCACTGTAACGGTCTGTCGTGGTGAAGAAGGAGCTGAGCTGTAAGGCAAAGCTCTCGATTTACCAGTCGATCTACGTTACTACTCTCACCTATGGTCATGAGCTGTGGGTCATGACCGAAAGGACAAGATCCCGGATACAGGCGGCCGAAATGAGCTGGGTGCTCCCTTAGAGGGCAACTATTTCGGATGCCTCCTGGACGCTTTCCCAGGGAGGCGTTCCAGGCACGTCCCTCTGGGAGTAGGCCCCGGCGAAGACCTAGGACGAGCTGGAGGGATTATGTCTCCCGGCTGGCCTGTGAACGCCTCGGACCATTTGAACATGCTGCTCCTGAACTTTATTTATAAAAACATAAATTGTCGCTTAAATTCTGCAATCTCTCAAGATGCAGACCTGCAAGCAGCTGACAATTAGCTGAACATATACTTGAATATCCAACTTTTTTGAATATGGCATTATGATATCTCATTCTACAATATTTCTATGATTAAATCACTGCCAGAGACCCCTCCCCATCAGTTGTTAGCCCCTCCCCATTAGTTGTGCTGACATCATCCATACCAACAAGTTCAACCCTGCCCTTTCGCTTAGCTTGAGACTTCTCCCTATTCCTTAGAAAAAGTTGGTCTCAGCAGCTTTGTGAGTAGGTTATAAGAGGAAACTCTTACCTAAGAACTGCTTTTAGGAGAACTCTCAGATCAAATGTTTTCTGAATACGGCCCCAGATGTGCATTTGCATGTGATATGCATCAAATCTGCATTCATTTTGCCAAACAAAACCATGAAAATGAAAGCCCAACTACTAAATATGTAGTGCACTTAGCTTATGAAGTTCTCAACTGCTTGTTTTTTTATTATCACAAAATGTAAATTATGTTATTGTGCCGCTTTATTAAAAGAAATGTCAGGATACATTTGACTTAACCTGCATAATTACAGTATACTCTTATAAAGCAATAGAATGCAGAAAATCTCAATTGTATGATTGTTTATATCATTGCAAAATGTAAACTATATTATCGCCCAGCTCTAATCTGTGACTATAAGGTTTGGAGACTGTTAGACAATATAAACATTAACATTGTTTTTTGTAAAGCTGCTTTGAAACCATGTGTATTATGAAATATGCTATACAAGCAACGTGCAGTTCACTTTCAGAATGGTGGTTTGTTTGACAGCATCGCTCTATACTCTTCCGATGAAGGACACGAACAGACAGACGCTCCATCAATGATACTTCTGATACTGGAAGGTTTAGTGTGCACGAGGGACAGTCCACCCCGTCAAAATGCTCAATCCCACAGATGATGCATGAAGATTGCTGGTTAGCGGCAGATTTGGGGGCCACAACACTCAAGTAATTTCCAAAAATCATTCATCTTTATTAGTGAAACGGTTTGGTCCAAGTGTGAGTATCACAAATTGTTTAGAAATGGTGCATATGTAAAGCAGATTTATCTGAGATCTGTTGCAATAGAGCAGGGTTCCTCAAATCCGGTTCTGAAGGGCCACTGCCCTGCATGGTTTAACTTGATCAGCTTGCTGAGGTGTTTGATCAGGGCTGGAGCTAAACTCTCAAGGGCAAGATCTGAGAAACCCTGCAATTTCTATGAGCTGCATGCTTAAACTAGTCAAGTCAAATCAATTATTTGTATAGCACACAATACACATTTTCAAAGCAGCTTTAGAAAAGCATAATGGTTATAATATCACAAAGGGATAGTTCACCCAAATGTATAGAGTGTCGGTGGGCGGGCTTAACATAATGACGTCAGAGTTGCGATGATTCTGCGTGAACTCCCTGCTACTTGAAAACAAAGAAAATGGCTGCTGCTGCTGGCGAACGGCGGTCTTTCCAAACGGCTTTGGCCACGACTCTGGAAGGGTTGGAGTTGAGAAAAGAACAAAGAACGGCATTGAAGTCATTCTTAAAAAAAGGAAGATGTGTTCTGAGTTTTGCCGACCGGATACAGAGTTTTGCCGGTAGCTCCACTGTGTAAAGCTAGCTCCTCTTTTGTCACCTTCTGCGTTGCTCTGGTTGGTTGTAGCGCTATCCTATTGCGTGCAGAGGGAATCTGAAAGACAACCGTTTATCCCGCCCCTCGGCTTGAGCCCTGCCAACTGTGTGTTCCCAGACCCAACATCTTGATGTGGGTCTGGCTTGTCAGGCTAGCTGATTATATTATTTATTGATAAAATATAATAATTTAAAGGTAAATAATAATAAAAAAGTTTCAATATAAAAAAATAGAAACATAAAAAAAAATGAAAAGCTTTCTGGACCAAAAAACACCCCCACAAGTATAATTTTAGGGCTTCGGGTCATTTTGACCCACAAGGGACTGGTTTGTTTCTGAGTGCGAGGGACGGATGAAGGTTAAAATATATTTTGTATTCAACAGATGAAAGAAACTCATACAGGTTTGGAACAACTTGAGGACGAGTAAGTAATGACAAAATCTTTAATATCAGGTGCAGTGGTGTTCTGAATTGAGGAGGCAAAGTCCTCAATTTTATATATAACAAGAGGCGGGATTTATCGCACAAACCTATCACATCCAATCAATTCTCTCAACTCTCATTCTCAATTACCCCACCGAAACCAGTGCACGCTTTAGGGGTCTGTTAAAACTCAATGGGCTCACTGGAGGCACAAGAGAGGTGGCGTCCCGCTGTAACTTTACCTGCTGGTGTCGCTGTTGGACAGTGTAACTTTAGAAAAACAAGTGATATAAACACTTTCTTCCAAGCTAAATATAGATGTATAGTATATATCACTTTACATGAGTGTACTGCATGTATAAAGAAAAAGGTTGGATTTAATATAGCCTATATCTAACTATAGAGCTGTGCGATAATAGAATTTACATTTTTGTGATGAAATAAATATCATGCACACAAGATTTGCTACATACTATATATTGCTTTACATAAATATATTGTATGTATGCAGGTGAAGTTGGATGTACTATATATTCTAACATATATATTCTGATACATAGCTGGGCAATAATATAGTTTACATTATGCATGATTTTTACATTCTCTGAAGAAATGTGAGGGGTTGATATTGAATCAGGCTTAGGCCCTTCAATGCAAGTCTGTGGGATTTTTCACATCGTAATTTGGATCAGTACCAGCACACCTTTCAATAAGATGATTTGATGAATAATTCATTTTAGGTGTTTGTCCTGTAATTGAAGTATTTTGTTCACTTGTATGAGTGCGTGACTGATTCTGCCCTAGCATTGCGCTAGCTTGTGTCAACTGATCCATGTAAGGTGACAGGTTATTATTCCGGCTGTCATTATATCCTGCTTCAAGCTGTTGTGTCTTTGGAAATACGCGAATGTCATGCTCAGACATGTTGTCCGAACTCTTAGCATGGCCACTTAAAAACACTCTTGGCTCATCGCCGTATGATGAGTCCATTTCTATGTCCTTTTATCCTGAAACACATCATCATGTCAGTGTACATTACCATACTATTAGTCCTCAAACAGTCAATGCACTCTCAGTCTATGTTTCTTTTTGATCTTGGGTATAAAGCTGATTTTTTTGTCTTGAATTATTTGTGCTTATAGGGGCAGGTGATTTATTCTATTTAAAAAGTAATAAGCAAGCTTTTTTCTTTTCTTTTACGTGTGCCGGTTTAATTATTTCCAGTGATGTGAGAGATTTCTTTGAGCTCTAGCGCTGCTGTTATATGTGTTAATGCTGCTCAATGGATTAATTATGGGATTCAATCTTGCATTCATATCGCAAACAATAGAGGAAAAACCTTAACAGATGAAACTGGGGTTCCGGTTCAGTGATTTCCTTTTGCTCTAATAAGCCTTTCTATTCATAGATGTATTTCTTACAAAGAACTGATGCAAATACCAGATGAGTATTTGCCAAATGTATAGTCTGTGCTTTTATTTAACTTTCATATAATTACTGGAGAGGATTTTCACATAAGTTCTATAATGTCTAAAAAGGAAGCTGAGTATGAATAATACAAAATCCCTACCTTTATCAAAAAGTAATTTGTGTGCTTATAAATTGGCTTACTCCATAAGCAATCATGTATCCTTAGGTCTGAATGCATGATGTGGAAAGCTTGTGATTAAAGTCCAGTTAAATATTTAATAGAGTATCATACTTAATACAACAAGAGGGCTAAATTACACAGAACTCATTCTGACAGACGTTATATATTTGCTGCCACTGTGACAGTTTGAATTAATTGGCTTTCTTAATGGCAATACGATTCAGAATAATTAATTATGCAAATGATTTTGAAGTGCCTGTTAGTTTGACTCTTTCACTGAAGTCTCACCAAAGTAACATGCACACCATCTCTGTATTCCACAATGACTGTGCAAAAACAGTTATAAGCAATGAACAACTAAAGGAAGGAACGAGATGGAAAGGAAATATAAGGAAAGTATTTCACAGCCTTTGCCATGACACTCAAAATTGAGCTCCGGTGCATCCTGTTTCCACTGATCACCCTTTAGATGTTTCTACAACTTGATTGGAGTCCACCTGTGGTAAATTCAGTTGATTGGACAAGGGGCACACCTGTCTATATAAGGTCCCACAGTTAACAGTGCACGTCTGAGCACAAACCAAGCCATGAAGTCCAAGGAATTGTCTGTAGACCTCCAAGATAGGATTGTATCGAAGCAGATATGGGGAAGGGTACAGAACATTTTCCGCAGCATTTAAGGTCCCAATGAGCACATTGGTCGCCATCATTCATAAATGGAAGAAGTTTGGAACCACCAGGACTTCCAAGAACCCAATGGTCAGTGAAGCATGGTGGTGGCAGCATCATGCTGTGGGGATGTTTTTCAGAGGCAGGAACTGGGAGACTAGTCAGGATCGAGGGAAAGATGAATGCAGCAATGTACAGAGACATCCTCGATGAAAACTTGCTCCAGAACGCTCTGGACCTCAGACTGGGGCGAAGGTTCATCTTCCAACAGGATAACGACCCTAAGTATACAGCCAAGATAACAAAGGAGTGGCTGCGGGACAACTCTGTGAATGTCCTTGAGTGGCCCAGCTAGAGCCCAGACTTGAACTCGATTTAACATATCTGGAGAGATCTGAAAATGGCTGTGCACCGACGCTCCCCATCCAACCTGATGGAGCTTGAGAGGTCCTGCAAAGAAGAATGGGAGAAACTGCCCAAAAATAGGTGTGCCAAAAATAGACTTGAGATTGTAACTGGTGCCAAACGTGCTTCAACAAAGTATTGAGCCAGAGCCCGTCTACGGAGAGCCTGCCCACTCCCTATTAAGCCCTGTTGTACAGAATTTTGGTTGTAGTACCACCAGAGTTCCACTGGGGGCGATCGCCATGAGTGCAAAATGAATGGAAGTCAATGGGGCTTGACGGCTAAATTTGTCTCTTTCACCCGATTGCCGTTGAGAAATCTCAGAAATGATTGTAGATTTTGCAAGTTCAACATGGGTTTTAGGTCGAAAGTTGAATGAACGAGTACTTATGTCCTTTTGATTTCTTACAGGTTGAGTTGTTGTTGTCCATAACACGCTAGCATTCTGCTAATGAACGCTGATTGGTCAGTGAAGGACTGATTACGACCAGAGATCCCGCTTGATGGCATCGTGTCATCTGAAGCGGGACCAGAAACAAACAAAACAAAAACTCTTCTAGCACGTGTATTTACCTGTGTCAGCTGTGTTGTCGATGCCTCGAGAGAAAAGAAAGTGCAGAGCGCGAAAGCACCAGAGCGACTGAAGGATTGCCGTTAAGCAGTATCTCTGGTCGTACATGTGTATGACGTCATTGACACTTTAAAAGACTTTTTAAAGCAAATAAGTGACTCTAAAAAATCTAACACCCAGCAATGTGTAATTTATTTGCATTTCCTTTCGAATACAACATTCAAATTACTAGATAAAAAATTATATCCTGAGAAAAGTGGATTTTTATTGGTATAGCGCCATAGACCTCCATTCATTCTGCACTCGTCCTGTGAGCGCCCTCATATGGAATCAGAGAGGAACTGCAACCAGTTCAGAAGCCGGAAGTTCAGTGAGAGTGAAACTTCTCGCCATATTAGACATTCTCTGATTGAGCAAAGGCTGTGAATACTTATGTACATGTGATTTTTTTTTTTTTTTTTTGTACAAATTTGCAAAAAATTCAAACAAACTTCTTTCATGTTGTCATTATGGGGTATTGTTTGTAGAATTTTGTGGAAAATTTGGAACAAGGCTGTAACATAACAAAATGTGGAAAAAGTGTAGTGCTGTGAATATTTTCTGGATGCACTGTGTATACACTGCCTGCCAAAAAAAAAGGTTGCTGTTTGGATTTAAATAGGCAAATGCTTAAGAGTCAATGATTGGATCATTATTGCAGATATTATTGTTTCTAGCATGTTATATGTTTAGCAAAAGTTCTTCTAACCGTAATTGATGGAGTTAGAAGTGTGTAGCTTTTCATTTCTTAAACAATAATGTAGGAAGACACATTATGGCCATATTCCAGGATGACATTGTCAAGATTCATCAGCTCAAACTGTGAAAGAATGGTTGGGAGGGAGCATGAAGAATTATTATTAGTCCAGACTCCAGACCTTAAATTCATTGAAAGTCTTTGGGATGTTCTGGTGGAGACTATACAAACGCATTGGCAATACAAGATCAAGAGCAAAAATGTATGCACTTCTTGATGAAAATAAATGTTATGATGTTATTTCCACCAAGAGGTGCACCCATTTTTGTCTTCAGAGCGTCTTCAAAGCCATGCTTCCTCCAAAACGCATGAAGACATACAGCAGGGAGCAAGCAAAAGCATCACCAGAGACGGCGTTAAAGCACATAACATTACAATAATAATGAACATACACAACTTAAAGAGTTGACTTGTACCACCTGACTGCTGCAGATTCATTACAGCAGTGATGGTGTTGACAAACCTCTCCGAGTTGTAGGGCCCGCCCAGCCCACTCTGCCCAGGGATGGCTTCCGATAAGCGGGTGAAGGTTTCAGCGCGTTTGGTCTTCAGCATGGCAAAGTCATTTAATTCCAGTTAAACATCTGACTCCATTTTCTCACAACCTCGAATTTAGGTTAGAATGCCAATTCATTATTGATTATTTATATGATAATCTATCCAGACATCTGATTATTCTAATTAACTCTTTACTCTTATTGTATTATTTCATTCAAGCACCAAAGTCGCACAGGGTCCTCGCACTGGACATTCATTCTTATTTATCACCAACTTGTCTTGGTCATTTAGACAGAGGTCATTGACTATACTATTTAGAGGGTTGATCCCATGCTCACTCACTCTAAAAGTATTTTATTTAGTCCCCATAGATCTGTGAACACTTGAATAAAGCATCTTTAGTCAGACGGCATGACCACTACTTCAGATATAAGCTGACCAATACTTTCTCTAATAATAGTTTTGGTTTGGTCATGCCATGTTTCCCCCATGTACACTTAGCTAGAGAGGTAAGGATTACCCTATTTGGTCGGTCAACATTTGAAATTTTTCCAGGAGACCCTCAGCATTATGGGCTGATCTGACTGCAAATTGCACCCCGAGCCTACTCCAAATACCAGACCAGGACAGAAAATGGGAACATGGGTTCACAATGGGAATTTCCATTAATCAGGGTCCCAGATCTCAGTAGTTTACACCTTTTGGGGACAAGGGCATTATGCATGAAAGACCAATTGGCAAAGAATCTGCCCTCCACTGAAAGCAAAATATCTCTAAACTATTAAAACCTTTATTACCTTTTGTTTTACTTCTGTGGGAATGAGATCTTTGTACCTGTCGCAATAAGACATTTCAAATTGCAAATTGCACTTGTTCACATTAACCCATATAGATTTTGGGTGAATTTCAGGTCATCATATAAATACATTTAGACCACTTAACTTAGTGATTACCATCAGGATGTCATCAGGAGCTCCAGCTTAAAGGGTTAGTTCACCCAAAAAAGAAAATTCTGTCATTAATTACTTACCCTCATGTCGTTCGACACCCGTAAGACCTCCGTTCATCTTCGGAACACAAATTAAGATATTTTAGTTGAACTCCGATGGCTCAGAAAGGCACTCAGTACACTCTCATGACCCATAAAAGGTACTAAGATGTTGTTACAAAGTCCATCTCACTACAGTGGTTCTACAATAACTTTATGAAGCGACGAGAATAGTTGTTGTGTGCAAAAAAAAACCTAAATAATGACTTGTATAGTGATGACCGATTTCAAAACAGCATCATGAAGCTTCGAAGCGTTATGAATCAGTGAGTCAATTCAGTGGTTTGGATCGCCAAAGTCACGTGATTTCAGCAATCATGATTCGACTCGCTGATTCATAACCCTTCGAAGCTTCATGATGCTGTGTTTTGAAATCGGTCATCACTATATACACTCATCTAAAGGATTATTAGGAACACCTGTTCAATTTCTCATTAATGCAATTATCTAATCAACCAATCACATGGCAGTTGCTTCAATGCATTTAGGGGTGTGGTCCTGGTCAAGACAATCTCCTGAACTCCAAACTGAATGTCAGATTGGGAAAGAAAGGTGATTTAAGCAATTTTGAGCGTGGCATGGTTGTTGGTGCCAGACGGGCCGGTCTGAGTATTTCACAATCTGCTCAGTTACTGGGATTTTCACGCACAACCATTTCTAGGGTTTACAAAGAATGGTGGGAAAAGGGAAAAACATCCAGTATGCGGCAGTCCTGTGGGTGAAAATGCCTTGTTGATGCTAGAGGTCAGAGGAGAATGGGCCGACTGATTCAAGCTGATAGAAGAGCAACTTTGACTGAAATCACTCGTTACAACCGAGGTATGCAGCAAAGCATTTGTGAAGCCACAACACACACAACCTTGAGGCGGATGGGCTACAACAGCAGAAGACCCCACCGGGTACCACTCATCTCCACTACAAATAGGAAAAAGAGGCTACAGTCACCAGATCTCAACCCAATAGAGCATCTTTGGCATGTGCTGGAATGGAAGCTTCGTGCCCTGGATGTGCATCCCACAAATCTCCATCAACTGCAAGATGCTATCCTATCAATATTGGCCAACATTTCTAAAGAATGCTTTCAGCACCTTGTTGAATCAATGCCACGTAGAATTAAGGCAGTTCTGAAGGCGAAAGGGGGTCAAACACAGTATTAGTATGGTGTTCCTAATAATCCTTTAGGTGAGTGTTAGTTGTTATTTCGTTTTTTTTTTGCGCACACAAACTATTCTCGTCGCTTCATAAAGTTATTGTAGAACCTGCACTGTAGTGAGATGGACTTTGTAATGACGTTTTTAGTACCTTTTATGGGTCTTGAGAGTGTAATGGAGGCCTTTCTGAGCCATCGGATTTCAACTAAAGTATCTTAATTTGTGTCTGAAGATGAACGGAGGTCTTACAGGTGTCGAACGACATGAGGGTAAGTAATTAATGACAGAATTTTCATTTTTGGTTAACTAACCCTTTAACAAAAAAATTGCCTACCTTGCCTTTAATGTTAAACCCGTTTATAGTTAGTCTTATGACCTTTCTACCACCCTGTTTAGGGAACTGTCCCTCTCACGCCTACAGTACACCTGCATCCTTTTCCGTCATGCCACAGTGTACACTGAGATCGTCCAAAATAAAGCAAAGAGACTCTTCAGTCATTGTTTCCATCCATGGTCTTCTCTATGGTGATTTTTCACCCCTATACTGGGCAGATGGCGTTTATGTGCTTGTGTCAAATGTCAAAAGTCTTCTATGATAGATATTCTCAGTTATTTAATGAGAATTTCTTCTTAATAATAATACAACGCATACATGTTTAAATTAATCTTTAACTAAAGAGGGGGGAAATTAACAGAAATTAACTGGAACTTAGTTTTCATTGAAGTCATTTTAATAACTTCCCAGTTTTACAAAATGTTAGTTGGCTTTTGTACATGAACATCTGTAGATTATCCATCACATTTAAATTTATAAAAGAGACATAATTTCTCAGCTCTATACTAGTTATGGATAAGACGCACACATTTTTTTTTAATATATATATGTAAAAGACATTCTTCTGGTTAATGAACATTTAATCATTCTTTTACTCTCTGGCGCCTCCGTGTGGAGACATGCAAGAAGCAGAAGATTCATATAACAAAACATTTAACACAATAAAAAGTATTGTTTTTTTCTAATTGTTCCGACTGTTTGCAACATCAAAATCATTTTGTATATTTGACCTCATTATATTCCAATATTTTGTTTCATTTAATAATTATTTCAGAAAGAAAGAATGTTTTTGTATGATCTTGAACTCTTGTCTTCATGCAGCACGAGTCTTTTAAATCTTTTTCTTCTCAAATAATTCCCTCCAGGTGGGAACTATCTTGGAATAGACTTTTTCAATCTGGAAACAATTTTCAAAAATGTTAATCAGCTGCCAATGATGTTTTCCAGAACAAGCTAATTACATTTCAACATGAGAGGCTCAAATGAACATTTTCATCCAAGTTAGACAGAAGTAATAATAAGTCAACTCTACAGTCATAAAGATGATCAAATATTTCTTACCTGCTCTGACTTTTTAACCCCATATCGAAACATTGTGGCCTGATGTTCGCTGTTGTTGAACAGGATGTCAAAGGTGATGGGTTTTGTCATGACTTCATCAATCTCCGGCTTGATGAGAACGTAGAAATCTCGAGGTGGATGCTTGTCATCCAAGTAGTTTCTTACCTTGTATCTCTTCCCGACTACATCAAGCGGGTCAAGCTTTACTGCAGCGTTTATAGCTCGGCCGAAAAGGAGGAGTTTGGTGTCTGAATCTTGAAGAGAGATGATGGGAGAAGAGTCATGAGATTTCATGATTTCAAGATTTCGCACAAACAGATCGTACACACTCACCTCTGATGGTCAGATGGGCCACGTAAGGAACTCCGTCCCTTTCACCATAGTAAACTCCAAAATGAGAAAAGTAACTGTTGCCGGGAAACTCAAGAATATCCCCGGGGTAAAGCTTCGGATGAGAGTTATGCTGTGAAAAAAAGTAAAGATATCATGAAACTACATTTTAAAAAAGCATGATCACATCACACTCTTAGAAATAAAAATTATCTATTGATGATCTGATGATCCAAACAAAGATGTGTGATGCAGAAAGACAATGAAATTACATCAATAAACACCAGGAACAATATAGCCATACACACTAGAATGTAAGTTCAACACAAGACGAGACCTGAGGAAGACTGAAGGCTTAAAGGGATAGTTCACACAAAAATGAAAATTCTGTCATTAATTACTCATCCTCGTGTCATTCCGAACCCATAAGACCTTCGTTCATCTTCAGAACACAAATGAAGATATTTTTGATGAAATCCGAAAGCTCTCTTATCCCTCCATAGATAGCAGTTTAATTAACACTTTCAGGGTCCAGAAAGGTAGTAAAAATATAGTCCATGTGACTCCAGTGGTTCAAATTATTTTAATTTAACGACAAGAATACTAATTTAAAGGCCTGTGCCAGTCTCCTACGCTGTCCCGCGCACGCGTCATGGTGCTCGCATGAACGGCATCGGCTGCCATAGACCTCGAGACCACTGCACTATTTACAATGTAAACTGCATAGGAGACTGAAACAGACTAGAATTAAATTGTTGAATAAAATCGTTATTTTTGTTTGTTTTTGGACACAAAAAGTATTCTCGTCACTTCATAAAATTAAGGTTGAACCACTGGAGTCACATGGACTATTTTAACACTATTTTAACTATTTTACCTTTCTGGACCTTGAAAGTGTTAACCACTTAAAAGTCTGCAGACTCTTTACAGGGTCCGGAATGACATCATCATGTATATACTTTCAATTTTAAATGTCTGTGAGAAGCTCTGACCTCATATGTGGTACCATTTGAAAACTTAGAGTCTCTACTTTCGGGAGACATGCATCACTTTGGCATTTGTTTTACACAAAGTAACTTATTTACACAAAATTACTCTGGTACCATGTCTGTATGGATTTGCCCTACCCAAATTGAAAAGCTTCCTATACTGACATACAGTGTCTCTATACACAACTTTGGTGTCGTTAAGGGTCCTCCCTTGTATAAATCTTGCATACAACATGATACAGACAAAATTCTTTTTTCCGCTATTTTCTGGAATTTAGTGGAAACAGCCCAAACTGTCTGCAGGGTGCTAGAGCTCACAGGGCCTGAATTACACACTTTCAAAACTGAATTTATAAGAAAAAAAAATCAAAAAGCGTCTCTTTTTTGAGGGGGTTATTACAGCTTAGACAACATATACTTACATGTTTATCACGTTTAGCCGTGGTTTATAAAAGGGTTTCCTGTAAAATGACGCCAAACTTTTGAATTTAGACCACTGTATGTGGGTATGGGAAGCTTTTCAATTTGGGTAGGCCAAATCCAGGCGGAAATCCCAAAAATGGTCTTAGACCTTAAGAGGTTAATAGGCCCTTTTCACATGACGTCACGCAACTTCCGTTCCGACACAGAGCAGTGTATGATTACTTCCGCCAGCATAGTGAAACGTTATGGAGTTTTATGCTGCGTTCACACCAAACGCGAATAGAGCGCCAAAATCGTGTCTACCGCGTCTAGTTTAACGGGTGAACATTTTGAATCCATTTACGCGTCCGCAGCAAATTGGACACACATAGAAATCGAGCGTTTGAAGCGAAATAGACACGAGTTCAAGGTGCTCCAGGAGCTGCGCCTGGATGACAGCTCGCTCTTACTCCTGTACAATAAAACGAAATATGTCATAAAACACCACTCTGCCTCTTTTCATTTGCATTAAAAAAATATTAAACATTAATAGCCACACAAATGTGGTTCAGGCAACGCATACCTGGATCATCTTCACTGAATGTATATTTATAACAAACGAAATATAAAACACAACCATGCCTCTTTTCGTTTACATTTAAAAAAAATATATATATATTTAGGCCTACACATTAACATGTGGTTCAGAAAATAAGTGTGCATAGGCTATATATGATTATCACTGTAATAAAATTAAATAATTCATAAAACACAACCCAGTCTAAAGTTAAATAGCCTAAAAAATTAAGTAATGAAACTTCAATTTGCCCTCAGTCAAAATGATTTGGCAAGCAAATAGATTCATGAGACCAAAGATCGCCCCGAGACATCAGAGCCAGCGGCAAATGCCAGAAGGACTAGCCGAGGAAAGGCTGCTCTTGCCTGGGTTAACGAGCGCTGAGCGCCGCTGATCGACTGGATCTCACAACTCCGAGAACATTTCCAATCACTCGCACCTCTATTCGCGTTCGGTGTGAACGCAGCTTTACACAGTCCATCTGCCAGAAATACGTTTAGATGATGTGCAGCAACTTTCAGACAAATTTTCGCTTACAACACGTTCTAAACTTGATAAAGGATAAAAATACATTGAACAGAACCGGTTTGATTATAAAAGGCAAGCATGTATTTTCCAGCTCAGCTTATAGTGGAGGAGTTAGAATAACAGACCAGTAGTTGTTAGCTTTCTCTTCTGCAAATAGAAAAAGTCCTTATATTCTTGATTAATTTAGCGCAATAAAGAACGCAATATTGTAATTGTGGTTCCATAATTATGATGTCAGCTATAGATTGTGTGTCGTTAGATAAAAGTCGGTAACATATTCGTTTTTAATGTTGTGCTATTTCACCAAAACGTTGCTTTGGAATAGTTTCGAATGTAGTTGTAGGTGATAGGGCGTTGTCAGACTGAAACATTTTTATTTATAACAGAACAATTAGTCTTTCACTTTTCAGGATGCACCTGAGCTCAATTTTGAGTGTCATGGCAAAGGCTTTGAATAATTATGTACATGCAAGTTTTTTATTTTTAATAAATTTGCAAATATTTCAAACAAACGTCTTTCACGTTGTCATTTTTTGGGTGTTGTTTGTAGAATTTTGAGGAAAATAATGAATTTAATCAATTTTGGAATAAGGCTTCCCATCCAGTTAATGTAGGCTACATGTTAAAGAAGGGTAAACTGGAAATGATCATTAACGTTATTAAACGAAACTAAAATATAAAACCTTTTTTATAATATTATTATTCTAAACTTTATACAAATTGTTAGGTAGCCAGTTCTGGCACTCTCCTGAAGTATCCAACGTGAGTATGGTTAAACGGAAGTGCGTATACACTGCTTTGAGGAAAGGCGGAAGTTTTCTGACGTCAATGTGAAAAAGGCCTATTAAACTGCTGTCTATGGAGGGGTCAGAGAGCTCTCGGATTTCATCATAAATATCTTCATTTGTGTTCCAAAGATGAGCGAATGTCTTACGGGTTTGGAACAACATGAGGGTGAGGAATTAATGACATCCCCTTAAATACACAACACTCTAAAAAAAAAGGTTCTATATGGCACCAAAAATGGTTCATGACTCGTATCATAGGGGAACCTTTTTAAGTGCTATATAGCACCAATTTTGGTACTTCAGTGGTTCTTCAGCAGTTCTTCAGAGGTTCTTCACCGGTTCTTTGACTAAGGTGCTATATAGCACCGCTAACTAAGGTGCTATAGCACCGCTACCATATACAGAACATGTTAAGATATGGGGCCCTATTTTAACGATCTGAAACGCAAGTGTCAAAGCGCAAAGCGCAAGTAACTTTGTGGGCGGGTCTCGGCGCTGTTGCTATTTTCCCGGCGGGATAAATGGCTCTTGCGCCCGGCGCAAATCTAAAATGGGTTGGTCTGAAGTAGCTTCATTATTCATAGGTGTGGTTTGGGCGTAACGTGAATAAACCAATCAGAGCGTCATCCAACATTCCCTTTAAAAGCAGGTGCGCAAGTTCCATTATGGATTGCTATTATTATGGCGTATTTACCAGGCGCACGCCAGGAGCGGTTCACAGCCGAGGAGACTGATGTTCTTGTAAGAGCAGTGAAAGACAGAGAAGTTGTGTTGTATGGGGATGGGAGAAACCCACCCAAAATAGCGTCGGTTAAATAAATAATTAGCCTGAATAATTTGTAAGCTAGATTTATGCCTATTTTTTCACATCTTCGTGGCACACCACAATGATTTCCGTCATCTCATGTGTTAATATTTTTTTAGTGTAACAATTTATGATTTGCAAAAATAACTGTTGCATCTGTGTAGATTAGCCTACATGAGCAAAGTGTATGCGCGTTGTGCACGCTATGGTCAAGCATGCGCCCTTAAAATAGCATAATGAACAACGCGCAACGCGCCACTGACTTTAGACTAGGTTTTTTCTGGTCAGTGGCGCAATTGTTTAATGGAACAGCAAAATAGCACCAGGGATTGTTTGCGCCGGAACACGCCTCCTTTTTTGCGCTGAACCGCCCAGGGAGCGCAAGTTCATTCACTAGTTTAGCGACGTGCTTCTGTGGAGGGAAAAGCGCGCTTTGCGCGGGTGCAAAATAGGAATGACACATGCGTCGGTGTACAAAGTCAATTGCGCTGGGTGCAAGATAGGGCCCATGGTGCTATATAGCACCAAAAGTGGTTCCCCTATGATTACGGCGAAGAACCATTTTCGGTGCCATATAGAACCTTTTTTTTTTTGAGTGACGGAATGTAATCAACGGAACAGGTGAGGACAATTTTGTCAAAATGGTCACTTGTTCACATGAATCCAGTATTGGCGATATCACTTTGTAAAGAAAAATTACGCACCTATAGACTGAACACGTTATGCGCATGTACACGACGTCACCATTTTCACAAATTAGCGTTTTTCTAGTTAACACAGAGACTAGAGACCACAGTTTGGGGTTGGTTCTGTTGCTGGAGCTATATGGGGAGGCTGAAAAGGGTCCGCTGTTATCATACAGTACGAGAGCGGCCTCTAGAGGCGAAATAAAAACTATCACTGATGCCTTGCGCTGTTTATTTTGACACGCCAGGCTGCACGGATAGCGCTGACACTTCATATGCTCACTTAAAACACAGACAGCGAAACGGTATGTCTAAAGAACACTACAGTACATTTTGTCATATAATTATAAAGTAATTAATTTGTTGACTAGATGCTGAGTGGAGGAAGAACAACAGTAGCCTATGTTTGCTGTCGAGGCTGAGAGGACGCTAACATTACTAGTACCTCAAGCGGTTAAAACAATATGACAAAAATACACGCAAATCCCACCCAAATGATTAATGTCACAATTGTTACCATCTATTTGCATTAGTTTACATTCAGCGGGTCACTTATGGCTTAATTAGCCACTTATTTAAATGTTCATGTCATGTTCATGTCATGTTCAGTCGACAGAAATATAAACAAATCAGAAACGCATCTGATTTCAGTTCTTTTTTATCAAATACTGCAATAGTTATTTTGATTAGATAATCAAGTGTTCTAAAATAGAAGCAAATAAAGTGTGAGATGTTATAAACATTTTGTAGTTTCAGTGTTGTGGCCTTTGCATTGATATTTAAAGATGCCCAATCTTTAAGCGTGACTGTCCCCCCGCGATTTACGCCCCTGGAAATGTTAACACTTTACAATAAGATTCCATTTGTAACATTAGCTAATGTTAATAAATTCTGTAGAAGTATTGTTCATTGAATGCATGTCTTTCATTTACTTACAATTTATTCATGTAATTAACATACTCGTATTTATTTATGCATTTCATTTAGCACATTTTCATGGTTCAGTACAATAAAGTTTATCACCATTTTACTTGGAGTGTGTGTTTGTTTTCATCCAGTATCCATTTTAAAAACTATTTGTTGATTAGTTAGTTATGTCAAGTTTAGTCCAACCTAGTTATCGTATCGGTAAAATCCACTATCGGTCGACCTCTAGTTGAAAACGTTGTGTAAATGGCCCCTAAAACTAAACAAGGCAAAGAACTAAAAATGACATATAGAACCCTAGGGTTCTTGACTCAAAGCCAGGTTCTATATAAGGAGAAATGTCAAAAAAAAAAAATTCTCTAGAGATAAACTGTTTACGCGCTGTTTAATTCATAACATTTAAAAGGTTCTTTAAAAGGTTCTACACAGCACCTGACAGAACCCTTTAAGGTACTATATAGAATCTTTTCTTCTAAGAGTGCAGAACAAAAATAATATTTACCAGTCCCATTGTTGTTCGCTGCGCTATCGATGCCTTTACCGTCGTAAACACTAGAGTGAGACGTACAGCAAGTCCTTCATTAAAGAGCAGTGAAGCATTAATCACATCTGATATAACAAACGTCAAAAGGGAAGATTTTTGGGGGAAGCCCATTAGATTATAACCTACAAGAACAAGGAAAGTGCAGTTCAGTCGTGCGGATCCTGTAGTCTAGTATGCTCTCCTCTTAAACACACACCCAGGAACTATTCTTCAGTGCCTTGTGAAAAGGCATCCAAATAAAGGCCTTCATTATAACTGAAAATGTAATTCTTTGTATAGGATATGGATATTTGAATGTCTGAAAGAGTACTAAGTGAAGGGAAGATAATAAATTGCAATGCTTTTTATTTATTATAAAATAAAGCAATTTATTGTTTTATTTCAGTTGTCGGAGCCAATAAGTTTTGAAAGGGACATCTCAGGTTAACTGATGCAACAGATTCTCAAGGGAGAGTTAAATTATAGCCTAACTTCTCTTTTTATCAGGAAACATCTGCCCTTCAAATTGAAGCAAGTAAAGTGCAAAATGCAAATAGCTGCTAAACGCATAACGCCCATCTCCATCTTAAAAGCTTTTCAAATGCGGTGTAGCCACATGGTTAAAGAAACCAAAGCCTGTAACAAGTGACCATAAAATAATCATTAATCATCTTTCAGCTCAACATTCAGGCTACCTTATTATTGAAATTAACTTACTTTATTTTGTGAAGAAATAATGCAGTTGCTAAAGTGTTATGCTGTTTATATGGTGTTCTGAATGGTTTTTAGCGCCAGTGATCCTGTAATCCACACTTTTGGTAGTAATAATCATCAACTTTATATTATTTCTTATAGTTTAACTGGCGTTAGCTATTAATAGCCTGATTTTGGTGGCCAACTAGCATCAACAATGTTATAATGACCAAATAAAACCAGAAACAACTGTTCATACAAACATGTGCAAGGTAATAAAAATCCTCAAAATAGCCCGGGATCTTTTCTTCAGTCCACTTTTGAGAGTACGGCAAGTTGCCTGAACTAACCAATGGAGCATCTACGTATTTTATATGTCTATGGTTTAAACTACATAATAAATGACCGTTAATGTCTATTAGTTAGCTTATGTACAAAAAATGTTTTGCTTATGTACGGTGGGCCGATCCAAGATGGCGGCGCGATTAGACTGCTCAAAATAACTTTGGGTATACAAACGTTGATATAAGAAATAAGTCACAATTGTTTTATGTGTTATTGAGATTCTTATGACAAACTATGACATTGATATCAAACTAATAGTAAAATGTTCTGAAAGTTATCCCTTTTGTTGCACAAGGCTCCTAATTTGGAATTAGCATTTCATATCTTTTATAATCATTGTGTAACTTTAAATGCAATACTGTAAATCCATTAAACTACAACGCTGTTTGACATAAAGGTATCAATATTTTTTTTGAATATCATTCCCTATAATGCACAAGGCTTGTTTTTCAGATTATTAATCTAGTAAATACTGGACCCATTTAATTCCATTAAACAACACCGTTAGGCCTAAACGTATCAAACTAACAATTAATAATCTGAAAAACAAGCCTTGTGCATGTGTACATGCACCTTTAGGCCAACCAGTGTTGTAGTTTAATGGATTTAAATGGGCTCAGTACTGTACATTAAAAATACCATATTAATAACCTGAAAAATAAGCCTTGTGCAACATGAGGAATAATATTCTGATTAATTTACAGTTGGATTGATACCTTTAGGCCCAACAGTGTTGCAGTTTAATGGTTTCGAAACGCGACACACACTGGTGACCCCTGCTGGTCAGAACAGTGTAAATTCATTCAGACATTAATAAAACACTTTTTACAAACCAATTGCAAATGTTTTATTGAAAGTGTAATCAATTAAATGCAGTTAACAAATAATCTAATATCATTAAATATGAAGTGGCTTCATAATGTGTGATATTTTATTACATTGTAGAGATTGTTTTGTTTATTTTTTATGGTGAGCTTGTTAAATCAGACCAATAAGAGATCTCTTGCTTTTTATTATAGCCTACAATACAAAAAAAAAATACAAAAATACAATCTTTTTATTTTATTTTATTTTTTATGTACAGTACTGAACCCATTTAAATCCATTAAACTATAACAATACTGTTTGGCCTAAAGGTATCAAACCAACTATAAATGAATCAGAATAGTATTCCATATAATGCACAAGGCTTGCTTTTCAGATTATTAATTGTTAATAATCTAATTGTTCATAATAGATATGAAATGCTAATTCCAAAAATGTAGCCTTGTGCAACAAAAGGGATAATTTTCTGAACATTTTACTATTAGTTTGATATCAATGTCATATAGTTAAATTGTTTAACTGATTTATAGAACAGAGCTGAAAACTGAAAAGCTGTAAAGTGTTTAATTGTTATGAAATCAAATGTCAAACATTAAACTAACCGCCGTGGCTGACAAATCCATGGTAACTCTATAACTAAAGAAACCTCTGAAGTAGCAGTAGACTACGGTTCTATGCAAGAATCTCAATAACACATAAAACAAGTGTGACGTATTTCTTATATCAGCGTTTTGTAAGACACCCAAAGTTATTTTAAGCAGCAGACCCGTGCCCGATCTGTAAAAAAAAAAAAAAATTGGTCCGAGCCCGGCCCGAATTGACTCAGCGGGACCAGACGGGCTTGCAGACCCCTAATATAGACACTGGTTCACGGGTTCATGGGAACCATTACATTTTCAAATAATTTCAAAACAGTTATACATGTAACAAAGCCTTGTTTACTGAAATCACATGAATTTGGCAGTTTTTTACATAGATAAGCACACTATATTGCCAAAAGTATTGACACACCGCTCCAAATCATTGAATTCAGGTGTTCCAATCACTTCCATGACCACAGGTGTATAAATCAAGCACCTAGGCATGCAGACGCTTCTACAAACATTTGTGAAAGAATGGGTCGCTCTCAGGAGCTCAGTGAATTCAAGCGTGGTACCGTGATAGGTTGCCACCTGTGCAATAAGTCCATTCGTGAAATTTCCTCACTGATAAATATTCCACGGTCAACTGTTAGTGGTATTATAACAAAGTGAAAGCAATTGGGAACAACAGCAACTCAGCCACAAAGTGGTAGGCCACGTAAAATCACAGAGCTGGGTCAGCGCATGTGCTGAGGACAATTTCATGCTCCCAACTTTGTGGGTATGTTTGTTTTGGGATGGCCCCTTCCTGTTCCAACATGACTGCACACCAGTGCACAAAGGAAGGTCCAAAAAGACATGGATGAGAGAGTTTGGTGTGGAGGAACTTGACTGGCTTGCACAGAGTCCTAGGGCCTAATTTATAAACCTTTCCGTAGATCATAAAAGTGTCCGTACGCACACAAAAAAAATCTGATTTATAAAACCATGTGTACTCCAGAACGTGCGCAAAAATCCCTTTATAAATCACAGCCAGCAGAGGATTGTGCGTACGTGCATCTCCACCCTGTCTCCTCCCCGAAAACACCATATATGGAGCTTACAACGCCTAATTTTACTATGCATAACCTCATTTGCACATCATTTCCATGCATATTCCCATCCACGTGACACCATCTTTAACACTGTCAAAGGTAGGCTGCAAGACCTTGAAAAATATTTGTTTGTTTTTATAAATCACAACTTCTGTCAGAAGTGGCGTACGCCTCTTTCAGGGCCTATTTTGTGCGTACGCAACGGTTATAAATGAGGCACCTGACCTCAACCCGATAGAACATCTTTGGGATGAATTAGAGCGGAGACTGCGAGCCAGGCCTTCTCGTCCAACATCAGTGCCTGACCTCACAAATGCGCTTCTAGAAGAATGGTCAAAACTTCCCATAAACACACTCCTACACCTTGTAGAAAGCCTTCCCAGAAGAGTTGAAGCTGTTATTGCTGCAGAAGGTGGGCCAACTCCATATTAAACCCTACGGATTAAGAATGGGATGTCATTAAAGTCATGTGCATGTAAAGGCAGACATCCCAAAACGTTTGGCAATATAGTGTATATGTTACCGGCAATGTGTGAAAAGCAAGTATTGTAAAGTGAAGTGAAAGTGAAGTGACGTGTGGCCAAGTATGGTGACCCATACTTGGAATTTGTGCTCTGCGTTTAACCCATCCAAGTGCACACACACAGTAGTGAACACACACACCGTGAACACACACCCGGAGCAGTGGGCAGCCATATTGCTGTGGCACTCGGAGAGCAGTTGGGCGTTCGGTGCCTTGCTCAAGGGTCTCACCTCAGTCGTGGTATTGAGGGTGGAGGAGGGCGCTGGTTATTCACTCCCCCCACCGACAATTCCTGCCGGACGTGAGACTCGAACCCGCAACCTTCCGGTTACAAGTCCGACTCTCTAACCATTAGGCCATGACTGCCCCCAAAATGTATACAGAATGCCTAGAGAATATATAGAATGTGTGACGTTTGTAGGCAAAGTATGAAATATCTGTTTTTTTGCGATTACGTTGCATACTTTTCTATACATTATCTTAGGTATTATACAGAATGACAAGTACACTCTAGGCAAAGTATCAAAACATGCCTTTATTGGCATTGAACGTGTTTTTGAAAAAACAAAGAACTACGGCATCAAGTAAAGGACGTTCTTACCAGAAAAACACAAAAGCAGAAGTGGCGTTGAACAACTTATTGCAGCAAGGAAGGCAAGAACGGCATTTTGAATGGCACTACACTTTCGTCCTGTTCTGACATTGGGACACAGCAACCGCCCATGAACAATAGGGGTTTGCTACCGGCACGGCCACACCGAACAAAGACCCAAGCGTGAGTAGCAGGAGTGTTCTCTGCCGTCTGGCCCATTGGCATTGTATAGAATGCCTAGGAAATGTGTGAAATATAAACCATGTCATACTTTGCCTACAAAATTCGGCCATTCTATATATTCCCTCGGCATTCTATACAATGCCGGATTTCAAACATTGCTGGTAACGTGTATATCTATGGTTTGATACACTCTTAGGATCCCTGAAACGAATGATCTTGATTTGAGGTATAGTTCCTGTCTGTAAGCAATTTATGTGCCTAAGTTAATTACTCCATAAGCACAAGCTGCAGGTCTCATTTAAGAATTGTTGATCAAATATCAGTGACTTACTTTAAATCTTTGTCACTTAATAAAAAAAATAAAATAAAAAAAACACTCCAAAAAAATATTTTTTGGAACTGTGTTTTTGTCTTATTTGTACTCCAGTACAAATATCTAAGCATTGTTAAATCAAGATACTGGAGTTGCAAAACAACTTTAGATATTAATTTACTTCATGTTTACTCATGTTACTTGCCATTTCTTTGTAATTGTTTGTGAAATCTACTAGCATAGAAACTAGAAAATAATACATTTTTGTTTACTAAATATACTGTCATTAAAATACTTTCAAATATACTGTTAATTCACAGAAACAAAATTATTTAAAAAAGTAGCGATTCTGAAAGCATTGAATGAGATATAATAATTTAATAAAGCTTTACTGTAGTAACAAATAAATATATCTTGTTAAATGATAAAATAAAGATAATTTTTCAATATGGTTTCATTATAAAAATGGTGATTATTTCTAAGGTGGTATATATGATATATATTTACCATCTGAATCTAACCATGTCCTGTAAACAAATGTAAAAGTCAGCCAGTTATTTATCATGGTGTTAATTATTGTGCCTTTCTGGCACAATAGTTGAGGCGCCTTTTACCCTAGATACCATACTTTTACATGTTCTTGAAAAACTGCTTTATTTACCTTGAACAAAACTGAAAATAATTAACAAGACCTTTGTCTCAAAATATGGAGAATACTTTTATCGATTCTCATTTGCTACATAAATCTACAACATTAATATTAGATCATATTAGCACAGAATCAGCTACTTGTTGCTGTCCTCGCACGATCCCATCAAGGATCAGACAAATTTCCATGTGCATCATCAAAAGCGGTTGTTAAGAAAAGTGCTCAGCTGAATTTTGTGCAATCTAGTGGTTTAAAAGAGAATAGTCAAATGCACCTTTTACTTTGGTGCGCTTTTGGTCCAGTTGTACCATACCCACAAGCATATTAATATTTAGTCCAGAGGAACATGACTGACCCCTCCAATAGGAATCCCTAAACAATCAAAGGTCCTGCAAAATAAAGCTCCCTGAACAAATGAGCGCACAATTGTCATGGCAGCGGCTGTGACTCGCGGTCAGACAGCAGGACTCGCATGGCACGTCTGCCATTCAGATAATGTGCGAAAAGCACATGCCTTTCCCTTTCGTTCTCCCGGGAACTTGAAGGATGAGAGACAGGGCCTAATCATATCCCAGCTGAATATCCCGGCCTTGGAAAGAGGTGACATTTCTGCCAGAGGAAAAGTTCTCTGGGCAGTGCCACCTGCCGTGTGGCCCATGTGCAGCCCCCACAATGCAGTATGAGGGAAATTCACCAGCTGCTGCTTCAACTGCCTCTGAGGAGTGGATGGGATTTCATTGGCAGGTTTAGTCTAGAGCAGGGGTTCCCTAGTTTTGCTCCACACAATTGGTAAATCAAAACTATTTATGGTCAACAAGAATGTCACATTTAAATGTTGCAAAGATTGACTATGGTATATTAATACATTATTATACTTCAAAAATGATTTTTAAATCAAGATACATTTACTTGAGATCCAAAATGACTTAAGATATTGGAGCAAGTTTACACTTAAAACAATATCAAATGACAGTTGAATTAAAAAACAACTTAAATGCAAAGGGAAGACAGATTTGTACATGCATAAAGAACAGCAGAAGCACGTTTACCAGCCAAACACATGGGACAAGCAATGAGCCAATTATTGTATTAATATTAGTCATATGACCTTATGATAAATTAATTTGCATCAAAATACAGCAGTTTTATTGAACGCACCACGTTGACAACAACAAAAGATATGAAAAGCATTTTTACTTTTGATAAGTATTTCTTTTGCAAACTATACCTTGTGAGTTGCAATTTAGCAAATTTCAGGAGGAGCACGTGCAGATAATTAAACACGAGTGGAGCACATTAAGCTAATCAATTTAATCAACGATAAGAGGTGTATATACACAGCAGATTAGATTTAGCATCCCTCCACCACCCCATCTCCTCACTTTGATTTTAATAAACTCTTATTAGACGTCAACACAATCCATAATATAATACAGTCTAGTTCTAGACTCTCTCTATCACGGGGGGGATACTCAGGTTCGGGCCAAAATTTCAAACCCGGAGCTCTCCCCCGGACAGCACGCCAAATACACATAATCTTTACTCTATTTAATTTGATGTAGGTGCGAACTTGTGAATTAGCATTTGACAAGCATTTATTCTGCACTGTTTATCAGAACACACCTGAGACACATTTTTGGGTCACAGCCCATCAGTCCACTGATCCAGAGCACAACAACCAAACAAACTACAAAAAAAAAAAACACCTAAATTATATTCAGAAACTCAAACAGCAAATATATAACATTTACTTTGCTGATCTTTATGACCAAAGGTAAGATGAAATTCCAATAGTTTGTAATGTAAATCAATGAGATATTTATAACAGTATAACAGACTACTTGCATAAAATGCATATAAATATCAGTTGTCACTCTATATCTGCCAACATGATAGCATGATATTTAAATTCTTAAATTTTATGATCAAAGCCCTGTAGTTTCAAAATATATAATGCAATGCAATACAATGATGATTGAGAGATGAACAGATAAACGTTCCTCAAGTGCCTGATGGATCATATTTGATACTCTCATCTTGGAATATTTCAAAATTGTTCTTACATGTACTTTAAAAATCAATAAAGATTTCACCACAAAAATAGATGTGAACCATGACCTGAAGGGGGACGTTTTTAATTATACTAAAAGTATGGTGGCTGAGAAAGCTCAACGTGCTGCAACTGAAGAAAATGCATGAAAATAGAAAAAAAACACCAGTAAATTAAGAAAACATCTTCAACAGTTTAACTTCACATGTGCTGCAATAAATCACAATGCAACCAAATAAAAAACTGCAAATACTTACAGTTCAACCAAATACAGAAAAGCACCCCAAATACTCACAACGCAACCAAATACAGAAACACGCTGCAAATACTCACACCACAACCAAATACAGAAACACGCCTCAAATACTCAAAACACAACGAAATACAGAAACACGCTGCAAATACTCACAACGCAACCAAATACAGAAACGCGCTACAAATACTCAGCGCAACCAAATACAGAAACGCGCTACAAATACTCACAATGCAACCAAATACAGAAGCGCGCTACAAATACTCACAACGCAACCAAATACAGAAACATGCTACAAATACTCACAACGCAACCAAATACAGAAATACGCTGCAAATACTCACAATGCAACCAAATACAGAAATACGCTGCAAATACTCACAATGCAACCAAATACAGAAATACGCTGCAAATACTCACAATGCAACCAAATACAGAAACACGCTGCAAATACTCACAACGCAACCAAATACAGAAACACGCTGCAAATACTCACAACGCAACCAAATACAGAAACACGCTGCAAATACTCACAACGAAACCAAATACAGAAAAACACTACAAATACTCAGTGCAACCAAATGCAGAAACATGCTTCAAATACTCACAACGCAACCAAATACAGAAACATGATGTAGATACTCAATGCAACCAAATACTGAAACACGCTTCAAATACTCACAACGCAACGAAATACAGAAACGCGATACAAATACTCACAACGCAACCAAATACAGAAACACACTGCAAATACTCACAACGCAACCAAATACAGAAATGCGCTGCAAATACTCACAATGCAACTAAATACAGAAAAACTCTACAAATACTCAGCGCAACCAAAACAGAAACACGCTGTAGATACTCAATGCAACCAAATACAGAAACATGCAGCAAATACTCACAACGAAACCAAATACAGAAAAACACTACAAATACTCAGCGCAACCAAATACAGAAACATGCTTCAAATACTCACAACACAACCAAATACAGAAACACGCTGTAGATACTCAATGCAACCAAATACTGAAACGCTGCAAATACTCACAACGCCACCAAATACAGAAACGCGATACAAATACTCACAACGCAACCAAATACAGAAACACACTGCAAATACTCACAACGCAACTAAATACAGAAAAACGCTACAAATAATCAGCGCAACCAAATACAGAAACATGCTTCAAATACTCACAACACAACCAAATACAGAAACACGCTGTAGATACTCAATGCAATCAAATACCGAAACACGCTGCAAATACTCACAACGCAACCAAATGCAGAAACACGATACAAATACTCACAACGCAACCAAATATAGAAACCCACTGCAAATACTCACAGTGCAACTAAATACAGAAAAACGCTACAAATACTCAGCGCAACCAAATACAGAAACGCGCTGTAGATACTCAATGCAACCAAATACAGAAACATGCTACAAATACTCACAACGCAACCAAATACAGAAATACGCTGCAAATACTCACAATGCAACCAAATACAGAAATACGCTGCAAATACTCACAACGCAACCAAATACAGAAATACGCTGCAAATACTCACAATGCAACCAAATACAGAAATACGCTGCAAATACTCACAATGCAACCAAATACAGAAATACGCTGCAAATACTCACAATGCAACCAAATACAGAAACACGCTGCAAATACTCACAACGCAACCAAATACATAAACACGCTGCAAATACTCACAACGCAACCAAATACAGAAACACGCTGCAAATACTCACAACGAAACCAAATACAGAAAAACACTACAACTACTCAGTGCAACCAAATGCAGAAACATGCTTCAAATACTCACAACGCAACCAAATACAGAAACATGCTGTAGATACTCAATGCAACCAAATACCGAAACACGCTTCAAATACTCACAACGCAACTAAATACAGAAACGCGATACAAATACTCACAACGCAACCAAATACAGAAACACACTGCAAATACTCACAACGCAACCAAATACAGAAATGCGCTGCAAATACTCACAATGCAACTAAATACAGAAAAACTCTACAAATACTCAGCACAACCAAAACAGAAACACGCTGTAGATACTCAATGCAACCAAATACAGAAACATGCAGCAAATACTCACAACGAAACCAAATACAGAAAAACACTACAAATACTCAGCGCAAACAAATACAGAAACATGCTTCAAATACTCACAACACAACCAAATACAGAAACACGCTGTAGATACTCAATGCAACCAAATACTGAAACGCTGCAAATACTCACAACGCCACCAAATACAGAAACGCGATACAAATACTCACAACGCAACCAAATACAGAAACACACTGCAAATACTCACAACGCAACTAAATACAGAAAAACGCTACAAATAATCAGCGCAACCAAATACAGAAACATGCTTCAAATACTCACAACACAACCAAATACAGAAACACGCTGTAGATACTCAATGCAATCAAATACCGAAACACGCTGCAAATACTCACAACGCAACCAAATGCAGAAACACGATACAAATACTCACAACGCAACCAAATATAGAAACCCACTGCAAATACTCACAGTGCAACTAAATACAGAAAAACGCTACAAATACTCAGCGCAACCAAATACAGAAACGCGCTGTAGATACTCAATGCAACCAAATACAGAAACATGCAGCAAATCCTCACAACGCCACCAAATACAGAAATGCGATACAAATACTCACCACGCAACCAAATACAGAAACACACTGCAAATACTCACAACGCAACTAAATACAGAAAAACGCTACAAATACTCAGCGCAAAACCAGCATACTTTCAATAAGCGGGAGACAAATTATATTCAGTTATGAAGTGTTTTCTTCGTGTTGACATCTTTCGCGATGTTCTAACAGACGGGATTCGCACACAACGCGTCTGCTAATGTCCGATTCGCGACCTAATGACTCCTTTGAACCGAATAATTTTAACGACTGGTTAGAACAACTGATCTGTCCAACACTGAACTCATGAATCAGTTTATTAATTTACTCAGAACGCATCTGAAATGAGAACACAAGTGTGCTTACCCAATTCAGCAAGAGTGGGTAGTAAGAATTATTTTTAATTATCAACAGTATTTCAGCTTATTTCTGTTGACAATGTGTAGTAAAATAAATAGGCCTATCCTACAATCATTTAGACAGGAGTGAGGTGAAACCAGAACAAAGTTATTAGCTAGCTGATAATTTTTATTAAATTGCATATGGCAGAAAATTAGACTTTTTGTTCATTTGTAATGCTACTTTTTAATATTGATATGATTATATACCAAAACAATTATCTGTAGTGTAAAAATTTTTTGGTAACTGTCAGATGACTATTGTATGTTTGACCAATACACTGTTTTTTTGTTTCCACTGCTATATTTTATTTATTTAAAGAAGTTTGATTACATTCTATTTTAGATTTGAATGCACAATTGTTTTTTAAATAAATAAGAATTCAACACTTTACATTCATCTGTTATTTTGTCTTAGTTATGTTTAGTTAGTAAAGTCTGGTGCCTTTAGTCTCTTCAAGGAAGGTATAAGGTGGAAGATATACAGTTTATTATTAATTCAACAATAGTATCGGATCGGTATCGGGTATCGACAGATACACAAAGCCCAGGCATCGGTATCGGTATCAGGACTGAAAAAGTCGGATCGGTGCACCCCTACCAAATACCAAAACACGCTGCAAATACTCACAACGCAACCAAATACAGAAACACGATACAAATACTCACAACGCAACCAAATATAGAAACCCACTGCAAATACTCACAATGCAACTAAATACAGAACAACGCTACAAATACTCAGCGCAACCAAATACTTAAACGCGCTGTAGATACTCAATGCATCCAAATACAGAAACATGCAGCAAATACTCACAACGCAACCAAATACAGAAACACGCTGCAAATACTCGGAGAGGTGGTGATCCGGTGGGTTAAACCACTGAACTGATATGCAGAAGGTTGCTGGTTCGATCCCAGCGGTCACCACCAGTGTGTCCTTGAGCAAGGCACTTTACTCCACGTTGCTCCAGGGGGATTGTCCCTGTAATAAGTGCACTGTAAGTCGCTTTGGATAAAAGCGTCTGCCAAATGCGTAAATGTAAATGTAAATACTCACAACGCAACCAAAAACAGAAAAACACACAAATACTCACAATGCAATCAAATATAGAAACGCAATACAAATACTCACAACGCAACCAAATACAGAAACACACTGCAAATACTCACAATGCAAACAAATACAGAAACGCGCTGCAAATACAATGCAACAAAATACAGAAAAACGCTACAAATACTCAGCGCAACCAAATACAGAAACACGCTGTAGATACTCAAATGCAACCAAATACAGAAACATGCAGCAAATACTCACAACGCAACCAAATACAGAAACGTACAGCAAATACTCACAACGCAACCAAATACAGAAACATGCAGCAAAAAACACAGACCGCATTGGAAATGTTTCAAGGGGACCCATTACCTGGCTGGGCTTATTGTTCAAATTGAATTTGCTGGGGGGGGGGGGTTCTATTTGCATGTATTTTCTTCTGTTGCAGCACGCTGAGCTCTCTTGGCCACTGTATAAAAGGCCTTTTACTTGCTAAAAAAGTATGAACTACCAATCAGACGGCATGTATTAGATTGTGTTTTTTCTCAGCAAAGTTTTGATCACGTTGATCATTTACAGGCCTTAGAAACTGGCATACAAAATGTGATACAGTAGGCTTTATATGGTTAAAATGATAATTTGCATGTATTTGGTCACTATGAGTTGACTAGCTGTTTTCCACACCTGACAGCTGTCACTGGCTTTTGGAATCTGGATGTCTTTAGCACTTGAGCATGAAGTCATTAAAGCACTCATCATGTCCTGTCCTTGCTTACAATTGCTCAGCTTTCATCCAACATGTCCAAACTCCCAGAGTAAACATCACCGGGGTTACAGCAGAACATTTTGATGTCAGATGTTGACTTTTGTTTCCAGTGTTGATGTTAAAGGGTTCACCAAAATAAAGAAAAAATAATTGACTCACTTCAAACGTGTATGACTGAAACACAGATGATGTTCAGGACAATGTTGACTGCTCATTGTTCTAAATTGTTTTTAATTAATTAAAAATAATAAATAATAATAAAAAGGATACAAAATTTAATGGAATACATTTCAGTTTATTTTAAAATTTGAATCTAATACAAAGAAAAATCATGACAGTTAAGAAAATTCTATCCATATTTGAATTATTGTCATGTGTCCAGATGTTTCACTTTTGATATTTAGCAGTTTCTCATTTATGGGTGAAGCTTAAAGAGCTGAGAATGGCTCTGTCCTGACAGTCACATTCCATGAAATCTTTTAGTTGCACATGCAGTAGAGTATATTATCAAAAGCTCTATTGTTTTGAGGGAGCTTAAACTCAACTTTACTCAAAATGTCATTATCATTATTCAGCTGATCCTACAACCCTGCAAACAAAGAATCTGTGTCTTCATTGTCATATAAAACGGTCTCCCTGAGGCCACAGCAGCATTTGCCATCTCCCGTCAGAATCCCCACCTGTTTCTTAACTGTTGATTACGGTACCTTTGACCTCGCTGATAGAAACGTACACAATGGCAGGTCTTTCAGGCGTCTGCTCGTGTGGCCCTTATGGAACAGCTGTATCAACCACAGGAACAGCAACTGGCCGGCAAACACAGGCCACTTACTTTAATGGCTCAAACGCTAATGATTCAACCCGAACATGTGAGGAAGCCATTAGCCAATCCCCCTCAAAACTTCAGATTGGATTTAAATCAGTCAGGTTTTATATAGAAATTTATTTTGGTAGTTCATAATCTAACAGGCTGAAGAAATGGTCTATAAAAAGCCTGTATGAATTCCACTGAGATTTTTTTTTTTTTAAATCGAATTCCTCTTACATGCACAGAAGGCATTCAATGTAGGAATGGTTTTCAATGCAATGCGATGTTAAATCTCTAATAATGCACCAAAGAATATACAATATTAACGGGTGACATGGACGTGTAGCATGTACATAATGTCAAAAATTTTAAATTAGATGGATAGATTTTTTTTTTGATTTTCATGAATTGTTTCATATTCCATGATTGTTTACAGTTTAAACTTAGCTGAAAAGCTATTCTATATTAAAAATATATTAAATCAATCTAATAAAGTCTATTTTAAATAAATAAAACACCATTTAAATGCAAAAAATGCAACCATTAACCCCAGTATTCACATATACATGAAATGGATAAAGTGAACTAATCTAGATCTTTGTAGCAGTAAATTAAATGACTAGTAAATCCCTACAACTTAATTCTAAAAAAACATCCATCCGTTTTTAATTATTGGCCAAAAAACCTCCACACGTAGTAACCTAGAATACTGTCTAACACTTGATGGCTGTTTTGTCAAGTCCTCGTCGTCAGTGAGGAACCTGGGTGTGCTCTTTGATACCAATCTTTCGTTTGAAAGCCACATTTCTAGTATCTGTAAAGCCGCATTCTTCCATCTTAAAAATAAATCTAAATTACAACATATGCTCTCAATTCAAAATGCTGAACAGTTAGTTCATGCGTTCATGACCTCAAGGCTAGATTATTGTAATGCTCTACTGTAACATCGCATACAATTTAAAATCTTGCTAATTACTTACAAAGCACTAAATGGTTTAGCTCCCCAGTACTTGAGCGAGCGCTTAACACATTATACTCCATCAAGTCTACTGCGGTCTCAAAATTTCAGCCAGTTGATAATACCGAGAATATCAAAATCAACTGCAGGCGGTCGATCCTTTTCCTATTTAGCTCCTAAACTTTGTAACAGTCTTCCTAGCACTGTTCGGGAAGCAGACACACTCTGTCAGTTTAAATCTAGACTAAAAACACATCTCTTTACTATGGCATACACATATAACATTATCAATTCCTATTATTCATATCAGTTAAATGATTGTTAGGCTGCAATAACTAGGTCTGTCGGAACCGGGAACACTTCCTATAACACCCGATGTACTCATTTACATCATAAGAAGAATGGCATCTACACTAATGTTAGTCTCTCTGTTTATCCCAAGGTTGACAGGAGTTAGCCAGATCCGGGCTGTATCCAGATAAGATGGTGGACCTGCACCTAGATACGACCACAACACAGCCCTGAAGTGTCCGCAGAGACTGTGTCAACTGCTCTACCCTGTGAAGGCCTCAATCATCACGACAGCCAGTGGCACTGATCCTCAACAAACCCGTATCCTGCGTGATGACTCCGATCTTCAACCAGATGGAACTGGATGGATATTCCGATGAATCTGATCTAATATGACTTCTGATTTGTAATGTTGTCTGAATCATAAATCACACACTGTTTGTTCGTTGGCCAGAAGAGAACTGCCCCCTGTCTGAGTCTGGTTTCTCCCAAGGTTTTTTCTCCATTCTGTCACCTGATGGAGTTTTGGTTCCTTGCCACCGTCGCCTTTGGCTTGCTTAGTTGGGGACACTAAATATTCGCCTTTATTAGTGATCTGCCTACATTGGCACTATGAGAATTTAACTAAGCTGGATGGCATTGTGTTTTTTTCCAGAGCGGCTGTACAGCCGAATCCAATTCTGTTGCATTATTTTCCTGTTACCACTGTAAAGCTGCATTGAAACAATCTGCATTGTAAAAAGCACTATATAAATAAAGGTGACTTGACTTGATCTTTGTAGGGTTTTAAAAATAAATCAATCAATAATTCAATGATTAACCAATATAATGAATAATCAATGATTTCGACTGAAACAGAGTCATGGGCATGTCATGGAGCTTCTATAGCGACCTGAAGGCACGCACACAAGCAGTCAAGGCTATTTACAGCTTCTGTGTGCAACTGAAATAGACTGAGGGTTGAATTTCAATACGAGTCTTACAGCTCAACCTCTCTCCGTCTCTAAATCTATCTATCTCTCTCCACTCCAGCTGATTTTAGAACACAGGTGTTGACCTTAGCCATTATGAGCTTCCATGTTCACATTCCCCTGCAGCTCCTGTTTCTGTCCGTGGAGCAGCAGTCTTAAAGTGATCTCAGAGTCAAACAAAAATAGGTAAATGCATAATAAATGCAGTCAGTGCATTTCGATGTCTTGTTATGCTCACCAAGAAAGAGATGTTCCTGGATCAACATTCCTGTTGGTTGATACTATTCAGCCAATCAGACTGTAAGATAGATCTGGGCTGAACAACATTCTTACTAGCCTATAATTTTCCTCTGACTGTAGCAGCGGCTAATAGTGAGGATTAGTGTTTGACCTGTCATTGAATTAGGAAATATATATGTTTTTTGAAAGAAGTCTCTTCTGTTCACCAAGAGTGAATTTATTTGTTTAAAAGTACAGTCATTTATCCCTGTGATGCAAAGCTGAATTGTCAGCATCAGTACTCCACTCTTCAGTGTCACACGATCCTTCAGAAAGCATTCCAATATGATGATTTGCTGCTCAAGAAACATTTATGATTATAACAATCAATTTTGAAACAGTTGTACAGATTAACATTTTTGTGGAAACGATGATACTTTTTTCAGGATTCTTGGAATGAAAGTTCAACAAACAGCATTTATTTGCATTTATTAAAGCATGTATTAAATATAAATCTTTTGTAACAATATAACTGTCACCTTTGATCAATGTAATGCATCATTGATGAATAAAAGTATAAATACTCTCTTTCTTTCATTCTTACCACAAATGTTTGAATGGAATCATTGTTTCCATAAAAATGTGAAGCAACATGTTTTCAACATTGATAATAATAATCAGAAATGTTTCTTGAGCAGCAAATATATACATTAAATAAGAATGGGATACATTATATATTATTTAAATGCAAATATAATTAAGATTACATAAGGATATATATATATAAGCTGTTTTCCTCAAGGGAGGCAAAAAAATATGTCCCCGCAAGGACAAGGATTTTGGGGACGGACACGCGCACACACACACACACACACACACGCACGCATGCATAAGGATGCACACACACACACGCGCACGCACGCGCCCACACACACACACACACACACACACAGGGGTCCTGATAAACCCTACATTATTGGGAAAGAATGTCCATACAAAGATGGCAATATACAAAATCCTTGTCCATTTTGGCTCCCTTGAGGAAAACAGCTTAGAAATCAAACTAAGTTATGATAGAATATAAAGTTTGTAAAATATAAAAATCATTATGTCTATGGAATGTCCCCATGAATAATGGAAAGTAGAACTAAATGCTACTCATATCTTCAGTTACTCAACTCAAAGGTTGTGTCCAGTCTCACTCTTTTTCTTTTTTTTCTCAGAATTGTGAGATATAACTTACAATTAGGAGTTATAAAGTCGCAATTACCTTTTTTTTTTATTCCCTGGCGGAAAAAAAGCTTCTAGGCTATATATAGACACTGAAATGAAAGACAGAAATGACATGAGCATGTAAAATCTGCCTTGAAGCCATGGTCTAAGAAGTTTATAGAAAGACCAAATGAATTATTAACATTAACATCACTGAGATATATTTCTGCATACACACCAAAAACATGAACTGTTTTCAGCTGTGCACCAGAAAACCTTTTCTGTCATGCTGTCCCAATAAAAGCTGGTGGCAGTTGTCTTTTTGCCCACCCCATCCTTTTTTTTAAAGAAGCCATTGACATTCAATGGCAGCTCTCGCTGTGGGTGCAGTGTGAACAGCTGAGAGGTGTGAGGCCCTGTCAGAGCGCTGAGGCCTGCAAACAGGAGGTCTAGGAGAGACCCAGGCCTCTAAAAGACACCAACAGGTGGAAGGCCGCCAACAAGGGGGAGGGCAACCCATAGAAAAGGACGGGAAGCCAAGCCAGGTCTGGACACAATCCAGGAGATGGCAAGAGACGAGGATACGCATGGAAGAGAGGAGGACAGAGAGCGCCGGACCTGTATTTGTCCCCGTCTGATGGACTAGACACCAAGGGACGGGCAAGTAATGTGGGGAACCTGTGCTGAAACTGTCATTGCTGTTGGATTGCAGGGCTTTTCGATGTGGAACCAGCTCCTTGGTTGAGTCCATCTTTACTGCTGCGTTCTGTTTTAGGGGTTTGGTTTGTTCACTAAGAAAGAAAATGCCATTTTTTTTTTACCATTTTACATTTTATAAAGGCCATGCAAAAGCAGCATGCAATTTTCGAGACAATAGCCTGTTATTCACTAAATGCTTGCCACGCCAGAAAGGGATATGACTTGACTTGACATGTCCTGTGGTGTGACAGGCAGAACTCCATCTAAAATATGGAGTTTTAAACTGCTTAAAGTAAGCATTTAACACCTTCTAAAATCTTTTCAAACTATTCAAAACGATTTTCAACAGAAACTTTTATAATTATCAAGCATTACGTTATGACCACATATCGAATATTTGTACTTTTAAATGTTCATTTGTTTCACTGCAGGAATGTTTACAATGAGTCAGTGAAGGAAATCTATAGAAGTGTCCATGTCTTGTGTCAACTTCCCATATGCCTTAGATATTGTATTGGATTGTTTTATCTGAATTGTACAAACAAAGTTGTGATGTACTGTTTGTTTAACAGATCTGGCTGTTGCTCGTTGAGACGACATACTTCCTTATATCCCCATATACGGAATCAATCTATGGAATGTAAGGAAGTGTGTGGCCTCAGAGAGACATTATCATCATCATCTACACATCTCCTTAGACAATATGACAATTATATCTATATAACAAAGAAATAAAAAGCACTAGGATTGTTCATTTGTTCTATAACTTTGTTATATTTGTTGTATAAAATACATTTAAACTGTATAATATATATATATATATATATATATATATATATATATATATATATATATATATATATATATATATATATATATATATATATATATATATATATATATATATACACACACACACACACAAAACATTAAGATTAGTTAACATTAAGATAATTATTAAGTTAATTTGTTCAATTGACTTAAAATGGTTTATTTTCAAAAGGACCGTAAATATCTCGGTTGATTTAGCTGATTCTATACAGCTTAAAAACAGTTTCAAACAATTAAATGTCTGTCATTTGGGCAATACAAATACCAAACATTATAGAATAATAATTTAATGGAAGATATTATAGAAACTTTATAAGAATTTTGAGCCTTTAATATTAAAGTGGCCCTGGTTTAGAAAGTTTGACATCTTTTGTTTTAAAGGATCTACTTAATAACCTTATCCATGTGGTTACAAATGACTTTCTAAAGGTTATGTCAAAGTCAAGCGCAGGTCATTGTTAAACACATGGTGTTAAACACACAGCTCCTCCATGATGACATGAATACTGAAGAGCTTTGAGTGACAGAACACAGCTGCCGCCCATCACCACTGTTTACTGTTAGAAATAGTTGGACAGGTGGAGAAGAGCTAATTCTGGACGGACACCCCAGAATGAGGACATACCGGCACATCCATGCACTCGCTGTGTCATCGTCCTCCAGAAGGAAGATCATGACGTGGATGGACGTCTTCCGCTGACATGATCCTACATGCAAAACGAAAAGTTAGACCTGAGATTAATCAGACAGATGACTGGACAATTGTCCATGTAAAATGTTGATGTGTGAATGACACTGAGGAAATCGATGCGTCTCCTCCTCACCTCTATTAATATGATGATTAATTAAGCTGGAAACTCGTCTGTCCTCAGAAACACGTCTTAGTTGCTGGTAAAACGGAACCAAGTCAGGTGTTTGAGAGAGGTTTGGTCCCTTTCAACCAGCTACTGCGCCGTGAATTCAGCCAGCAACTGCAAAAAAACAGGTGGATTAGCACCCAAAATGAAAAGGATCTTCAATGTGCTCATTGCATTACTGCCATTTTAACCTGCATCACAAAAACACTGCTGTTGTGCATTATTTGTATTTAATACCAGCAATAAAATATGTGCTGTGGTCCGGTTTTCTGCGAAGTCTCTCTGTAAAAGCTCAGTTCTGCTCTCTACAGGAAAGAAAAGGTACATGTTAAAACAGTTCAACAGCCAAATGCGTCTTTACTAGTATAGTCATTTTCTAAATGCATCAACAAAAATCCAGTGACTTTTTTTTTTCATGCCAGTCCTGTGTTTTCCATCTTGTGTTTTGTAATACGTGCACATTTTGAGTAAAAATAAAAACCAAAAGCTAGCACTTGTCTTTATTCTTTCAGTATTTGTTTAAATGTTAGTTGGCATACTGTATTAAATGTACATTTATTTAAAATACATTACTTCAACAGTGTTTTAAAATACTTTATAACTTTAGTTGAAAATCTTAAAATGTCACCCTATTACTTTGATTTTGTAGAGTAAACAATTGATTTGCATTATATTCTGTTGTTTTCGTAATGTTAAACTGTAAAACTGCCAGCCAACCCTGTTAGTGTTCCTAAATAATTATGTCCCAACATATAACAAAACTTATTTAGCTTGAGATGGTACAAGAAAATGTGTATCAGGTAGGGCTGAGTTAAAAATATCGATTTACTCCATTTTAATCGATTCTCATTTTGATTAACAGATATCGATTTTTTTAATCCAAAGAGTCGATCTTCTATCTAGTCTATGCTGTTTTAAGTTAATGAATAAACAAAATGTTGTAGCGTGGCTGCCATTGTTGAGGAGAAAAGCCTTCTCAATCTTGCAAAAGTAATGCTGGAAAAGTAATAGGACTTTATTGGACAAAGCCGAGATGCCTGGAGGACATGATCTGACCATCTCACACTTTTATACAGTTTTGACCAATGATCTCATTTGCAGGTGCTCTCCTCTCTTCAAGGAATCTCACCCACATTTTTGCCACAGTCCCTTCACCTCATCCTCTCCTTGTGTCATTTTTAACCGGAACGTTTTTTTTTTATATATATATATATATATATATATTAAAAATTGAGTGTTAATCGGGAGTTGTCCAAGACCTTCAGACTTTTGTCACACTTGAACTTGGTAAAAACAAACAAACAACTGAAGCGACAAAGGACCATCTTGTCACTTAGGCTAGAGGTGTTGTAGGGTTATCTGAAGCGTGGGATCCAAAACGAAGCACTTCCAGTCCAGTACTGCATTTATCACCTTTATTTGTCACAGTTACGATGCTCAAACACATAGTGATCATCATCAACAAATCTGGCCAGTGGCACAATCCAGAACAAACACACACACAACTGAAGGTATGTGACTGTAGAACATCCCCAATGCAGAACACACTCACATGCATACGCATCTACACATACACACACACACCTAGTAATTCCCATTAAATCATATAACGGGGCCAATGTTTTTAAAAAAAAAGAAAATCAGTCAATGCAGACTGCACACAGATATGAAGTGGTTAGTGGTAACAAACCCCCACCCACCCAAACAAATGCAAAATAAATTATTTTTTGATGCTGTAACAGATTAATTTTTTTAGCATTTTCAAATAAATGTTCTTCATCCTTGCCCCAACCCTAGCCTATATATAGAAGAAGAAAAAAACGCAAAAAAAAAATCAAACCTTTACAAATAATAATAATTTATAACTATAACGGACTTTAGAGCCTTAGTGAAAAAGTTAATTTGCACCACAGCTCTATAATATAGAGTTATAGGGCCATCTAGTGGCAAGAGTCATGGAATCTCATGTTATATCATTTTTGCCCCCACAGGAGGTCAGCAGAGCCACCCAATGTGAGACTTTTTGAGCTGTTAACACGTTTTTGCATGTAATGGAGTTATTTTGTATTTAACCAAAAATTGCTTAAATTATATTAAATTAAATTGATAAAATCTAGTAATTTATTAGAATAATAGAAGAAGAAAAAATATATAAAAATGAAATTATATAAGCTTTCTGGACAAAAACAAACAAACAAACAAACAAACAAACAAACAAACAAACAAACATAATTTTAGGCTTCGTTCATTCCGACCTGCGAGTGAAGGATTTGTTACAGGTACAGGAGGAGGAGAGGATGAGGGTTAATTGGCTGTTCTCTTTGTAAGGGTGGCCGACTGCCAACTAGTCAAAAACATATGTTGATTGTCCCACAAAGTGATTATTCAGTGTTTTTGCCTCATTGTTTCTATCAAGGGCACATGTTGAAGGCCACGAACCAAAAGCGCAACTAAGTATCAGTGCAGAAGCAACTTCACTTCAGCTAAAATCCCCTCACAGTCATGTAGGCCATTAACTACTTCTACAATTGTGTTCTATTGGATAAATAAAATACGTTATCACCATCCAATAAATCACAATAAGATTTGATACGAAGTCACAGCTTTCATATTGTCAACTTTATTTTGAAATTCAAACAATAATTAGCATTATGGCGCTCTTTAATGTGGCGTGACATGCTGTTGTGGCGAAGAATCGGGTCCTCCTCGAAATCCCCGAAGCGATCCCATTGGCTCAAATTACTTTTAATAGGCACTCTCTTTAGAGCCTGACTGTTAACGATTCCTACAAAATCACGTAATGATTAATGCCGTTTAAACGTTTAATGACCATTAAAGTCTTATGTACTAACATAACATACAGATACCAGATTAGCCTGATGGCTTATAGCCTAGTTTATTTGCACTTATCCTACATGTATTCACATGAATCACCATTAACGTAATTACGTTTTAAATGAAGTGTTAAATTATGTCCAATTTAATATTCCAGCTGTAGCCTCAGTTCAAGCAAAGCAGCAGCACAAGCACACCAACCAAATGGCTTTACAAGTTACAGCACAAAATAAACATGAATGAACACCACACAAGATATGTTGAAAGAAACAGCACAACTTACCGAAATCTGTATCATGTCTCATGTAATCGCTCAATTGGCGTTTCAACTGCGGAAAACTTAATTGAACAGCAATAAAACAGAAAAGCCATTTAAAGGGATAGTTCACCCAAAAATTATTATCCCATAATTTACTCTCACCCTCAAGCCATTCTTCTTTCAGACGAATACAATCTGAGTTATATAAAAAATTATCCTGGCTCTTAAGCATTAGAATGGGAGTGAATGGCAGCCAAAAATCTGAAGCCCAAAAAAGTGCATCCATCCATTTATTATAAACATACTCTACACGGGTCCGGGGGGATAATAAAGGCCTTCTGAAGCGCATCGATATGTTTGTGTAAGAAAAATATCCATATTTAACTAGCTCCGCCAGACTGTTTTCCGTAGGCTATTTAACTTACTGAAAAAGCGTAACTGGTGCAATGATGACGTATATAACTCAGATTGTATTCATCTGACAGAAGCATGTAATATACACCTAGGATGGCTTGAGCGTGAATGAATTATAGGATAATTTTCATTTTTGGGTGAACTATTACTTTAATGACCACAATTTTGTTAGTCAGCTGGGAAAAAACCTTGCACTCTAAAGAAAAGTATTTAGTTAAAGGGGTGGTAAACCACGATTTCACTTTTCTAACTTTAGTTAGTGTGTAATGTTGCTGTTTGAGCATAAACAACATCTTCAAAGTTACAACGTTCAAAGTTTAAAGCAAAGGGAGATATTTGCTTTTAAAGAAATCGATTTCTAAGGACTACAGCAAACGGCCAGTAGGGACTACTACACATTCACCCAGGGTTTGCTGACATCACCAGGCCCAATATTTACATAAACCCCTCCTCCGAGAATATGAAATAAGGGGGGCCATTTTGTATCGCCGCGGGGAATAGTTGTTGTGGTATAGTTAGTAGGCTGGAGTGCTGTTGACAATGCCGACGAAGCGCTGTTATTTTCATCCGGATTGCAGGTCCACTTTCTTCAGCCTTCCTAGGGACGGGGCAGCGTTGCAGTGCGTTGAACATACAACGTCATATTCATGTGTGTAAGAGACATGAGGGGAACACGATCGCATTTGCATCGGATATATGCTGCCCATCATAAATCAAAGCACGAGACAGACAGGGGTCGGAGGAGAAGATCGGAAAATGTGACATAATGGACAATATTCATCTGTATTTGCAATACATGAGCCTTCAGCTGCACGAGACAGGCGGGCACGCGCGGCTACCGCGGCACATCTCGCGGAGGAAAGCTTCCACAATCTTCGCGAGTACGGGCTACAACCTGTAAGTGTGATTTATTTTTCGTCGATGTGTTTTCCTGTAATAGTTCGTGTTGTTCATTGTAGCCTACGTTGTAGCAAGGAAGTAAACATGACAGCGCTGTTTGGCTCTGCAAACCAGTTTGTTAAATGCTCATTCATAATCAACGTTATCCGACAAATACCTCACGCTACAAACTGTTTAAAATCTCAACAGCGAACTTGGCATTAGTGTAAATTATTCTTTGATTAGAGCTTTTATGTATTGTTTATCTACAGGCATGCTAAACATGGTTCTGTGTTTGATTTGGCTACTAGCAATGTTTAGTGTCCGTTCTTGCGACAGATATTTGGCAAATCGTTCTAAAAATACAAAAGAACGGTGCCATTCAGGAGCGATCACTATAGATCCGCAGTCTTTACTCTTGAGGACTGAACAGGTTCTGCTCGATCATCTTCACTAAAATTGTCTGGGTCTGATTCGGCTCTTGGTATGGTTTCATTGACGCTATTGTACACAAAGCTCAGGCTAGTAGCTTGAGGCTACCTGTAGAGGTAAGGGGCGTGACGCTTTCGAGAAATGTTCACTAGGCGTTTAGCGAATCACAACACACTGGGCCAGCTAACCAATCAGAGCCCATTGCGTATTTTTGAGGGACTGGCTTCACAGAATCCGGAAACCATCAGACCGTTTTTACAAGGAGGGACAGAGCAGTGTAGAATAAAGGTCAAATATATGAAAAATACTGCATTTTTTTAAAAACGAAGCATGAGCACATGTTACAGTGCACCCCACAAACACAATCAAGCCTTCGAAAGAGTGTGCTTTGCCACCCCTTTAAAAATATGCACTACATTGCATATACTTTGTATTTTTACTTAACCAGTTCTTCAATATTTCATGTATGTTTGAATAAATCTGTCATGTTTTATGACAGACGTTTTATGACAGACACCATTTTTAAAGGTCCCGTTCTTTGTGTTTTTTGAAGCTTTGATTGTGTTTACAGTGTGCAATATAACGTGTTCATGTTTCGCGTGTAAAAACACAGTATTTTTCACATAATTTACTTATCTGTACACCGCTGTTTTCACTGTCCTAAAAACGGCTGATGAGTTCCTTGTTCTATGAAGTCCCTCCTTCATAAATACGTAACGAGTTCTGATTGTGCCAGCGGTTCCCGTGTTGTGATTTGACCGCAGCTAAGCGCACGTAACTTGCACGGAAAGGTCACGCCTCTTAACGGAAGATGTATGCGCTTAATGATCTCTACAGCGTCCCTGGGAAAGCCAAACAAAGGTGATTTGACTCCGGGATGAAAATAACAGCGTCTCGACGACATGGCGACAAACACAGTCAAACGAAACAATTCCTCTTCTCCACGTGGGACAGCAACAAGACCACGCCCCCTTTTTCGCGTATTCTTGTGGGCGGAGGTTAGTCTGTTCTACTGTTCTACTGACGTCATTTATGAAGGAAGTACCAGGATGTAGTCCAAGCCGGCAGTTCGCTGTAGGCTTTGAAAGGGAACTTCTGTTAAATAAAATATCTCGCTTGGCATTGAACTTTGAGCTTTATAATTTTACAGGTATTATTTATGCTCTAACAGCAACATTACACACTAACTAAAGTTTGAACAATGGGATCACGAAGAACGGGACCTTTAATATTTAAAAAACGAATAGAAATATTATTGTCAATAAAAGTTATAACATTATTATTATTATAAAATAGTTTTTAAGTGTAAGTAGCCTATAGCAATCAATTAAAGCTGCAGTCCGTAACTTTGTGCGCTCTAGCGGTTAATAAGCAGAACTGCACGAGTCTTGCGGAAGAACATTGCAGCCGGAGCTACTTCTCTATTTATGTCTATGGCGAGTCACGCAGGGACTGTGCTCCTCCGCAGCGGTTCCTAACAGACCGGTCTGTTAGGGTCCCAATATAAACACTTATTATAAGTGTACCGTAATGATTCAGGGTAAGACAAAATCACGGTTTGGAAAATGGATTCATGTTGTACATTCTCATTATATAATTTTTGTAAATCTTGAACACAAAAAAAGTTACGAACAGCATCTTTAATTTTATAGTAATGCAAGCTAGCAGTGCCAACGGTGTTCCTGTTTAAAGCATGAGCTGAGAAATGATTCTTCCTTGAGAATATTATGTACTGTACCTGATAGGCCCCAATTAATCAATATTGAATCGGAATCGCAAGCTTGTGAATCGAATCGTGACCTGTGCGTCAATAACCAGCCCTAGTATCTAGCATAATATGACCAGCAATTTTGTTTGCTTTTTTCCTATTTTGCTTTTGTTGAGAAAAGAAGCAAATTCACAAGCTGAAATTCTATGTAAACCAGTGGAATGATTGTTACTCTGCTTGTCCAATCAAATTGGTGCACCGTAATTAAGTGTTGTACTAAATATTTATTCTTCAGAACTCCAATTTTGCTCCATTTTTGTTACAAATGTCTCAGCTATTTTAACAAAATTTTATAAACATCTTTATTATGAAACCAAAGGCCACTTGACAGTTCTTCAGTTCAACAATTTGTGTACAAAAATCAGAAAGCTAATGAAACCCACAAAAATACAGTACATAAATAATCATATTACACTATATGGCAAACCAAATGTCATTGGATTCAGTGCTGTGCATCTATTTAATGTATTCCCTGATTGCACTGAACACTTGCTGTGTATTTCAGTGACTGTGCCAGTTCTGTTGCAGAGACAAATCGGACAAAAGGGAGGACCAATTCATATCAAATATGTATCGAAGTGATTGTGTACAAAATGGTTAAATGTTTGTTTCGAATGTGATCTGTTCGCAAATCAGGGCATGTGCTTTAATAAAGAGATTATTGTGTGGTCCCCGCCTTCTTCCTCATGAACTGGTTTGCACAACTAAGAGAAAAAAGCAAAACAGGATCTTTCCCCTGGAAATGCATGAGAAATTAAACCTTGACAGGTTTCCATGATTACTGTTCTTAAGAGAAAACTCTCACAGTAGGCATCACACTTTCATCTAAATAAAACTGAAGGAAATATTTTAAAGTCAAACACACACACACACACACGCACACATAATTGTGAATCTCATGAAAACATATCTGAGTCATTTTCCACACAAACACAAAGAAAATGAGGCCTATTTTAGGACCATTATGACGTTTTTTGCATTGTGACAATTTCAAGACGGTTAAGCATTTATTCTGTAATGCAATAAAAATAATTAACTGTAATACAGTAATAAAAAATAAAGGATAGAACATCATATACTACCACAATATATACAATAACTGTACAATTTATATACTTTTTTAACATTACAATGAACATTGTAGAGTGGGACAGTAATGTCACAATGCAAAAAAAACAAAACAAGGAATACCTTCGTATTCTTCATGCAAAACATTCCCTTGATTATGATTTTGGGGTTCAATATGACACTAGCGTTTCTGAACTGTTTTCGTGAGACTCACTCATATGTGTCCCTCTAATGCCCTGGAAAACAATGAGTGTGCTGGAGGCGGACGAATCCCCCGATCAGTGCAGCATTTTGCAGTGGCACCAGGAAATTCATAAACAGTAAATGAGGGAAGGAGGTGCAGCACCTCCCCAAGACAAGGCAACATCACTGTCATTGTGCATAAGTGAGCATACAGTAGCAGCCAGACTTCTTCAGTGTCATCAAATCCCTCATGAAACAGAGAAAAACACAATTACAGCTGCGGCATCAGCCTGGAACACGGCGACTCATTGGTTTTGTTGCAGTTCTTTCATTCAGCAATTAAACTAGACTCCATAACAGCAGAGGTGTGAATCTATGGAGCCCCTAAAGGGACATGGTGATTGGGGAAAAAATTAGATGGGAGGAAAAATTATATTCCAATGTTTGCTTTCTCTTGCAGAACTTTTGCGATCCCTCGAGAAACGTTGCGTTTTCCGAGCGAAAGCAAAGTTTCTATGCGGAACACAAAATATTTGCGACAAAGCAAAAGCATTGAAATATAATTTCTCCTCCCATCTCATATTTCTTTCCATCACCATGTCCTTTTAGGGGCTCTGTAGTGAATCTCACAAAGTGCATCAAGAATATATTTTATCCCAAATTGAAAAGAAAATTTAAGAAGTTATATTTTGCATAAAAGAAAAGGAAGTCTGGTTTAAGGATTTCTTTTTTTGCACTGACATTTTCATGACAGCAAACAAAAAAAATTTAAAATAAAATTGTCATTGCAATGTGAAAAAGACATTGCACATAATGGTAGTACATGTTGCTCTGCACTGAAATGTGTGCAAATTAATGTATTATTTTATATTATATATTTTAAATATTAGGTTTTTTTTACTGCAATACAGTAACTACAAAAAATACATTAAACATTAAATGTAAATTAAAATTCAAAATGCAAAAAAATCTTAATGGTCCTAAAAATCAAGCCTCATTTTCTTTATGCAAAATATGGGTAACACTTTACAATAAGGTTTCATTTGTTAACATTAGTTAACTATATTAGTAAAGATAAACAATACTTATAAAGCATTTATTCAATCTTAGGTAAAGTTAATCTCAAAATGTACTAATACATCATTAAAACCAATTGTATTTTTTATTAACTAACATCAACACACATTAATAGATGGTGTAAAAACATATTGTTCAGTTACCTAATACATTAACTAATGATAACAAATGAGACCTTATTGTAAAGTGTTACCAAAATATGATTTCTTATGTGTCCATTTAATTTAGGCGTTTTTGTGAAATTCACCCAGTGGTGCATAAATGTGCTCTGAGTTTGAGATGACGGTCTTAAATAGCAAACCTGTGATTCTGTGATTAGCTGCTGTAAACAGTTGGACAAAATACAAAATACAATCAAATTCCATGTGAAAAAACAACTAAACAAAACAGCAAATCGGCCATGCCGCGACGCATGGGTTCCTCTGATAAAAATAAGGCAACTGGAGTTAGACATCAATAGAGAGAGCCCACTACATTTCCCCTTCCTCATCCTCTTCCTCTTTCTCTGGTAACTGCATCTTGAGCCACCCTTCGGCGGAGTGGCCGTGCTTCTTTTGGTGGCGTTTGTAATTGTCCCAGTGGCCTGTGGTGTAGCCGCACTCCTGGCACTTAAAGGGTTTCTCGCCTGTGTGCCGCAGCATGTGACGTTTCAGGTTCATGCTCTGGTTGCAGCTGTAACTGCACACGCTGCACTGGAATGGCTTGGCGCCCGAGTGGATACGCTCGTGCCGCTTGAGATTCGCCAAGTTGCCGCAAGCGTAGTCGCACACCCGGCATTTGTATGGCTTCTCGCCTGTGTGCACGCGGTGGTGCCGCTTGAGGTTGTCGAAGTGGGCGGACGCGTAATTGCACTGCGGGCACTTGTAGGGCTTCTCGCCGCTGTGAGTCTTCATGTGGCGGGCAAGATGGTTGGGGTACTGTGTGACGAACGGACAGGACGTGCATGAGTACAGCTTGTCGCCTTTCTCCGGGCTGGTGGGGGAGCTTTTGGACAACATGTCTAATGTGCATTTGCTGCAGATTTGCGCTGTCGCGCCCTCCTCGTCCTCCAGCACCACGCCGCACACGCGGCACGTGAAAGGAAATAGCAGCTCGGGAAGAGGGTCTGACTCTTTGGCCAAACTCTCTGTGTGCAGCAGGGAGGGAGGATGGCGGTCCGTTCGTAGGGTGTCATAGCTTTGGAGGAAGTCAGAGTCGTTGCTGATGTGAAGAGTGAGGTCAGACACCACAGACTCTGAAAGACAAAGTTTAAAAAAAAATCTGAACGTCCATTTTCCTCTTTTGAGCAAACCCAGTTTAAGAAACCCAACAGTTTCTACTTCCCTTTACTTCACACTCCACTTCCCTCTTTTGGCTTGCAGCATGAAGCTCTCAAAGTGAAAAGTATCAAAAGCAAGCATAAAGTAAGTGAAATATACACCAGCAAGAAACCTGCAGTTTTGAAGAGAACAAGTGTTTCTTTGTTCACTTCAAAACACCCAAAAGCCATCAGACTAGCAGAGATGTTTCCTCAAGTCAAATAAAAGACTTTACCTGAGTAGTTAAAGTTAACAAGAAATGGCATTCATAACCCATTTCACTTCTGTAATGCGACACTTGTGAGTGAAACAGAATATTTAACAAGAAAAAAAAATTGGGTCATACTTTTTATCTATCAGGAATTGACTGGGTCAGGAAAAGTGCGTTTAAAATCAGATCTGAACATGAGTTTGCAGTGGATTGCGGGTAATCTGCTCTGCTACCTGGAACACCACCAGCACTATACATTTATTATGAAACGTCAGAAGAAGAAAGTGATAGGAACTGCATAGGGATGTTCATTTCAAGTTTTTTCTCGAACCGACAACCGAAGCTTGTTAACCGCCAGGATTATGTTAAATTAAATGTTAAATTAGAATGGATAAAGTGTCAGTGACCCGTTAAAAATGACAAGTGGAAATTGAGTTCACTCAGGTCCACTTAGGTCAAAAACACCATAGACAAACTTTTAGTCAACTTTTTTATTGGCATATTTTGCTAAATTTACATTTGGCGATTTCTAAATTACCCATCCTTTTCATGAGCGCCATGAAAAGACAAGACAGCAGCAGCTTCTGGGGACAACCTCCCATTCTTTTAAACTGGGATGGCAGCGTAAATCCCCCATTGAGAACAGAGCATGCATCAATGACAACAGAATGATGCGAGTTTAGCGAGGAGCTGGGGTGGAGGTGGGTAGCAAAGCAGAGTGCAGTGGAAGCAGCCAAGCATGTAGACTGAACTGAAGCTTCGCTTAACCCCCTCGAGTCGGCCGTCGTGATCAACTAGCATTTTTTTATTATCAGTGCCAAAGAGACTCAAATAACTTTAGTCAAGTGTATACATCATTATAATCTGTTAAGTTTCTACTTTTATTTGTGTAGTCACAATAAAAACTAAATGTTGTGCTTTATGCAAAATAAAGAAAACAAACATGAGTCATGATCTGCAGCCTCTCTCTCAATGACATCTAATCTGATTCTCTTCAGAAATTGGCCTGTAATTTAGTGAAAACATATCACACAAACATAAGACATATGTCTAAAGAAACGTTGAAATGTCAGGTTTTAAATAATGTAAATCAAAACGAAAACAAATATTCTCTGTTTATGTAACCTGTTTGAAAAGAGAGAGATGTCGGTCTTTGGCGAGCCTCTTCATTATCCGCTAATGCACCACGCCCACACAGCGCGCGTTCTTTTGAGATTCAAATACTATACTGACGCAACTCATGAGAGCAGAGTCAACGCCCACATCGACTCAAATAAACACATCAACACTTTACATCGTTTTGAGACGCGGTGAGGAGGAATAATTCTGGAATAATTTACCTAAGAAGAAAATCGTGCAGGTACTTGTGAGGTAAGTTTATTCTGTTAGTTTCTGTGAATTTTAAACACAAAAAGACAGTTTAAATATGAATCCTGCTGCAACATAAAATGTCATAGACGTAAGACTGTTTAGACAAGATTTCTTTGACCTGTTTTGGCCAGATTATGAAGTGTTTATTGTAAAATAGCCTAGTGTCACATCAATAAATCTTTTATTCACAAATGTCTGCTCAGATGCTATAAATATAGTACCAGTCAAACGTTTTGTGTTCAGTAGCCATTAAAAAGTATTTTGTTTCATATTGAGGTTTAAATATTATCGCCTAATGTTATTTTTTAATTTAATATATGCTGATTTATGAAAAGTGTACAGCACTAGTAATAAAGGACACATCATTAGCTACACAATCATATATTATATCTCAGGGCTCGACATTAAGCCTGTTCATGTGTCATTCACTTGTCAGAGTAAAAAAAAATTGCTTCTGATGAAATAAGGAATTTGCAAAATTGCTTCTGAAAAAAAAAATCCTAAATCCATTTAAAACGTCATTATGCCATTAATTTTTTTTTTCTTTTTTTTTTTCAGGTTTACTGTGCTTGTTTATATGGCTCTTTAAAAGTATGTGATTGTATATCAATATGTCTATAATAATAACAATAATAATACTTATTATTATTACAAATTAAATAAAAAAAAAAATAAAAAAAAATATTATACATTATTATTGTTGTATATTACATCATTAAAATTTAGTATTTAGGAAAAATTATATAATAATGTTTTACAAAAGTGTGTGATTATCAATTTGGCTATGAAAAATACTTATTATTACTAAAGAAACAATTTAAAAAAAACATAAGAAATAACACTATTGTTAAATTTTACTGTATTAACAAAAATAATTAAAAAAAAAAAACATTTTGCACTAAGCCAGATTCGATAATCACACTAAGCTATATCATAATTTCAATTTTATTTCGATTAATTGTGCAACCCAAGCATGCACTGATGAATCATTCACAATAATAGCAGGAACATTCATTAAGAAGTAAAAATGACAATAAAGTGGAACAAATACCTTCCGTTAAGGCTGTAGATTTGTCCTCCTTGTGGCTCATCATGTGTTTCTTTAAGGAGTGGCTGTTGTTCCCACGAAAATCGCACTCGCCGCAGTTCAGGTCTTTCTCCTGCGTGTGCATGCGCTGGTGTCTCTTCAGGTTACCCAGCGAGTTGCACGCGAATGTGCAGAACTCGCATTTGTAAGGCTTCTCGCCCGTGTGTGTGCGTACGTGCCTCTGCAGGTTCACTAGCTGGGCGGAGGCATAAGAGCAGTGCTGGCACTGGTACGGTTTCTCACCGTTGTGCGTTTTCATGTGCCGCTTCAAGTGATTAGAGTAACGTGAGCTGAAACTGCACAGTTTGCAGGAGTATGTTTTACAAGAGCTTCCATCGGACGTGGATCTGTCTCTGTTTATCCTCCCTTGCATGCTGTCGGCCGGGTGGGCCTCTTCTAACGGTTTGTCCTGCCGGTCGGCATCTCCACCCTCGGCCCCGCACTGGAGACAGTACAGGGCGAGATCCAGCGTCCCGCTCAGGGGGTCGCCTAGCAGCTGACCGCATTGCCTGCAGGAGAGGTACTGTGCGAACGTGGCGTCGGGGCCCATCTCCTCCCGCTCGCTCTCCGTGTCTCGCGGGTCCTCAAAGTCGCTCTCAATGCCGAGGCGGTTGTAGCTGGAGCAGTCCTCGTCGCTGAAGCCGTACACAGGCATTCCCATGTCAGCAGTGACAGAGTCTATCAGGAGATCACAAGATGCTGTGTTATGCAGTACTTATGCAGTTTTCTTTCTGCTTTAAAACCATTTCCTTTACATGGGAAGTTGAGGCAGAACATATCATACTTTAAAAAAACCTATAGGCCCGGTTTCACAGATCAGGCTTAGACTAAGCTAGGATTTGGCCTTAGTTCAATTAGGGCATTTAAGTAGCTTTTTAAAATGTGCCCTAGGAAAGAACATTACTGGTGTGATTTTGGAGACAAAACAATGGCACTAGTAATGGGTGATAGGAACGATATGCAATATAAACTATACAAAATTGGCCTACGATAGAGATTTTAATTACATTGCACTATCGCGATAATGCATGTTGATGACGCAATCTACCCGTGAAATTTAGAGCCACAAGCTGCAACTGGCGGCAACGCATCATCGTATCCATCATTGGCTGAAAGCGAAACGGAAGAGCTGGTGAAAAAGACAAGAGCAACATCCATTATTTGGACTTTGAACCTAGATTTAAGCCGCCCGACGAGCAGCAGCAAACTATACTCTGTAGAGTGTGTGGGGCAACAGCTCCAGCTAAGAGGGGTAACACGACTAATCTGTTCTACCACCTCAAATAATTGCCTAATACTTAGGGCTGGGCGATATGGCTGAAAACTGTATCACGATATAAGGGTTTCATATCGGTCAATATCGATAATTACTGGCTGAATCCGAAATTGCCCCTTATACACTAAATAGGGCACTATTTGAGGGGACAGCCATTTGTAGTGGTGTCTGAAACCATAGTGGACGTTATTGAGTGCACTCATTCTATCCAACTTTGCCCCGCAATAACGAGAGTACACAGCCGATGTACACACAGCGGCTGTCCGAATCATAGACAGTTAAAGGTCCGTTTTTTCAGTCTTGCAGACGACATTGGTCTGACTGCAGTCAGACTTATACAATCCAAAAAAATGTCATACTGGTGAGCTGATTTGTTTTCCTGTTTTATTAACAATTTCCTCGCTCGCTGCGGCAATCATTTTCCACTTATCCCTCCACGCCGGTTCTGTTTACTGAAGAATGAATCCAACACGAGTCAACGATATGGCTTAAGCAGACTTGATACAGTTACATGATTGGCTGTTAGCCTGTCACTCCCTATTAGGGATGCAACAATACAGTTAGTCCATGATTCAATACACACCTTGGTTTTTAACCACGGTTTTCGGTTCGGTTCGGTTCTGATGGCTTGTCACATCAGTTTTTTGCTATTCTATTCTTAGGCGACAGGAACAACAAGAGGTTAAGGAGAAAAAAAAGACTATTTTTTATTGCAATACTCTTTCTTTATTTTACTTAAAAGAATTGAAAACCCTTACTTAAACTTAAAACTTTACTTAAAAAAAAAAAAAAAAAAAAACCTTGTACACATTCCTAGTGTATTGTAAAATATAAAATAAATATAGGCCTATATAAAGATTTACACTAGCAGCTCAGAGCTGTACAGCAGCATTTAAGTATGAAATTGAATGAATAAATGTAAAAATAAAACGCTACATAGACTTCACTATAAATTAAACATTGATTCTTATTAAAGCTATACTGTATTAGTTTTTCAGTCAAGAGCAATGAGTGATTTTCTCTTTGTCGTTTGTTGTTGTATTAACATTAAAGGGATTGTTCACTCAAAAATTAAAATTCTGTCATCGAGAAATGAATACAGGTTTGGAACAACATTAGAGTGAGTAAATAATGACATAATGTTAGAGGTGAAGGACAGCGTGTTCACTACTGCACTGCTGTCAATTTAAGACCTGTGCCTCTAATATACAGACGCACGCCGATTTTACTTTCACTTTAGACATAACTGGCTGTGTTTATGTTAACCTTGTGTGTATTTGACAGTATTAGCGCAGTAAGACGACTACTTAGTCCAGTTATCACGTGTTTGACAGGCTTTTAGTGCGCGCACCGGAAAAGCGTATGTTAAAACCGCGCACACGAATGAGCCGGCAAGGCTTTAAAACGCATGCAAATAATGAACTTTCTTGATTGTGAATATCTATAGTGTTCCATGAGTATAACTCTACCACTAACGTGTGATGTGAATGTATGTCCCGTTGTTCAGTATTGGGATGGAGGCAAATTATAGAATATGAAGAAAAATAATTAATTCAATGCAAAACGGAAAAAAACGCAATTCACAAGCGTGTATTGAACCGTGAATGCCGTACCGAACGGTTCAATATTATATTGAGAATTGGTAAGAAACTTTATTTGAAATATGTTTTTATTTTAAGTATATGTGCATTACACAAATTAATTGTCTTTGCCTAATCCTGAAAGTATTGTCAGTATAGTGTCTGTTCCTTAACTAAAAAGACACCCGTTTTTCCTGTGGAGGGCCGGGGGAAAATCCTTTGTTCTGTATTTTCTGTTCCGCCACTGGCCCCAGTGCCAGTAGTACCCAAATTGTCAATAAAAGAGCAGTTTCCAACATCACTGGGTGCCAAGAGAGCGCGTCTGGCGGTATGCAACGCTACCATGCCTCATTCCCCTCGGACGCCTCTCCCTTCGCCAGCAGGGGGCGCTGGCTGTCGGGACGCACACAATGTGCCTCCTCACACTCGCCCGCCCCCTCAGCGGATGCTGGTCTGTGTGTCACACACCCAGACCCCTCCACGGACCACTCCCATGTCGTCCACGGGTTCAATGCGTTCCGCTGCGGGTATGTCTGTGGTGCCGTTGGTCCCGCTTGCACGGTCTCTGGGAGCCTGGCTAGCGCTCCCCAGTCCGTCTCGCTGGCTCATCCGTACCATCAGACTCAGCTATGCAATTCAGTTCGTCCGGCGTCCCCCCAAGTTCAGGGGCGTTCACTTCACTTCTGTAACGAGGGAGAACGTGCTTCAGGCGGAGATCGCTGTCTTACTGGCGAAGGACGCGATAGAGCCGGTCCCTCCAGCCGATATGAAGTCCGGGTTTTACAGCCCGTACTTCATTGTACCCAAGAAAGGCGGCGGGTTACGACCGATCTTGGATCTGCGACACTTGAACCGCTCCCTCCACAGGATGCCGTTCAGAATGTTAACGCAGAAACGCATCTTCAGGTGCATCCGTCCCCAAGATTGGTTTGCAGCGATCGACCTGAAGGACGCGTACTTCTCCCTCGACACAGACCTTTTCCACGCTTTGCTTTTGACGGACAAGCATATCGGTGCAAAGTCCTGCCCTTCGGGCTGTCCCTGTCGCCCCGTGTCTTCACGAAAGTCGCGGAGGCAGCCATTGCTCCCATGTGAGAGCGTGGTGTTCGCCTTCTCAACTATCTCGACGACTGGCTGATCCTTGCCCAGTCACAGGATCAGTTGTGCGAACACAGGGACATGGTGCTTTGGCACCTCAGCCAGTTGGGTCAACTGGGAGAAGAGCAAACTCGGTCCCATACAGAGGATCTCTTTTCTCGGGATGGAGATTGACTCGGCCGCCATGACAGCGCGCCTCACCAATGAGTGCATCCAGTCAGTGTTGAACTGCTTGAATTCGTTCAAACGCAGCACAGCGGTACCACTGAAACAAAGAGGCTCCTGGGGCATATGGCAGCCGCAGTAACGCCGCTAGGGCTGCTCCATATGAGACCGCTTCATCGCTGGCTACACGACCGAGTCCCGAAATGGGCGTGGCACAGCGGGTCCCTCCGTGTCCAAGTGACGCCGAAATGCCGCAAAACCTTCAGCCCATGATCAGACCCTTTATTTCTACGGGCAGGAGTGCCTCTAGAACAAGTGTCCAGGCATTATGTTGTCTCCACTGATGCCTCATCCACTGGCTGGGGTGCCACGTACAACGCGCTTGCAGTTTTGGGTCTGTAGACGGGGCCCCAACTGCAATGGCATATCAATTGCCTGGAGTTGCTGGCAGTTTGCTCTCAGCCGCTTCAAAACGCTGCTCAAAGACAAGCACGTTCTGGTCCGGGCGGACAGTACTGCAGCCGTTGCGTACATCAACAAACAAGGTGGTCTACGCTCCGCCGCATGTCCCAACTCGCCCGCCATCTCCTCCTGTGGAGTCAGAAGCATCTGAGGTCCCTTCGTGCCATTCATATTCCGGGCTCGCTCAATCGTGCGGCCGACGAGCTGTCACTGTTGCCGGTGCTCCCCGGAGAGTGGAGACTCCACCCCCAGGTGGTCCAGCTGATCTGGAGTCGCTTTGGGGCCACACAGATCGATCCGTTTGCCGCCCCGACACGACCAACTGCCAGTTGTTTTATTCCCTGACCGAGAGAACCCTCGGCACGGATGCCCTGGCACACAGCTGGCCCCGGGGCCTACGCAAATATGCGTTTCCCCCAGTGAGCCTTCTCGCACAGACACTGTGCAAGGTCAGGGAGGACGAGGAGCAGCTCCTCTTGGTCGCTCCGTATTGGCCCAACAGGACTTGGTTCCCGAAACTAGTGCTCCTCGTGACAGCACCTCCTTGGCCCATTCCTCTGAGGAAGGACCTCCTGACTCAGAGACGGGGCACCGAGTGGCACCAGCGTCCAGACCTCTCTGGTCCCTGGAGGGGACGCAGAGGTTCTAAGTGACTTACAACAGGCTGTGGTAGACACCATCACCAGAACCTATTTGTCGATTGGTGCTCTTCTCACCGAGAAGACCCTCGAAAGTGTTTGGTCAGATCTGTGCTCTCTTTCCTTCAAGACGGGTTGGAGCGAAGGCTGTCTCCCTCCACCCTCAAGGTGTACGTTGCCGCTATTGCCGCAAATCACGATATGGTTAATGGGGAGTCCTTAGGCAAGCACAATCTGATCGTCAGGTTCCTGAGATCGTGCCTGGAATTCGGGCCAGGCGACTCTCAGGTAACCCTGAGACCCCGGCCCGGATATGTGCCCAAGGTTCCCACTACTCCCTTTCGGGACCAAGTGGTGAGCCTGCAAGCAATGCCCTCGGAGGAGGCAGACCCATCCCTGGCTTTTCTCTGTCCAGTTCGCGCCCTGCGCATCTATGTTGACAGAACGCAAAGCTTTAGGACATCAGAGCAGCTCTTCGTCTGTTACGGAGGCCAGCAGAAGGGAAAGGCTGTCTCCAAGCAAAGGATGGCCCACTGGATAGTGGATGCCATCGTCTTGGCGTATGAATCCCAAGACATGCCCTGCCCACTCGGGGTTAGAGCCCACTCCACCAGGGGTGTAGCTTCTTCCTGGGCGCTGACTCGTGGCGCCTCACTGACAGATATTTGTAGAGCTGCGGGCTGGGTGACACCAAACACGTTCGCTAGGTTTTATAGCCTACGTGTAGAACCGGTTGCTTCTTGTGTGCTCGCTTCCCATAGTCAGCAACACTGAAGTGTTATTTTCACCTTCGAAATTCGTTTTTTTTAAACTACTCGAATATATATTCGAATTTAGAATATTCGTTGACAGCCCTACTACCTGCTGACGAAAATCCTCTCAGTTGGTGTCAAATCATGCGGTATAACGTTATATGTATCCACATATTGGGGAGCTGGCAAAGACAACATTACTTGATCGTACCTCAGCAAAAAACGCTCAGCACTCGCTGCAGGTCAAGTTAACTGTTTGGTGTTTTTGATTAACAATATGTAGATGTTTAGTGAGCGGAAATTAAGTCAGGTGTCAGTCATTTTATACATGTTTTTTCATATAAATGTCTATAACTCCAAAACGAAATGAGATATTTTCACCAAAATTGACACACACATGTATAGGCTCACTCCAAGGACACACAAAAAAAGGTAGGATTGTGCCTCTTGGTGGTGCTATAACAGAACAAACATGAAATTTCCATTGACTGCAATGCATTTTTCAGCCTTTTTGCCTAAAATCATCTTAAAATGTGTTTAATTGCTCATTGCTGCCATTTATCAGACACTCCCAGCCATTTTGGCATGTCTTGTCTTCTTATTTGTGCTTGCAGCTATATTTAAATTATATTTTATTTAATAACAATTTTTTAAAAATTAATGCACTGTAAAAAGTGAATGTCATTTCATTTCAATAAAAGATGCGATGCTTGATTTGGTTTACATTTGCTTCTTGCGCTCAGAGGGCTAAAATCAGGGTGGGAAAAAGTTTTTGATGTAAAAATCAATGCAATTCATTACCCATTTAAGTCAACTAGAAGTACACTAGTATATGTGGGAAGATTTGATGCTTTTAATGAGAGTGAAATAAAATTGTCTGAATCAGAATCCCCTCCTCTCCGCCGCTAAACCACGCCCATTTTTACAGCATTTTTCAAAACTGTGGTGAGAACTGACTGCTACTGAAACAGGGGGTTTCATGACCCTTTAATTTGGCAAATGATTGGGTTGAACTATGGAATAGTTAAGCAAAATAATTGAAACTGAATTAAAGTAATTAATTTACATCACTGACCTGAGTCCCTCTCAAAACCAACAATCCTGTAGTCATTTTCTCCAAAGCCCAGCTCCTGTCCGAGGAGGAAGTCACTCTCCAGGACAAGGTTTTCCTGATTGCCAGCCGCCGCACCATCTTCAGCTCCCACTGCAAACAAACAGTACAACATCACAGCCTGTGCCACACATACAGTTAACACGTCTTTACCATGCTGGAATCAATCTGAAACCGCATCAGTCTTACACATGAAACGAAAAATAAAGCATTCATTTTGAGATTCTTGGTATTTGGAAAATAACCATGACATCCACTTAGAAGACTCCTGTGTCATAGTCCACTAAATCTACGAGCAAGCGTGTCAATGGATGGCACACATTTGGATTTTTCAGACTTTCAGAGTCTGAAATATTGCGTAAAATGTAAACTGACATTTTACTTTTTTGGGAAAGAACTATTCAACAAGGATTAAATTAAATTATTAACATTGATAACATTGATAATAATCATAAATGTTTCTTGAGCAGCAAATCATATCAGAATCTCGTGACACTGAAGACTGGAGTAGTGATGCTGAAAATTCAGTTTAGCCATCACAGAAATAATAATATTAATAAAATAATAATAATAAATATATACAAATAGAAAATAGTTATTTTACATTTTAATAATATTTCACAATATTAATTTATTTTGTATTTTTAATTAAATAAATGCATCCTTGGTGAGCATAAGAGACTTCTTATAAAAGCATTAAAATCTTAGAGATCAAAAACGTTTGAACGGCAGTGTATGTTTATAAATATAACATTCTAGAATCTAGAGGACATCTCACATGCGATTTATCTGATATTTATTTTCAATCATATAAATGGGGATCAGCCAATGATAACGAGATTTAACACTACAGCTACATGAGCTCTGGATAGAGGAAAAAATATGATTGAAATGAATGAAGGAGGAAGGAACAGTGGAGAGACACTAGATAAACAGAGGGAATCGGGTCAGAGATGGGTCAACCCTGAGTCCTGCGGCAGGAACAGGGGTCTGTCCATAGGAAACGGAGTAAGGAAAGAATGACGACAGAAGAGAGGGAAGCCAATATGTTTTCACTGAGATAGAACCGAGAGTAGCTGATTCTTAAAGATGTAACTCAGTATTAAACAAGAGCTTTGGAAATAGATTCTGCTCACTTAGTCAAGGCATCTAATTTAAAACCTACAGTGAGGAAAATAAGTATTTGAACACCCTGCTATTTTGCCAGTTCTCCCACTTAGAAATCATGGAGGGGTCTGAAATTGTCATCGTAAGTGCATGTCCACTGTGAGAGACATAATCAAAAAAAAAAATTCCAGAAATCGCAATGTATGATTTTTTAACTATTTATTTGTATGATACAGCTGCAAATAAGTATTTGAACTCCCGTGCAGCTGTATCATATATTGTGATTTCTGGATTTTTTTTTATTTGATTATGTCTCTCACAGTGGACATGCACCTACGGTGTCAATTTCAGACCCCTCCATGATTTCCAAGTGGGAGAACATGCAAAATAGCAGGGTGTTCACCTACTTATTTTCCTCACTGTATATAAAAGCTCACAAGGAACTAATAAGAGCTGTGATTTCACAACGGATACAGCTAAAGGAAAGACCAGGTTAGACTTGTATATATTCATTTTGAAAGAAGTTAACATGAACACTTATTTCAACAGAAGGTACTGAAAAAAGCAAGTTAACAAGAGCAAAAATACAGTGGAACAATACAAACCAGAGTAAAATAAATAGAGCCCAAGGACAATGTGACTGAAAAACAAAACATATTTACTACAACAGTGTTTCATGAATACATTCTGATCTGACATTACATTATTCAGTCTAAATGTGTGTCAAAATTTAAAAATGTAATGATAACTGCATTATGAGAACGCCAACCATTACAGCCAATTGATTGTAGACTAGTCAAGATTGGCCATATAATTAGTCTAAAAAAGGCCAAACATAAGTTTATCACTGGCTAATTTACAATGCATTATTATTATTGATTATAAATGATCACAATCACTGATTTCAGCAGTAAAATGAATGAAAAGCAGACATTGATTCCAAGAAATAACAGAAAACAGTCAAACTGTGAATTGGGATGAAATTAAGTGAGATAGAAATCCAGACTTACATTTGACAGGCTGTGGGTTGGATTGTTTTCTTCTGGGCATTTTTCTGAGTGTGTCTGTTAATAATCAGCAGTTCCCTGTTCAGCTGATCTTCATCACCACCATCTTCCTCTTCCTCATTTTTCTCTTCCTCTCCCGAACAAAGAGTTCCTCAATTCACTCATTAACCCAGAATTAAACGCGTTTTATCATGTGTATCCCAAAAAAAATCATATCCAAATAGCCAAACAACTGAAACTCTTGTTATTTATGTTAGCGTGAGCTAAAATTAAACTACATGCATAATAAACAGACAGGACTGAAGAAACACTGCTAACTTATATACGATTGCATGGCCCTCACATCGCGAAGCTTACGTCTGTAGCCTGGTTTTGATCCACATCGATGAAAAAGATGAAGATATGTTGAATGTAATTTGTGTTTATCTTGATATCAGTCGAAGGCTAACTAGCATGATTAGCTTGCCCAAAAAGAGAACATACAATAAAAGTCCAGTGTTTATACCAAGAGGACAGCCAGCAGCAGGAATTTCAACGTCTTTCCATGAGCAAGTATTCGTCCATGTTGATTTGTATCCCTGTGAAGTGTCTCCATGAGTTGAAGAAGTGAAAGTGTGCAAGTTTCATTGCTGCTGGAGTTGTTGTGATGGGAATGTGCAGCACAGGAAGTGATTGAAAGAGTTCAGTGTGAAACAGAGAAACCGCGACACCTACTGGAAGATAAGAGTAGGCTACAACAGTGCTCTATCTATCTATATATCTATCTATAGAGCTGCCAACTGTCACGCTTTCGCCGTGTGACACACGGTTTTGCCTGCCACACGCACTCACGCCACACATCCAATGCCTCACGCAAAAAAATAATAATAATAAATTCCTATCTTGGACCGAGATTCGTTCGTTCTTTTCAAACTCCCCGAGCGCCACTGAACCCTATGCGCTGCTGTCCATAGATGTGTATAAGTAGATGCCTCACTAGCGACTTTTTCTATGGGCCGCTATACGTTTTCGAACTGTCAAAGCCGGTCGTGAACGCGCTTTGTGAACATTCAAATATTGCCTGTGCGTCTGCAACCGTAGTTATACGCATGCATGCATGTATGATTATCTATATCTGCAATAGACTGAAGCAGAAGATTTTAAAGGATTTAGTTTATCATTAATGGTAGATAATTCTGCATATGTTTTTTCTGCAAAAAAATTGGTTAAAGATCTTAACATCGTTAATATTATCATCAGAGAATCCTACAGACACATTGCTCAGCTTTTAATGAAAACAGTGAACTCATTATAGACAAGTTAATTGGAAATAAATCATAAACCATAAACCAATCAGCCATCAAAACAAATAAATTATAAAATGAGTAATAAATTAGCTTGTGTGTTTAATAAACATCAATATAGACTATTTATTCAAACCAAGTTTTAAGTATGCCTAATCATTATCCCCCGGTTTCACAGACAACGCTTAAGCTAGTCCTAGACTAAAATGCATGTTTGTGCTGTTTTAACTGAAAGAATCTTGCACTGACAAATCTTAAAATATGTCAGTGGCATTGTTTTGTCTCAAGATGCACACCAGTAATGGTTTTTTCTTGGGCACGTTTATAAAAGTTACTTATATGTCCTAATTGAACTAAGGCCTAATCCTGGCTTAGTCTAAGCCCTGTCTGTGAAACCGGGCCATCAGGTATTATTTGAAAGCTTAAATTCTCAAAAATCACCCTGTTTTGCAATTGTTTTATAAAAAACATTTATAAAATGTTAAATTAGGAGTCAAAATGATACATTTTACATTTATTTAAAATATGGTTTTATAATAGGCTATTCTAGATACATTATTATTAAACAGTATTTGAATGCACATAGCGTATCAATCCAATGGTTAACAACCATTTACAACACTGTAAACTGTGTAAAAATAGGGGGTTTTCTTTTGCATTCGTCTGAATTCGGCAGCAGACTCCCTGAATGAAAAAGATCTTTCAGCAGGATAATGCACCCTGCCACAAAGCAAAGGTGGGTTCAGGAATTATATATATACACTCTAAAAAAAAGGTTCTATATGGCACCAAAAATGGTTCTTCGTCGTAATCATAGAGGAACCACTTTTGGTGCTATATAGCACCATATCTTAACATGTTCTGTATATGGTAGCGGTGCTATATAGCACCATAGTTAGCGGTGCTATATAGCACCTTAGTCAAAGAACCGGTGAAGAACCTCTGAAGAACTGCTGAAGAACCACTGAAGCACCAAAATTGGTGCTATATAGCACTTAAAAAGGTTCCCCTATGATTACGAGCCAAGAACCATTTTTGGTGCCATATAGAACCTTTTTTTTTAGAGTGTGTATATATATATATATATATATATATATATATATATATATATATATATATATATATATATATATATATATTATATGATTTAATATCATATGAAATTTCTGTCTCTATAAGAACCAACAGACAAAACTCACGGTCTTCCATTTTCCATTTATTGGAATGTAGGATTGAGAATAAGAATATTAATAAACTTCAGTCTTAACCTTTGCAGTGAAATACAGTATTTAAACTACATTCTTTATCTATTGCCCAAAACTACAGCTATGTGTAGCTATTACCTGTATAACTTAATCAAAACTTCTCACTTAGTAAACAGAGAGAAAAAAAAAATAACAATAAAATAACTATTATTTTTTTAACTAGGCACATTACAATATCACAGTAGACATATGCTTGTACTAATAGAAACGTTACTAGTTTGGCATAGAAATGCCACACACACCAAACCATTTCTATGAACACAGAAACCCTTGCACTGGTCCTTATGTAAACCCCACTGTTGAACAATCAACTCTACAAGGGTGTGAAACGTTTAGTAACACAGTGCTAATACTGAATTAAAACACAAAACAAGCCATTGATATACAGTTCACTGTGGTTAGAAATTATTAATGCATAAGGCCACTTTTGTGGCTGACGATGAATTGTCATAATTTACATGTATAAATGAGAAATACCACATGTATTATTATTATTATTCATCCTCTTTCAATGGAACACATTCACACAACAAATCCATTGACGCACATCTTAACTGCTGTATCCCGCTGCCAATGTTGGAACTCCACAATCATATTCGTAGCACCAATAGCTCCTCCTGCGATTATAGTTTATGCAAGGTAAAGAGGTATGCTCATTGTCCAGGACATTGCTCTTTTTTTGGAGTATACTACTGAATACCCGTTTACTACCTTACAATTCCTGATTTGGCTGAGGGAGCTGAGAGGTTTACGATACTATTGCCTTTAATGCTCATCTTGAATATCAGAAGATGAGCTGATATCCGCTGACGGGTCTGATGGCAGACCAGGCTTCATGATGCCTCGGTTAAACCTTTATGATGCTAACGGAGGATGATGTCCTTTGGAACTGCAAAAGAGTAAAAATGGACAGAGATTAGAATATTGATGGTTGAACTGCACTAATAATAATACTTGTATTTTTACAGTTTTCAGTATGTGAATTGTCCATAACACTTTACAATAAGGTTGCATTTTTTAACACTGCATTAGCTGCATAATATTTGTATAGCAATCTTAATTAAAGTCAATGTAAACATTTACTAATACATTATTGAAATGAAAAGTTGTATTTGTGATATTATTTAAATGGACCTGAGCTGACATGAACTAACAATGAATGTATTTTTATTAACTATGTTAACAAAGTTGAAAACATCCTGTAACAAATTGTATAGTTAAAAAGGTTACTTAATGCATGGGCGTGCGACTGAAAGAAATATAGTTTTACAAATAAATGATTTCAACTTGAAAGTAAATATGCATATAATGTAGGTATTTTTAAGTATATTTTATAAATAAATTAATAAATAAAATCAAACTTTCTAACAACTGTGCCGTGATGAATCTTTGGATAACAGCCGAACAGATGTCTGTTTGAAAGCAGAGGGTGAGTAATTTTTCACTGCTTTATTTGCCTAAGGGGGGGTGTCTAATGCACTGTGACTTATTTACACTGTTTAAGAGTTGGATTATCATGCTAAACATGGCCAAATTTTCAAAAACAAATTAGATGTATGACTGAGTATTTCTGTGCCAAATACACTCCTTCAGGATTCAAATTAATTTTGAAAAAAAACAATTTGAGTATGGCCCTGTATGACGTCATAAAGGGTGGAATTCCTTGTATGGGCACTTCTCCCGGATGAGCATCGATCAGAGCAAGAGCACGCACATCAACGAGCTTCATTCGAGTTACAGAAGCCGTCGGCAGCGCTGTCATTTTGTTTTTAGACCACAAAATCAACAATGTCACTAAAGAAGTGTCTTTCTGTTTGTGAGGGAAAGATAACCTTGTTTAACTTCCCAAATAGCCCAGCGTTAAGGAAACAATGGAAGTTGTTTGTTTTTCCGGCGCAGCAACGTAGTTCTGCAAGTGTGTTTGTTCCCGGTCGTGAGTTGAAACCGCAGGCGGTGAGTGAAACTGCATCAAATATCTGTGTTTTGTTGGCAATGGGGATCCAGGGATAATGCCATGATGTGAGTGTGTGAGTGTGAGTGTGTGTCTTTAGCTCCGCCCACTGCACGCCTCCACGAGTTTGGCTGTTTTCGGAAAGAATCGGTACAGCGTATCTGTCTTTTATAAATATGCTAAACCTTAAGACTCTTCGGAGATATAAAGGATGCAATACTACTCTTTAGGTACTTAAGATTAACATGAGACTGGCAGAAACTGTGTGTTTTATGTACCCTTTAATAGGAGCCTACTTTAAAATATGTTTATAGTGCATTTTCAATGTGTTTATAGACCCTTTTCACATTTCCGGGTTTCTCAGAGCGGAAGTCGTCATAGTTGGGTTAACTATTGTAGTTGTGAATGAGAGAATACATTAAATATTTTGTGTACCCATATAGCAAAAGAAAAACGCCACAATATTGATTTTACAACTTTCAAAAAGAGGAAAAAAGAGTGAAATTGATAACGGCAGTCAAAAAAGAGAAATATGTTTTTACCATCACTCCCATAGACGCTGTAGAAACACCCTCGCAGCAGCACTAACTTTTTTTTTTTTTTTTGTAATTTGATGCAAAAGCAATACAATACAAAGTATTAGTGTTGTAAATGCACATACATTTAAAAAAAATGAAAATACAAGAAACGTTGCAGGATTTACAATATTGATGACCATTAAAACGCATCAGAGTCTGTGAAAAGGGTCTATTGCTAAGTTCAGTGCAGCCCTGATAATCCAAGTGCGATGCATCTGGTTAAAATCACTTCATTATTATTATTATTATTATTATTATTATTATTATTATTATTATTATTATATATGGGCTTACAAGCTCAGATGTCAAGCTACCTCCATGACCTTGTTAACTAATGGGACCATATTGTAAAATGTTACCAAATTTTTTGTATAAGGAATACCTGTATTGTAAAATTAAACAGTGTGCAGTACTTTATACCACGATGAAAAATGTAGTATCCATACATACAGTACAGCCTGTTCCTACATTGACGCCCATTTTAAATAGCCATGTGTTTTGAGAGAATCTAATATTTTATGTTGTGTACTTCTGGACAATGAGAATAAATCACAAAATTATTATAGACTTCCTTATTTGACCTTACATTCCAATGTGATGAATCAACCAAAGGTAATTTAAGGTGTGATTTTTTAACATCTCTACATGACTTGGTCAGGCTGCTAAGAGTTAAAACGTACAGCATTCACATAAATATATTTGTTTTGATTAATATTTGCTGAATGCATAAAAATGGGTAACACTTTAAATTAAGTATACAGTAATAAAGTACTTACAAATAATTTGCAAACTATTAGTTTATAGTATTAATTATTGTATATGGATTTGTTAATAATATATATATATATATTAGCTTTGAAATAACTATAAACTAATAGTTTGCAAATTATTTGTAAGTACTTTATTACAGTATACTTATAATAAAATAAAAAGTTTCACATGCTAATACTTATACACTACTACCATTCAAAAGTTTGGGCTCAGTAGGTAACTTTTGAACAGTGTCAATGTTGTGGGTAAAAAAGACTGGACAAAATACACATTTTACATTTTAATATTTTAAAATACAACATTTTTTGGAAAACAAACAATTATTTTAAAATAAAAAATACATGAAATGACCACTATAACCATTAGATGGCAGCAGAGGAGCACTTTTTTCAACTCCCTAATATTGTTTTTTTTTCTCCACACGTTTTGCTTTTGGATTTAGATTTAGACATTATAAAACCACTATGTTTTTTTTTTTTTACTTTTTTTGTTTGTGAGCATGTAGGACTTAAACTGGCACTAAACAGAAACTCATTTAGCGTTTTGAGGGATACTGGGTGGGTTCTCACAACCAGTAACATTTGATTGGTCATTACGTTCAAAAGACATGCCTGTGATTGGCTACAATATTCAACGCTGCAAAATCGTGTTGTAAATTGACACATTTGCAGGGACAAATGCGCCAGGTTGGGGTGATGCAGGTGCGATTGACGGCGTTACCAGCATGCCTGCCTATTCCGCCTATGCAGAACAAACCAAGCAAAGTCAAAATCTTTTCGCGCACTCCCTGGAACCTGTACACGTACCCCACCTAGAGTATGTGCACCCCCGGTTGGGAATCACTGGTGCAGATAATGCAGTATTCCATTGGAAACAACAGTCAGGGTAGCCAGGCCCCAGAAAAATTTACAGCCCAAAGCAGACTCAAACCCCGCCCCAAAAAGGAATGAAAACTATCCCAAAACTATCCCCACCGTCCAACTCCAATCACAGATGACAACTGCAGGAGTCCCATAAAGGGCCTTAATAAATGTTTTGATTTTGTTTATACTATGTTTTAAATCTTATTTAGAGGATTTTAGCTAGACATGTTTAGATGTACAGTATATGTGCATACGTATTTAATTATTTAATCTGTATTTTATTCCTTTTTGAAATGTTTGGCGCTTTTAATTCTTTTACTCTTTGATTTAAATTTTCAGCACTTTGCATGATAAATTGTTTAAAAATGTAAGCTATAAATATGAATGACACAGCCATCCATAAAAGTCAGTTCAAGTCCAATTTGGGCTATTTCTATAGCTCTTTTCACAATACACGTCGTCTCAAAGCAGCTTTACAGTAAATCATGATGTTCATAATTTATTTATACCTTCATGCCTTATAGTTGCATTTAGCAGATTAAAATGCTTTGTCTATAAGATTAAAATACGTATTGTCTGTGCACTTTCCAAATTATTTTAACATATTGTAGATTGTACACATCAATCAGTCAAGAACATTTCTAATAACCTCCATACTCTTTACATACTCTTGTTTTGTCTACACACAAGCATCAACGTGCAATTAATATACAACGCCAAACTCAATTAACCCGCCTTAAAATGTCCTATATGGGCGGAAAACACGTAACTTCTAGCTTGTGACATCAAACGTGCTCCTCATACCGTCTCACCTTCACTTTTTCAGCGGTCTTTAGGTTGCCAGGTATTCATTACAAGGATCAACACACATAAGTAAAAGGATGTATTTTCTTTGTCTACAGATATACATTTGGCGGCTGCAGCCCAAAAAAAGCGCAACACTTTAACTCTGTAATTTTCCCCATGACTGCATAGAATAGCCCAATTGTGCGGGAAAACCGCAAGCCTGGCAACACTGACCACAGTGAAAGCCACAGTGTTGGTCAGTGGTGAAGGTCTCACCTTGCTGCCCAGCAGGCCTCCGTTATGGTAATCTGGAGTACTTTGGCCAGACAGCGGCTTGCTTTTCTCTTTACTGTGGTTGTTGGAATCGTTGTCTTTGATGATATCGTACTGCTTACAGAAGAGCACAATCACAGCTGCAGCAAGACAGAGATCAGTTTGATTACGGGGACGCAGATCTGATATGTTTAATTAAAACAAAACACTATCTTCCATCTGGATATCACAATTGAGTTTGAAAGGACAAAAGTTTTCTTAAGGTCACTGTAAAAAAACAACAACAAAGCAATACTTAGGAAAATATTTCACTGATGCCAAATTATAACATTTGAATGCAGAACAGAGATGTTTAAAATATTGTTACAGCAGGTTTGATATTCTGCATTAAAACCCTGTAAAGCCTATTGTTTCATATTTGATGTGCAAATTTCTAAGGCCTCTAAATTATAAACATGATCAAAACTTTGCAAAACTTTGCAAAACTTTTTGGAAAAATAATCTTAAAATGTGAGTATCAAATGTGATAAATCCAGTTTGAGGAACAGGTATTTGTGCAATATAATCTACTACTTTGATCATAAACTAAACATTTAAATATCATCTAAATAATACATATTATAGAGGAGATATTTTTTTAAAACTGACTACTGATATTTATATGCATTTATGCAAGTAGTCTGCTATACTGTTATAAAGATCTAATTGATTTACATTACAAGCTTCTTACTTTTTGGTCATATTAATATCAGGAACTGCTCTAAATTGCATATTTTTACTCACTTTGAGCCTCTGAATAAAATCACGATGAGCTCCATATTCTTGTATATCATACTATAAAATGCCTGATGCATCAAATCTGGCTTCACAGGGTTAAGTGGAGGGACAAGTCAAATAATTTCCTTTGGAAAACAATATCATGAATATCATTGCAACCAGAATATTTTTTTACTTGTTCGTTCATCATGATTATGTGTAATCAAATCCAAGACAACGTCCTTTACCTGCCCACATTAGTAGTACAGTCATAATGATCAGTATCTCTCCAGTCTGAAGGTGTCTGGAAATGTCTAAACCCTCAACCGCAGGGTCATCTGATCAGGTAAACAAGACAACAACACATGTTAGAGGACTGTAGATATCATCTTCAATTAATGAATTCAGATATCAGAATTAATGATGTTATTTATAAAAAACTTGTCTGGCTTTTCGTTTATTTCTGTCATGTCAACTCTGGGAGTATTTAGCATTGTAATGGACATGACAGTGTTGATATGTTTGGTCTTGGTGGAATATGTCGGCTACACTGCGCAGAGCAAGTACAGGACACACAACAAAACGCTGCTGTGAGCAAGTAAGACATGCTGATACCGTACAATATAACCAACTCTATCTCACGACCAATTTGCACGTATTTTACGAGGTGGCTAATTCGTACGAATTTGTACGACCTCACTAAACCACAGTGACGGGTAGGTTTAGGGGCGGGGTTTGAGGTAGGTCATTCGTTACTTACATTTTATTTATAACAGGACTAATATTGATTTATTTTATACTTATTTTTTAACATTTACATTTTTAAATTGACACTTGCCATGGTGTTTCTTGTTATTATACATTTTTGTAAGTTTCAGCCTGACTCAGTTATCATTTTCACGTTCAGCGTCACGTTGTTTAAATAGCAAATGCACTCGTGCCCATCTGTTCGCGCTGGTCGGAAAACGAGGTGTTTGTTGGCGCATTGTTGGCGCGTTGCCATTTTGAGGAACTGAAAACGACTGCGCCATTGATCAACAAAAACCTGCTCTAAAGTCAATAGCACAGAATTTTTTTGTGTTAAAGGGCACGTTAGTAATATGCGCCTATAGGCCGGTGTACAACGCGCATACACTCTGCTTATTACACACGCACCGGGATGTGCAGCACACAAACATTTTTAAATATGAAAAATAAAAGGATTCCTCTCTGGAGAAGCTTTCAGTCATTCTGCTTGCAAATTCCGCCATGTAAATAGCGAATCCGCCATGGTGCGAGCGCAACTGGCTTTTAAAGCGAATGGGCAATGAGACTCTGATTGGTTTATTGCGTGTTACGCCCAAAACACACCCATGGCTAATTAAGAGACTAGGTACAACCCTTTTAGACCATGCGCCTGACACACCAACCGTTTTTCCCATCGTTAAACTAGCAAAAGTGGATTCGGACACACCCTAAGTGCACCTGCACCATGCGCTTCAGACCATGTGCTCAGATTGTTAAAATAGGGCCCATTATATGTTGCTATGCATCATGAGAGTAAGCAACTAAGCAGCTAACACTCTGTAGAGAGCGAAACGCAAAACCCATCCAACGTATCTGCACCTGGTGCATTTTGACATAACGTGCACCCAGCATAGCCGGTTAAAAAAAAAAAAAAGTCACCACTCACCACTGTGGCATGCATCAATTAGCTGTAGCAGATCTATACAGGTGGAGCTGGGGAAGGTGGAGGGCACTACACTGCTACTGTGCATGACAGAACTTTGTATGTCTGTGAGCTTCGAGCTCATCATATACTAATGAAAAAAATGTTTAAAGTTGTAAATAAAACAAAGATTATTGAATTATGCTATACTATATAGAATTTCAGAATAATTCTACTTATTTTTAAAATTTACTAGCAATTTCTGAGTGAAAATTCAAAGGTATACCCTTCACCTTTTTTCCCCAGTGTAAATTATGACAAAAACTAGCAAATACAGGAAAACAACAAAAAACAAAACAAAAAAAAAACCATGAAATGTGATTTATTAAATGAATGGCATTGATTGTACCAATGCTGATTCTGCAGACATGTTTACCTTGATCCATCATGGTGGATTGAAAATGTTCAGACTTTTTAAGCGTCCTGAAGGGAATCTTTTTGCTGGCCAGACTCTCGCCATGGAGTCCGACGGATTGGACCTGGATAATATAGTTTGTGTCTTCATCCAGATCCCAAAGTATACAAGCATGGCTGGTCGTGTTCACCTCACGAATGAAACGCTGCATCAATCCGTCCTGACGCTAAAACACACACATGCACATACACACGTTTAAAGATTCATCAGATGGTAAATTTATTGCACATATTAAATGTCAAGACTTTCTCAATTGTAGTAAAGCCCCATAGGGCTTAATCTCATTGTAATAACTTTGTTTGACCTGCTGTGAGATGGCAAAGCCAATTACAGTCTCTCCCTCCAGAATATTCCAGGACACGGTGGCCGAATCTGCCCGCACGTGAGTAACAGAGACATTGACAGGAGCAGCAGGGCGGTCTGTGAAACACAAATCACCAGCATGAATAATTACTTAGCACAACCCTCTGATGCACTCAAACATATACAACTGAAATATTCAATAAAAGATTCAGGCTCCATAAATGTCACGTTTAAAAAGGATTATATTAAACATAGCTATCATATGCTTAAAGGATGATGTTTGTGAGGGATTTTGAGATGCTTTGTAGTATTTATAGATTCATCCCGTCTCTGCTTCCCCAAGAAATCCAAGGACCAGCTTGACACCGGCTCAATGGACAACTACAATAATACAGTTCATAAATATGCAACACTTCTATATTCAGCTGATTCACGCTGCTGGGACATTATGCAAATGAATTCCAATTTTAATTCTTTTTAATGGGATAAGCGTGACTCAGTTGGTCAAAATTACTGACAATCCACAGTAGCTTTACCAAATCTCTGACTTTATGTGTCAGAGTGAAAAATGCGTTTGACAGAAAAAGGACACCCCAAAACATTCTTAATATAAAAATAACAACCCAGGCAATCTAGAGAAGATAGAGACAAATGCAGTGACGCTTTTAATCATGCTTTTGCTGAATATGTTCAGTATAGGGGCTTTAAAACATTAGAAGCATGACCTCCTGTAAATTTGCTTTAAAACTATTCGTATTGTGAAACGCACAAATATATATCTATAGCTGGTGTTTCTTGACAATCATACAACTTATTAGAGTCAGATAAATTAGAAATGTTTGTCAAGTGGTAAATTAGCTTCTTCTTTTTTTTTAAATAAAGTAAAAAATATTAAGTCTGAATCGACCTGACAACATAAAACGCAATGGTCAGATAAGGTAGAAATAACTCCTGCACATTTTTTTTAATCAAAAAGAACATGAATGCACAAAAAGACCAAAAATGAAAGGAAATGGGTTGCAGAACAAGACTCACTTGTACTATAATTTGCAAGCATGTATATTACATACAGTTTTAACATTTGACATTTTGGTGATATCCAATAATTTATTATACTGTATATGATGGTATATGGGATATGACCCTGGTCAAACTTTAACCTGTATCCCGGGGAACCATCAGTGAAGTCAATATGCACATCCATAGGAACCGACATCTTTATTTTCTTAAGCATTCTTTGAGTTCATGCATATATTGGCATAGATTACTTCAAGAGGTAGACAAAATTCAAATTAAATTAAATTACTTAGATTAACTACTTGTGCGTAAAACAGCCTATACTGCTGATGTTAATGCTAATGCAAAAGTGGAAAAAAAAAAGTGATGCATTTGTTCATAATCACCAGAAATAAAAATAAATAGAAAAAAACATTAAGCTTTAGTGCAGTTATATACAGGATACAGCTCAATGTCATAATAGAGCCATACTATAACAGCAGTACACTAAACCTGTTTCCATTTCAATGCTAAACACACTCTTGTAAATAATTTAGTCCCCAATAACACCACGACTGCTAACCTGGCAGGGCAATTCAGCCAGTGTTTCAGGATCAAACACATTAACATAGCTCAGCAAGAAAGCAAACATTGCGTCAGAGGGATGAGTAACCGCACTCGTCTTTTTTATCTTGTTATTTGCCAAGAAAAGAGAAATTCATCTCAATGTAATGTGCCAAGGTCAATGCTTCATGACCATTATCAGTGGCATGCTTTCTGGTAAGACTGTCTAATTAAGAATAAGTACATTGAGAGAGCTGCCAGTATTTAAATTAACTGTGGAGTTTGATGTAAGGTTTGGCAGTCCACGGCAAGCACTTTAAATTACTTTTAGTCTATCGAAGGGTGTGCAAAATGAGACCTTCAATGGCTGTAATCAATTAGTGTCAAGAAACAAAAATAATAGTTGAATCAAATCATCTTTAACACAAGAAAGCAAGATTGTTATTCCCAATAAGAACATGCAATATATAATTCTTAGCATGCACTGGCAGTGATTTGTCATGCTCCAGCACAGGTCATTCTCTCAGCACTATCTATTGGCCTATTAAATCAAAGACAACCACTAACAGGGTAAAAGGCAATTTCCTTAATGTCTTCCTCCACTGGCTCGGGAAGGGCTTGTACATTAAAAAATAAAATAAAATAAATCACTGAAAGGATTATATAACAGCATGTTTATAGACTGTAGTCATGATGATCAACACATGAACGCACAAGTATAGAGAGAGATGTACGCTGCATTTAATCTTTATTATTAGTCTGTAGGACATTCATTTGACACAAGGAAAATAAGTTCACTTACTCGCCCCTGCAAAGCAGATGTGGCATCCAAACAGAGACAGAACAAGGCTCATAAAAGTGACTAGGTGAATCATATCTTCCCCAAGAGTTATTCAAGATGAGTGACGCCAATTTCCAAGAAAAAGTAACCTGAAGTTAGCATCACTCCAGCCATCACATGGTCATCAACAACGCATTTTATTTGCAACACTGATAGACCGTGACGATGATAAACAACCTAAGCCAGCAGCATCTTCTTCAGCATCCTCGCAAGCTGATGTCCGAAGCACCTCAATCTGTTGACATCCGAGTCCGCGTCAGCTGGAAAGACGCTTCGTTTTGCGATTGCGTTCAGTGATTTGAGAGCCAAAGAAATCGCACCTTTGATGTCCTTTCACCGATACTACAACGGAACTCGCGGATCGTCAGCCTTGCCACCAGTTACATGCTCGCTGCGCGCCTAATGTAACGCGTACGCGCGCATGGCGTCCATCACGAAGCTCGTGTTCGCCTTCCTCACTTTATGCGCTCGTGTAAGACGCTTTAAGAATACAAATAAATCAGCTGCGCTGCATCGCGGGCACATGACCCACAGGTGGCCAGTTACTGATTGATTCTCAGCAGTCACTCATTCACCTTCTATAGCCGCATGACGCACGAACCTGCACCGGGATGAATGCAGTAAAAACACCCTCACCAGCTCTGGCGGATGCGATTTATGACGCCATTCAAACTTGCACATCGATAGACCACGGCAAACATTAGATGAGGAGCACACTGCACTGTGAGCAGAATAGACTAATCGACATTTTGACTTTATATGGTCTAAACTAAAACAACAGTAACAAGCAACTTGACAATTTCACACCAGAAGATGTGAGAAGAGTACAGAATAGAATTGAGTAATAGTGGAATAGTCTACTACTGCAACAGAATTTCAGATAGAACAGAATATGTGAATCAAATTGGGAATACAAAGAATAACATGAATAAAATAAACAGGTCTCTATAGGTTATGTAATTAGCTGATTACCTCTGCTGGGCATGGGAAATTATGCTAATTAATTCCAATTAAGCATAACTCAATTGGAAAAATGAGTGACAATCCACAGTAATTTGTCAAATCTCTGATTTTGTGTTTGACAGAAAAAGGGCACACAGTAGGTATAAATAATATAATATAATAGAATAGAATATAACAATACAAGTAATTATTTAAGACAATCCAGAGAATATATCTGTATACATCTCCATATTTGTGAATTAAATAATAGAATACTCTAAATATTATATTAGGAATACAAACCATAAATGTGAATACAAATCTAAGAATAGATAAAAGATGGCTATGTAATCAAATAAACACAGAATTATCTGACAGATGAAGTGATAACACTGATCATCACTTCATCATGGCACCTGTTAGTGGGTGGGAGATATTAGGCAGCAAGTGACCATTTTGTCCTCAAAGTTGATGTGTTAGAAACAGGAAAAATGGACAAGCGTAAGAATTCGAGCGAGTTTGACAAGGGCCAAATTGTGATGGCTAGACGACTGGGTCAGAGCATCTCCAAAACTGCAGCTCTTGTGGGGTATTCCCGGTCTGCAGTGGTCAGTATCTATCAAAAGTGGTCCAAGGAATGAACAGTGGTGAACCGGCGACAGGGTCATGCAGCCAAGGCTCATTGATGCACGTGGAGAGCAAAGGCTGGCCCGTGTGAACCGATCAAACAGACGAGCTACTGTGCTGAACAAACAAGTCCGATCCATGGAGGCCCTAAAGGATTTGCAGCTAACATCTTGGTGCCAGATACCACGGCACACCTCCAGGGGTCTAGTGGAGTCCATGCATCGATGGGTCAAGGCTGTTTTGGCAGCAAAAGGGGGACAAACACAATATTAGGTCATACTGTTATGCCTGATAGATGTATACTAGAATAGAATAGAATAGAATAGAATAGAATAGAATAGAATAGAATAGAATAGAATAGAATAAAATATAAAACTGCCTTGACTACTGATTACTGATTATTTACTTTACTGATTGATTACTACATTATATGCAGTAATCAAATACAGTATATATGTTATTACCAGTATAAATTCTGGTGTGTGTCAATGTCTGTCTTTTAGAGGGGAAGCATTTTTTTACAGCTGACGAGGCAAAGTTCATTTGGTGAACTTTGTTATGCTCACTTTGTTCTTGGTTAGGGCTTTTCCTCTCAAGCACACACTGCACTGAATTTCATGCTTTTTCACTGTGCATTGCACTAATTATGAGAGTTTGTGCTGAAACGTTGGAGTCTTAATACCGTCCGATGAACATGGATCACTTGAAGGTGAGTGAAGACTGAACACTTTTAACTGCCTGTGCTTTCATTTCAAATGTCCTTTAGCTAGTATAATAGACCAACAAATCTTCTTCCCTTGTAAACTTAAATGTAATTAAAGGAGCTCTTCTTGAGTGATGCTGGTAATCTTAAGTGCTCGGTTTTCTGTCTAACACAGCAGTCGTGTTACGAGCTCTCTCTACCCGTGACGGAGAAATGCAACCCCATCAGCAGAGATATTGATAGAGCGCACAGCAAACAGATGGTGCAAATACTGAAACGATGCGACGCTGAGATTTTTGAGAAAAAAATTAATCATGATCCATTTTATCAGGTTTGGCCTACTGGGTGTAAACAGGATATGTGAGGAATAATTGTGTTTTCTTAAGTCATTACACTCCTAACAAGAGTTTTCCATGCAATGCTGACCTGTGCATTTTGTTATAGAGACTGTATAGTTCACCTGTCATCCAAACGATGGTGGATGTTGCAAAGAGGGTTGAAATGATTCTGAGGGTCAGTAATATATACTTGAAGTCCTTTATTTTAATCAACAACTCAAAAATAACAGTTTCTTTAAGTGAACATAGTATTAATATATTTATATAATATACAGTGCCTTGCGAAAGTATTCATTTTGTTATGTTGCTGCCTTATGCTAAACTATCAAACTACACTCTATACACCATAATGGCAAAGCTAAAAACAGATTTGTAATACATTTGCAATTTTGTTAAAAAGTGAAATAATTATATTGCATAAGTATTCATACCCTTTAAGGGGACACTAGGTTGCTGCTGGTAGAGGTGTTAGTGAGGCCAGCAGGGGGTGCTCACCTTGTGGTCTGTGTGGGTCCTAACACCCCAGTATAGTGATGGGGACACTATACTGTCAAAGAGTACCGTCTTTCGAATGAGATGTTAAACCGAGGTCCTGACTCTCTTTGGTCATTAAAAATCCCAGAGGCCTCATTTATCAACGGTGCTTACGCACGGATCTGGGCGTAGTGAGTGCATAAGAACAGTTTCACGCAAAGTGTGGGATTTACCAACTTGTACTTATACGTAGAAATGTGTGTAAATATAAGGGCACCTCAGAGCATGCTTACGAAGATAATCTAGTGGTAGAATAGTGATACTACACATAAAAAAGCACTTAAGAGTGTTACAGTGCATTAAGCAATCTAAGCACATCTACACGTCCTGTATTTCCTTTCATTATAAAACACTAAATTTATATATATATATATTTTGTAATTTTAAACACAATGCGTAATTGGTGTCAAACCCTATAAAAGACAGCTGTGACAAATGTTGGATTATTATTGGATGCATCCAGTTCCCTTACCGAAATCCTCAACAAGCAATATAATAAAATGGGGCTTTCAAGCTATCGCCAGATTCCCAAACATTATTGGAGCCATAGACTGCACCCACATCGCCAGAAAAGCGCCATCAACCAACAAATTTAATGATGTAAATAGAAAAGTGTTTCATTCTGTTAATGTGCAAATCATTTGTGATGCAAATTTGTTGTTGTTAAACGTTGTTGTGCGAATCATTCTGTGTTTGTGAAGTTCCTCTTCTTTGCCATAATTGTGGTGAGGAAAAAACACAATCACAGGATTTTTAAAGGGATGTGTTGTCACCAAATGTGGTTCATCGGGGGCGTTTCCGAATGCTAATGACCGTGAACGTGAACGAGCATGGTATTATGCACATGTAGGATTTATCAACAATGATTGCTTACTCATGTGCGTAAGAACTGTGTGCACACATTTGATAAATACGGATTTTCTTGTACTTAGGCACATTCTAAATTTCAGTCGTAGGACGAAATATAGAACCTTCTACGCATTGTTGATAAATGATGCACATGTAGGATGTCCTTCGGAAAAAGAGTAGGGGTGTAACCCTGGCATCCTGGACAAATTTGCCCATTGGCCTCTGTCAATCATTGCCTCCTAATCGTCCTTATATACTGATTGGCTTCATCACTCTGTCTCCTCTCCACCAATCAGCTGGTGTGTGGTGGGCGTTCTGGCACAATATGGCTGCCGTCACATCATCCAGGTGGATGCTGCACATTTGTGGTTGTTGAGGAGATTCCCCCCTTCTAAAATGTTGAGTACCCAGAAAAGCACTATATAAATGTAAGAAATTATTATTATTAGTAGAAATTTAGCTGGATCATCTTTGAGATGTTACTACACTTCAAGTGGAGTTAACCTGTGGCAAATTCAATTGAATGGGTTTGGTAAAGTATGATTTGGAAAGGCACATACCTCTCAATAAAGGGTCTAACAGCTGAAAATGCATATCAGATCTAAAACCAAGCCATGAGGTCAAAAGAACTGCAGAGGCCTGCAGAGCTCAGAGACAGGATTGTGTGAAAACACGGATCTGGGGAGGACTGCAAAAAAAATTCTGCTGTATTGGAGGTTCAGTAGAACAGCCTTTCTCAAACTTTTTTCAGTCAGGGCACCTTTCAAAAGTGCATAAAATTTCAAGGCACCCCAGTTTAAAATATAATTTAAAAACACTGCATAACCCAAATTTAAATGCAAATGTCCTGTTTATTTAGACAGGACAGTAATGAACAGAGCATTATACGAACTGTAAATAACAATAACAACTTTATAGCAACTTTATAGCACCTTTAAAAACACAGGTTTGCAAAGTAATTCACAAAATAATTAATCAGAGACACAAATGCCATAAAACCGTAAGAGGTGAACCGCACAATACAAGAACCCAACAACAAATCCTGGCCAGGAGAACTAAACTGAAGTGCAGGATGCAGTTAAAATAAAATAAAAAGTGGCAGACATAACAAAAATAAATAAAATCAGATACAATACGATAAGAAAAAGATCCATGTTCCATGCAGCAGAGATGAGCAGGAATGTTTTTCCATATAGTGCTTGCTTTCATCCGTGCCATATGTGCATGCACACACACCCACATACACCCACACACACACACACAAATAATCTGCAACGAGAAATGGAGAAATATCTACATGCGCGCATGCAGCGCACATACGCGCTCACACAAGCCGGGGGTGGGGGTGACCACAATCAATGAGAGACTTTTATGTCATTTTTCCTTTTTTATTGGTAAATGGTAAATGGACTGCATTTATATAGCGCTTTTAACAGACCAATGGCCATCCAAAGCGCTTTACATCTTGCCTCACATTCACCCATTCACACACCGACGGCGGTGTCAGCCATGCAAGGCGCCATCCAGCTCGTCGGGAGCAGCTGGGGTTAGGTGTCTTGCTCAAGGACACCTCGACACTTGGTCAGGTGGAACCGGGGATCGAACCACCAACCTTCCGGTTTGTAGACAACCTACATGAACCACTGAGCCACTGCCGCCCCTGCCGAATTTTTTATTCAAAATATTCACAAATTTGTTAGATATGGCCTGAAATATCTGATATTCCGATTGTCAAATATATACAAGTGGAAGTGTTTTGTCGTTTAAACACCTTTAAAACGATCGCGTTAGTTGAGCTGTATGCGCGATGGGCGCCGCCATCGCCGCCGCAGGCGCAGTTCAGAAAATCGGATCTGTTGGATTTACAAGACGTGAATTCATCCACTTCTCCCAAAATACATAAAAGTAAGTGGCACGTGAACTGGGAGAAGAATAGAGTAAACTTTAAAGTTACTTACACAATGTATCTGATATGAATAAAACTAATTATAATGGAAAGGATTATTATTGCCTCTTCATTTTTCATCATTGTGTATTTTACAAACTCTAAATGTATAGTTTTTTTAGTACGTATATGTATGAAACCTAAAATAAACATTATGTGGCTGAAAACACTGAAAAGTTGTGATATATGACAAGTCTGAGCGCGCCTGTCTCTGGCTCAGTGCAAGCCAACGCGAAAGCACATTTGAATTTACATTTGAATGAACGTGATGCACTGCCGGTCTAATCACATGTGTGAATGTGTGATCGTACGTGCGAAAGGGTTACAAAGAAGAAGAATGTATTTATGTAAATTCAAATATATTTTATATATGAAATTTCAGATTTTTTTTTTTTTTTTTAGCCTACGTAATTTTTTGACGGCACCCCTGACACAGTCAGGCGGCACCCCAGTGTGCCGCGGCACCCACTTTGAGAAAGGCTGCAGTAGAAGCATATAGCCTCCATAATCCTTAATGGAAGAAGTTTGGAATAACCAGGACTCTTCCTAGAGCTGAGCAAATCGATTGATTGCAAACTGAGCAATCGATGGAGAAGGGCCTTGGTTAGAGTGGTGAGCTCCATGATCATATATGCTGACGGGTGAAAAATACAGAAGGACAAACATCATTGCAACACTCTACCAATCTGGGCTTTATGGCAGAATGGCCTGACTCAAGCCTCTCCTTAGTGAAGACATGAAAACCCACTTTGAATTTGCAAATATGCACCTAAAAGTTGCAAACATCATGTATGGAGGAAACCAGGCACTGCTCATTACCTGCACAATACCATCCCAACAATATACTGTTATTACTGTATAATAACATATATATATATACTACTATAGAGCAGCATCATACTTTGGGGTGTTTTTCAAAAGCAGGGACTGGGGGACTCATCGGGATAGAAGGAAAGCTCAACACGGCAAACTATAGAGATATCTTTTTGATAACCTGGCCCAGAGCATTCAGAACCTCGGACTGGGCAGAAGGTTCACCTTTCAACAGGACAATGACCCTAAGCACACAGCTAAGACAATGCAAGAGTGGCTTATGGGCAACTGTGTGAATATCCTTGAGTGGCCCAGCCAGAGTCTGGGCTTGAACCCAATAGAACATCTCTGGAGAAACCTGAAAATGTCTGTCCACCGATGGCCCCCATCCAACCTGACAGAGCATGAGAGTATCTGAGGAGAAGAATGGCAGAAAATCCCCAAATGCAGATGTACAAAGCTTGTCGCATCCTCCCAAAAGACTTGAGGCTGTAAAGGTGCTTTAAATAAGTACTGAGTTAAGGGTACAAATGCTTATGCAATGTACTTGTTTCAGTATTTACTTTTTAATAAATCTGCAAAGTTGTCACAAATATGTTTTTTTTTGTCATTATATATATATATATATATAGTGTATTGATGTAAAAAAAAGCATTTTAAAGCATTTTAACATAAGGCAGCAACAACAAAATGTGAAAAATTAAGTGGTACAAATACTTTCGCAAAGCACTGTATATATTTAATATTTTATTATTATTTTAATTTTAATTATTTAATTTATTCTTTTAATTAATTTCAGAAACTTCCTTTAAAAATGTTAAAACATCACAACTGATTTGTCTTTGCAGGACCCAGAGGAGAGTTTGATTGTTTTAAGTGGTTGTGGAACATCAGGCCGTATTGCATTTCTTTTGGTGGTAGAGTTTAAGAAAGACTTATTGATTTAAAGAATTATATCAAATAAAAAACAAAAAACTTAACAGATTGAATATTAAAAAATAAGGAAATAAAATTAGAAACCTATCTGACATTTTCCTCACTGTTAAATTTCTTCTTTATATTTGCCATATTCAGTTTCTATTTTCTATCACCTCAGACGTCCTTTAATGAGATGTTGAACGCCCAAAGACAGAAACAGATCTGTTCGTACATCATAGCTGGAGGTGACAGGTGAATAAACAGTCTGTCTGTTTGATGCATAAGATGGGACTCCATTGTGACACTGCAGTATTTCAGGACTTTGTTTTTAAAGGGCCCTGCTGACATCACAGGAAGCTCCAGAGGACGACCCGGTGCTCGGAGCTCGCATGCTGGACAAGGTGAACACAACAGCAGAGAGGGAAGACAAACAATGCAATGCAGCTTTACCACAGTAATAAATCAGTTTCCCCAATAGGCTATTCTTTCACATTTTCAGAAGAACATGTAAGCGGCACCTCATCACAATGCCAGAGTGTTCTGGGCGGTTGCCAGGCTGTTGTTATGTGATTACTAAGTGTTCAAATTGGTTGTTACAGTCGCTTTGGTGCATTTCTCAGATCAGAAATACATTTCTCAAAACTACTTGTTCAACCTTCAAATCATTTGTACACATCATAAAAGCAGTTTCTCATTCTTTTGAACAAGTTGTGATTGCTTTGGTATATTCATGCAATTGATTATGTAAAATTGTCTGCAGTTTACTACATTATCAGTTGCTATTGTCATGTTGCTCAAAATGTATTCTGTGCAATAGTCTTACCCCTCAAAACATCTAGTTAATCGAATAAGTCATTAAATGCAAAATGGTTGATCTAGTTGTCAAAAACAAGCATATTTTCTACACATTTCTATAGACTTTTTGTAAATGTGTCACGAATTGATTAATTGTGCAGGTCAATCTTGACTCTCACTAATGGAGTGAATGTATATCAACCAATGAGAAACCAGTTCTCTGAATTAGCTCAAAGTTGCATCTCCTCATCTTCTTAGAGACCCTCTACAGTACTCTCATCCCTGATGATGAGAGCGGTCCAAAGTTCAAGATGATTTACCAAAGTTTGTGGTAATTTGGAATAATGTGAGATTCCATCACAATGCCATCAGGCAATGGTTTGTGACCCACTATAGGATGCTGATGGAATTCCTCCCACCTTATTCTCAATTCCTTAACTCAATTGAGGAGTTCTTCTCAGAATGCAGGTGGAAGGTCTACGATCGCCAACCACATGACCCTGCTGACTGCCATGGATGTAGTCTGCAGAGGTTGGAAAAGACATTCCAAAAGATTTATTTTCCATGTTGCATTGCAAAAGAAGATATTCGTTGTGATGTATGTAGATGAGAATCTGTGGCCCGACAGACTGGCACGTCAGGAGGTGTAGACAGACTGCACTGCAATTCCTCATACAGTGCTGCATGCAAAACGAAGTTCTGCCTTAGGGATGTTTCCTGTGTTTGCCTTTGTATGTATTTTCGCATTTTTGCCCCTATTTCTTTTTCTATATCACAATGACATTGTAATGTTTTTTTTTAGACCACTAGTAAAAGTGTAACTGTGAATCATATCCAGTCTCTTTCAAACAATATCCCTGTACAGTAATGTGTAAATTTGTACTTTTACATCAGGTAAACTAACAGAGTGCACTGAAATATTGACAACATGACTAAGCATTTTGACCAGGGCCGTTTCTAGCCATTTTGACGCCTTAGGCGAAATCCTTATTGGCACCCAGCCAAATCTTAAAAAGCAACATATATTACTGGTATTAATTTGAATCCTTATTAACAAATACATACATACAGTACATACCATTTTGGAACTGTAATCCTTATTAACAAATATATACAAATACAATTTGGAAACTACGTATAAAAGCTGTTCCAGTCACATGAAAGTAACAAGAATAAATATTGATTCAGTGCGGTCTTTGATTCTCATTGACGCTTGAACTTCCCCTTTAAACACACACCTTTTGGAGGTGCAAATAAGAGAAGAAAGCTTAATAGAGACTAAATATAATGATATCATGAAATGCTAAAGTGAGTGTGGTTAGCCTACATCTTGCCTCTATAATACACACCGAGCAATATTACACTATCTGCCCATTTCACAGCGTGATTGCTCAACTGCCACAAATACGGCCCTAACAAAATACAGATTTGTGCACTTTTTATTGTACCTGTTTTTTTAATTGGCCTTTGAATTTAGCTTTATTGTGTGGTTAAAAAAAGCGTTACCTTGCCAAAGCTCTGACCGAGCTCTTTGATCTAATGGTGTTGAGCGCTCCAAATGCAAACTTTACATGCAACATTCAGACAGTAATTGACAGTACTCTGATTCAATAGTGTTAGGGGAACCAGTGGGGGCAGCAATCCTATTTCAGGGTGGCCTTGACACCCTTTACACACATCCCTGATATGCGTTCATTGGCACCCCTTCAGCTGATGGCGCCCTAGGCGACCGTCTAGTTTGCCTATGCCTAAAAAACGGCCCTGATTTTGACTATCTTGTTTGTTCATTGACATAAATACTTACTTTTGAGAGATTAACTAAAGATTTTGAGTAAGTTACAGGCTTTTGCAGGTAATCCATTGTGTAGTGCTGTTTGTACGAATTGTTTTGAAAAATGCACATACTTCATTGCCAATATTAAGGATGATTCGAGAAATGCACCAAAGCGACTGAGAAAAACTGTAACTGCTATACACTGGGTGTTGCTTATAGGCTCAAGTCATACTGCTCAAGTCCCTCCTTCAATATAAGTTTTTATTTTTTCACCTGCACAGTAAAAAAAAAAAAAATTGAGAAAACTTAAAAGTTTAAGGCAACCAGCTGCAGAACATTTTTGAGTTTTCTCAACTTAAGGTCAATTAGTTGTACAAACGTTTTTCATGTTAAATAGTTGAATAAACTTTAAAAGCTCATCTTTTTAGTTGAAAAGCAAGTCTAATCGATTAGAAAAGTAAGTGAGGTACATTACTTTTAGATATGAAATAATTTATATTTGAATGATGATATTAATAGTGATCCTTGCCTTTAAACATGGGCTACTTAACTCTTCTCAATTTCCTGTTTTCTTTTTCCACTAACAGGTTTGTGCAGGAAAGAAGCACGTGCTGTTCATTGGAATATCCTGTGGCATGTCGGTATGATGTCTGCTTTTTCAAATCACATTCCATAAAAGACAATAGTCATGACAACACCAAGAGCGATAACTAATGAGAACAATATGTACACTACAATAAGAGAACAATGTGTTATGAGAACAACATAGTTCTAAACGTCCACACCCCAACAATAATAATAACGGCACAAAGAAACAACATATTTGACATTTTTCATAACGATGTTTTCCAACTAATGAACAATAAAAACAATGACAGCCAATCAGAATCCATACTACTTTAAAGAACTCGATCATTTAAAGCGGAAGACGACAAAACTGCAGCCTGGAAATATCCCGTTCCCTTTCTGACGGTCACTTTTGACATTGTGGTAAAATACCGACATCAGGGGTCGCCCTTGAGAGCCTTAAACATCTCTGATGTATTCAGAAAAGGGGCCTGTCTATTCTGTAACTGAACAAAATAATTGTATTACTATGAAAATAAAAACAACGGTGGGGGGCGGTGCCGCGGTGGGCAAGTGATAACCAGTAGCCGTGGCTTTGGGAGTGGCCTCGTTGACCAGTGAAGCAAGTGCATTCTGGGAGTTGTTGTCTTTCATCCACATGAGACAAAAATAAATGTTCTGTCTTTTCTCAGTCTAGAAGGCACCAAATTCAAAATTAATTTCACACATAAATTAATCCAGTTTAAATACACATTCATCTTCCCAGCACTGAAGTAAAAGTACCCCTTTAAGGCACCCACCCATGGTGCAGTGGAGTGCTTTCCACCTCAGTACGAGGAGAGAATGCTCCTGTCCTTCAGGCACAATTTTGTGTCTGAAACAGCTTCTTATAAATAAAGGGACTATTGGTTGATCTCATGTGAGTGACATGTTCCACCCTTGAGCCAATGAACACGTCATTATAAAAGAGAAGAGATTATGCTGCAAGAGGGAGGGAAATATATTTTAATTAAAGGGCACTTTAAAGATTAAAGTCTTTGGTCTTAAAGTGACAGCAGCCTAATATTCCTGCTGCTATCTGTGTAATTAAAGTTATTTGAAAGAATTAAAGAAAACTCACTTGCTGTTCTTGACCGAAAAACATTTGCAACTATATTTGTAATGTATATTTTATTTATAAAGTGCAGTGTTATTTTACATTATACCGTTTCTGTATCCTCTTCTATACTAGACCTACCTGAAAATCTTAAAACACTTAATTTCATTTGTATCTTTGTTCATTTGTATTTATTTGTGCTATTGCTAATTTGTTTATTTGCTCTTATTTAATTATGTTAAATACGAGTGTTTACTTGTCTTTAATAATGCTTGAAATTTATATTGGGCTAGTTGTTTTTGTGGAATTTTTGTTTAAAACTATAGGCAAATGCGGGTTCCTTAGCCTTTTGATTTTTGTTTAACGAAATCTACTTTTTTTTTTTTACCTTATTGGAATAAATGTTTTACCTTATTGGAATCAAATAAACTAGGAATTTATAAGAATTTTAATTGATTAGCAGAATCGGAATCATTAAAATTAAAATGATACCCAACCCTACATACACCGATCAGGCATAACATTATGACCACTGACAGGTGAAGTGAATGACACTGATTATCTCTTCATCACAGCACCTGGTGGGTGGGATATATTAGGCAGCAAGTGAACATTTTGTCCTCAAAATGTATGTGTTAGAAACAGGAAAAATGGGCAAGCATAAGAATTTTAGCATGTTTTACAAGGGCCAAATTGTTAAAGACTGGGTCAGAGCTACACAGTGCATCGCAGTTTGTTGCGTATGGGTCAGCATAGCCGCAGACCAGTCAGGGTGCACTGCCCATGCTGACCCCTGGTGCTGGTCTGATGAATCACATTTACCTTTACATCACGTGGATGGCCGGGTGCGTGTGCGTTGCTTACCTGGAGAACACATGGCACCAGGATGCACTATGGGAAGAAGGCAAGCCGGCAGAGGCAGTGTGATGCTTTGGGCAATGTTCTAATGGGAAACCTTGGGTCCTGCCATCCATGTGGATGTTACTTTGACACGTACCACCTACCTAAACATTGTAGCAGACCATGTACACCCTTTCATGGAAACAGTATTCCCTGGTGGCTGTGGCTAATGGATAATGTGGATAATAACAGGATAATGTGCCCTGCCACAAAGCAAAAATGGTTTGGGAAATGTTTGAGGAGCATAACAACGAGTTTGAGGTGTTGACTTGGCCTCCAAATTCCCCAGATCTCAGTCCAATCGAGCATCTGTGGGATGTGCTGAACAAACAAGTCCGATCCATGGAGGCCCCACCTTGCAACTTACAGGACTTAAATGATCTGCTGCTAACATCTTGGTGCCGATACCACAGCACAACTTCAGGGGTCTAGTGGAGTCCATGCCTCGACGGGTCAGGGCTGTTTTGGCAGCAAAAGGGGGACCAACACAATATTAGGAAGGTGGTCATAATGTTATGCCTGATCTGTGTATAATGCATGCTCATATCAAAGCCCCCTGCAGGTAACCTGTGAGCGTGCTTCATGATGTTGTTTTGTTTCAAAGGCACCATTTGTTGCTGGGCAACTGGATTTTTGTCTGAACCACTTAGACATCTTCACCCCAGTGCTTCTGGGATTCAATCCCATACATATGGCGAGGTAAGGCTAATGCAGACAAAACTAAATGCCTTTCTGTTTATTACAAACAAATAATTAACAGTTTTTTATCGATAACAACAACAGATTGCTAACACTTGCCATCCTGACAGGAGTGAGCAAATGCAGGCTTGTTCATTTCATTTCAAAGATGTTGCAGAAAGGATGGCTGCAGAGCAGAGACATAAAAAAGCATTCGTGCTAAATCCTGTATTGGGGGTATGAGAAATTGCATTGACATAATTATTGAAATGAACACATAAACAATAAACATCAATGTTTTTACTGCTGTTTAAGGAGCGTCTGCCCGTCATAAGCAGTTGCTGTAGTTGAAGAACCTTTTGTCTCTCCTTAGGCTGAGGCCATCAGTGGATCATCCAGGATGAAAGGAGGCAGTGCAACTAAAATCATTCTGGAAACTGTTCTTCTGGCCGGACATGAAGCTGCATTTAGAGACAAGATGATGACACCTGAGTATGTTTTCGATTTCAGTTGTTACATATATATATATGTCATAAAATATATTAAACTTCTCTCATGAGTAATTACTTCTCTCATACTGTAATTAAATGTGTCATTCAGATGCATGTCTGCCTGGATCACAGCGAGTGAGATGGTTTATGAAACGACTTACTCACGCAGTGATGAACTTGCAGCACTTATTCACAGAGCAGGAGAGAGGTACAACCAACATTTCACTGCTTCCTAACGCATAAACCTTGGAGTTTTCCCATTCACATGAATAGGCTGAACTTCAGGTAGCAAAAGGTGGAGAATTTATCTTAATAATGAAGGTTTCATCATAATTAAAGGCTGACTTATGATTGATTTCTGTAAATGTTTCAACAGCCTTCAGTTGAAAGGTCATGTGTACTATCTTGGATGGAAAACTCTTGGCATTATAGGAATAACGGATGCCAGTGAATGTATCCCAACATATGGGGCAGGTGCTGTACAGTCATTTTATTATATGATATGTTATTTCAGTTAGTTCATTTGACAAATGGGTAAATTAATAACAGTGCAAGGATACTTTTCAACCCAGAACAAAATTTTTTTCAGATTTTGGGGACATCAGAGGTTTCATCAGCAACGGTTTCAGCGAAATGAAAAACAAAGAAGGAGATCTGTCATCTTTGGTGAGCTCAAAGCAATTGATTTAACAACTTAAAGGCATAGATTGTGCAAAAATTACATTTTGTCTACGTATGTATACGCAAAACTACTGTATCCCTTTAAATGTGAAACAACTGCAGTAATCGAACATTGTGGTAATATACAGTATTTATCTGAATATTCATTCTAATATTTGTTAACAACTATTAATATAAAAACAACTATTTTTAGGGACCAGAATTCATAATTGGTCACAAGGATTTTGTGGACACCATCTTACCTAGCCTGAGTCCAAATGACATGATCTTATTTCTGTTTACAGTGAATGGTGAGAAAACATGAATCTATTACGATTTAAATGCATTTGAAAATATGAGCAGTGCCTTGAATATGCTTTAAATATATTTTTAATCTCTCTCTCTCTCTCTCTCTCTCTCTCTCTCTCTCTCTCTCTCTCTCTCTCTCTCTCTCTCTCTCTCTCTCTCTCTCTCTCTCTCTCTCTCTCTCTCTCTCTCTCTCTCTCTCTCTCTCTCTCTCTCTCTCTCTCTCTCTCTCTCTCTCTCTCTCTCTCCTCTTCTCTCTCTCTCTCTCTCTCTCGAGATGACCTACATGAGGTGACGGCGCTGGCCAATCAACTGAGGCAAAAGACATCTAATTTGCATGTGATTGCTCATGACCTTGAGAAATTCACCCTTCCTGTGAGTAAAATGAGTAATCAGGAGTTTTGCCTGTAGCAAGAACTGTTACTTCTTAATAAAATTCCCTTCCATGTTTTACAAATGCATAAGTCTGTTTATGTAATCAGATCATTTTTTGCATGGGCATTGCATTTTATTCTTGAGTGCAAATAACAATCCGAAGTGCAAAGGTTGGAATAAATATATATAGAATAGTAATATTATGCAAGTGACGTAGTTTATCAAAGAAAGTGTTTGTTTGTTATATTTCTCATATAACTAGTATTAATCTCAGACAGAGTTTGTTAAGTAGTTTGCCAGGTCTTTTTAAGTAAATGGAAAACCTATTAAAGAGGTTGTTGCATTACATTTACATTTAATCATTTAGCAGACGCTTTTATCCCAAGCGACTTACAAATGAGGAGAGCAAAAGAAGCAACTAAACAAACAAGGGGCAACAGGATGCAAGTGCTGTAACAAGTCTCAGTTAATCTAGCGGAGTACACATAGTACAGTACACATACACTTTTTTAATTTTTATAAAAAAGAATAGAATAAGAGCTAGTCTTTATTGGTCAGGTGCTGCTGGAAAAGATGTGTCTTAAGATGTTTTTTTTTAAAATTGCTACAGACTCGGATGCTCCAATTGAGATAGGCAGGTCGTTCCACCTGGTGGGAACGATCCAGGAAAAGGTCAGTGAGAGTGATTTCATGCCTCTTTGGGTTGGCTCCATGAGGCGTCGTTCACTTGCAGAACGCAAGTTTAGGTGTATTGGTGCAGAGCTGGTGGTTGCTTTGTAGGCGAGCACCAGTGCCTTGAATTTGTGGAGAGCGGCTATTGGCAGTCAGTGCAAACTGATGAAGAGAGGCGTGATGTGTGCTCTCTTCGGCTCGTTAAAGACCACCCTCGCCGCTGCATTCTGAATCAGTTGCAAGGGTTTGATAGTGATAGATGTCGGAAGGCCCACTAGAAGAGCATTACAGTAGTCCAGTCTGGAGAGAACAAGGGTTTGGACCAAGAGTTGTGTGGCCTTCTCTGATTGGAAGGGTCTAATCTTCCTAATGTTGTATAACGCAAATCTGCAGGACTGGGCTGTTGCAGTAATGTGGTCAGTGAAGTTTAACTGGTCATCAATCACAACTCCAAGGCTCTTGGCTGTCCTGGATGGAGTTATGGTTGATGAACCTAGCTGAATGGTGAAATTTTGATGAAGTGCTGAGTTGGTTGACACCACAAGCAGTTCTGTCTTTGCAAGATTGAGTTGAAGGTGATGCTCCTTCATCCAGCCAGAAATGTCTGTCAGGCAGGCTGCAATACGAGCACCAACTTTAGGATAATCTGGTTGAAATGCGAAGTAGAGTTGAGTGTCATCAGCATAGCAGTGATAGGAAAAGCCATGTTTCTGAATGACAGATCCTAATAATGACATGTAGATGGAGAAGATAAGTGGTCCAAGCACTGAGCCCTGTCGTCTGTAATTGTTCCACATTATTAAGCAAGTCACAGTTCTCATGCAATACAAGGATGAAAATGAGATGAAAAGCATGAAATGGTGCAATGTTTTTGTAATGAAGTATGTTGATATGGGAAGAAGGAGACGGGAACTGGCAAACGTTTAAAATACTTTAATCAAATAAACAAAAACAGCCCCTCACAGACGACTGCCGCGCACAAACTTAAAACAACTTAAAGTCCAGGCCTGGTCCTCTCTCGTCCTTCACTGCTCCTCATTTTATGTGTACGAGCTCTTCCGTGAGACACGAGACCGGTGCAGTGCACAGTGGCTCTCATTATCACTCACCACCGGCCTCGCCCCATTCTCACGGTCCCTCTCCCTCGCCTCTTGCCACAGTCAAAAGGTATTAAAACAACTAATATTTTGCGAAAACTATATTTATACCTGTATATACTGTATTGTTTTAGGAAAGAGTTTGCAACATGTTTGAATCAGTCCTGAACATCACATGGCCTGTTTCTTCAGAGAATGAGAACTCAGTGGTAATGGTAAGTAATATTTAGTTGTCATATTTATATTATAATACCTAGCTGTACAAGTTTAATAAAGTAAAGATTTCAAGCCCTCTTTCATTCAACAGAGACAGCACTGGGAGCTTTCAACCAAATTGTGTCTTAATGCGATCAGCACAGGAGCTCATGTGCTGAAGGGAAAAGTCTACATGAATTACATGATAGATCTCAGAGTAACTAACAGCAAGTTGTACAGGAGAGCCGTCAACATCTTACAGGTATTAGTAATGAATTGTCTGTACTGATCTCTTAAAGCATTAGTTCACTTCAAAATGAAAATTTCCTGATATTTTAATCACCCCCATCTCATCCAAGATGCTCATGTCTTTCTTTCTTCAGTTGGAAAGAAAATGTGTTTTTTTGAGGGAAACATTCCAGGATTTTTCTCCACACCATTGACTTCCATGACAACCAAAATGTTGAAGGTCCAAATCAATGCAGTTTCAAAGGGCTTTGAAGAGCTTCAGAGGCTCTGCGTGATCCCAGACGAGGAATTGGGTCTTATCTAGCAAAACTAAACATTTAAAACGATTAACCTAGATTGCTCATCTTGCGCTGCTCTGCGGCTCGCCAGTCACATCGAAAACGTCACACTAGACGTAGGCAGAAGTACCACCCCGTGTTTACACAGCGCACATGCGAGGACTAATACAAATGCCCTTTTCCCAAAAACACTCCGTCTTCAACTTCAAAATCGTCCGACATCATTGTTTTACCTTTATTTTTTTGCCAAAGGGCTTTTGTATTAGTCCTCGCATGTGCGCTGTGTAAACACGGGCGGTACTTCTGCCTACATCTAGTGTTCGACGTGATTGCGCAATCACTGGCGAACCTCAGAGCAGTGCAAGATAAGCAATTTAATTTAAAAAGCAGAATCATTTTTATTTTTTGTTGAAAGTGACCAATCATTTAGCTAGATAAGACCCTTTTCCTCGTCTGGGATCGTGCAGAGCCTCTGAAGCCCTTCGAAGCCCTTTGAAACTGCATTGATTTGGACCTTCAACATTTTGGTTGTCATGTAAGTCAATGGTGTGGAGAAAAATCCTGGAATGTTTTCCTCAAAAAACTTAATTTCTTTTCAACTGAAGAAAGAAAGACATGAACATCTTGGATAAGATGGGGGTGAGTGCCATTGAATGCCATGCCCTAGCTAGCAACTATTGAAAGTACTTTGGCAACAAAGAACAAATAAACCAATCATATTTTCTTCAGATCTTATATCTGGCTAATTTTAGCTTTCAGTTTTGAAAAGTAATTGAGCTGGAACCCCTGTGTGTGCTTTCTGTATGGTCGATTTAATTTTATGTCATCACTGTCAGCGGTTCACAGGCAGCTCCACAACAGAGTGTGAAAGTGCTCTACTGAGAGCCATCTACAGTACAGATGATCTGACTGAAGACATGACATCAGCAGATGTCCGCACACACACAGATGTGGCTAACAGACGGGAGCGAGTAAGAACTGGTTTATTTATCTTGAACATCTGTGGAGGCAGACTAAAGTTTTAAAGATGAAAAAAAAAAATGACCAGGTTACATAGCCTGAGAGCAAGAGTTACTTTTAAAGTGCCCCAATTATGTTTTTTCAAAATATTCCCTTTCATGCAGTGTGTAATACAGCTGTTTCACGAGTTCACACTTACATCAAATTAAATAGAGTAAAGATTATGCGAAGTTGGCATGCTGTCCGGGGGAGGGCTCCGGGCTCTGAATTTTGGCCCGAACTCAGAGTATCCTCAGAGAACTAGACTGTATTTTATTATGGATTGTGTTGACGTCTAATAAGAGTTTATTAAAATCAAAGTGAGGAGATGGGGTGGTGGAGGGATGCTAAAATAAAAACGGTCAACGAAAGAAGGTAAATATGCTGTATATATACACCTCTTATCGTTGATTAAATCGATTGGCTTGATGTGCTCCACATGTGCTTAATTAGGTTTAATTGTCTGAGGGTGCTCCACCTGTTTTTAGTTAGGTTTAATTATCTGAACGTGCTCCTCCCGAAATTTGTTAATAAAACATCACTTAAAGGTGCCCTAGAATGAAAAATCGAATGAACCTTGCCATAGTTAAATAACAAGAGTTCAGTGCATGTAAATCACCTACAGTGAGTCTCAAACACCATTGCTTCCTCCTTCATATGTAAATCTCGTTTGTGAAAAACACCATGGAAAAATAGGCGAATCTCAACATAACACCAGCAGCGATGCAATTGATGGGATCATTAATATGTACGCCCCCCAACATTTGCATATACCAGCACATGTTCAATGTCAGGCGAAACTGCGCAGCCGCATCATCTCTGCAGGTAAACAAGCATCACGCGAGGATAGCGAACATGGCAGATCATGGAAACAAATGTTATGTTCCAGGCTGTGCAGGGGATGTGAAGACGTTTCATACTCTTCCCACAGATAAAACATGTCATCAGGCATGGTTGATGTTTATTTATAATCAGATACCGCAACAATTTAATTCAGAGTTGTTAGTTTGCTCTGCCCATTTCACCACGGACAGTTTTTCAAACCTGGGACAATATCAAGCAGGCTTTGCTCAGCGTCTGACACTGAAGAAAGGGGCAATTCCAACCATATTCCTGCAAGCAGTAAGTGATTTTATCCACTTCTTGACTGTCTAAACCATTTCTGATTACATCGAAAGTTTCTTAGAGAGACAACATTAACGATAATATCCCCGTTGTAGATCCAACGCAAGATGCTAGTACAGTAACAATAGTATAACCAGGTATCTTACATAACTAAATGGCTAAATAAATCGACTTTTAAATCAGTATTCTACTGTCAAACTGAAACGTTACTGTACAAACAACATATTTAAGCGCTACCCAGTTCAGTTTGTGATTCAAAGTGAAGAAGCTATCATTGTAAAATCACATTACAATAATTAAAATATTTTTACAATGCTAAAGTTGTGACTGCTGATGTGTATATTTAATGCTATATGCTAGTTATCGTTTAGGCTGAAGTTCTGGTATGGACGTAATGATTTTGCAGGTTCCTAATTAAAATAAAGACTTAAGTTACCATTCAGAAGCGTTCATTTCCAATCTCAAAACCTGCATTTTCGTCAGAAACAGGCTCAAACATACAAGGTTGAATGCCTAATCTCTCCATCGTCATGACGGTCAGTATAGACGTGCCTGCTATCATTGAGCCGCAATGAAACAGCCAATCAGAGCAGAACTCTGCATTAATATTCATGACCCTTCCAAATAAGGCAAAAACAGACCATTTCATCCTGGGGAAGATTTCTAGAGTTGTAAATGGACCTGTAAAACCGTATCTGGACAATTATTGACCTTAAATAAGGCATACACCCTCTATGTAGATACCAGAGAACAATTTAAAATGTTGTTTCAAATCATTCTAGGGCACCTTTAAAAGAATAAAGTTGTAAACCACCCAAATGAGGCATCTGTAATTCGTCGGCTCTACGTCACAAGATAAGACATTTTCATAATGCCACCTATGTTTTACTTTATCCACTCGCAAACAACTTGACCCGCCCTCAAAAACGTCAAATTTCGTACTTCAAAGCGGGATTCACAAAACGTTTGCTCTTGAAAGATGGGTCAGTACCCAGTTTATTTGGACCAGCGTGCTTCTCAGAATCACAACCTGTAGGTATGAATAATTATTTATGTATATATTTTCTCAACTGACCAGAACAGAACTCTGAGAGTATATATAAACATAGAAAGGGTGTCCGACACTCAAATGATGATTTCTTCAGTCATTTAACTGGCCTTGGAGAAACTACATTCAATACAGTAAGGGTGATTACAAACAACCAATAAGACACACCATAGTGACATCAAGTGATTAAAGTACTGTAAGAAAACTGGAACAGAAAAACTAAACATCAAAGATGTTGAAGTTGAAGGGTGTAGTTTCTGTGCCACTAGAGTCACCATACAGAATTGCAAAAAATTTGAACAATTGTTTTCAAACAGGTGTTCCACATGTCCCAGACAAACAAACAGTCCCGCCCCAAACGCACACCACAGGTTGAGTAGAGCAGTGGTTTGATGGCACCACATTTTGATTACACTTTTTCAACAGTATCAAAATATAGAGCAGATTCGCCTGAACAAATCTCTAAAGAAAAGATGATCGCCCAGTGGATTGGACGCTCCGGTCTACCTGCTCGTACAGTTGAGAATGATGATTTCATTCATATGATAGAGAGCATTGATAAGAAGTTGGCAGTGCCTAAGAAAACAAAAATAAACAACTTGGTTGACCAACTTTACATTGACGAAAAACAAAAATTCAGAGAACAACTTGCCACAGCTCGCAAAATAAACTTAGGGCTGGACATATGGACAAAAAGAGGACTTACAGCATCATTTCTTGCCATTAGTGCATGCTACTTTTGTACTCAGGAGGAAAAAGCAAAGCATATATTGCTGAACCTGGTCCAGCTTTCCCACCCCCACACAGCAGACTGTATAAAAACTTGTGTCGACAGGTGCACACAGGAGTGGGGAATACAAAAAAAAAAAAATTCAAACGGTAATAACTGATAATGGAAGCAACATGGTTGCAGCATTCAAAAATAATGAACAGGATGACCACAGTAGCACTGAAGAAGAATCCCAGGAGGACAGTGAAGAAGACTCAGAGGAGGCCGTAGACCAAAGGTAAGTTCTTTTAGTTTCTAGATGTTGATAACATTACTAGGGCTGTCAAATACATATATACATGCTTGTGTGTGTATTTATATATAAATAATAATTAACACAGTGCACACACATATATTATGTAAACACAAACTTTTATTTTGGATGCGATTAATCTTTTGACAGCCCTACTTATTACATTATATTGCTCATGGGATTCTAATTTCCTGTAGAATATTAATAACGTTTTTGTCCTTTTCTCTGTGTTTCTTATACCTAGGTTTGGAGCACTAGAGAGGATGCCCTGTGTTGTTCATACCTTGCAACTAGTCGTGAACATAATCCAGAAAGAAGCAAGTGTCAAACGCCTCCTAGACAGAGTTCGACTACTTGTTAGGCTCTTCCGCAAGTCATCCGTGGCAACAGAGCAACTGCTGCAGCTGTCTGGACTCACACTGATCAAAGACTGCCCCACTAGGTGGTCCAGCACCTACCTGATGATAGCACGTCTTATTAATGCAAAGGACTCAATTTCTCAAGTAGCTGATAAGATGGGCTGGGATTGTCTGCTGCCAAGTGAGTGGCAAAGAATAACTACACTCAGAGATCTGCTCCTGCCCTTTGCTGAGCACACTCAGATGCTCCAGAGTGACACCATGTCCTTATGTCTGGTTGTGCCTGCCCTCCTTGACCTGAGTGCTCACCTATCTGAGTTTCCCCAGACCCAAGGTTCTAGCCACAAGGACATAACTTCTCTGGCAAAGAAGATGAAGGAAAACCTAGACCAACGCTTTAGCTGCTTTCTTAATCCTAGTGATTCAAAGTTCTCACCCCTCGCTGCTGCTGCATGCTTCCTTGATCCAACAGTCTCAGCTGATGCACTCATTGAAAATGACGACGAACAAATTCAGGAGCTTCTGAGCAGTGCAGAACATTACATTGAGCAAATGGTGTCCCCCGTAATACAGGAGGAGGCTGTTGAAACTGAAAATGAGGAGGAACAGGAGCCACAGGCAAAGCGACCCAGATTTAGATTTCTAAGTACAAAAGTGAGTGCAAACCGGCCATCTAGACCTAGCCACTGCCACAAAAAGCTCTGTGTCAAGCAGGAAATTCAGAAATTCAAGGAGCAGCTGTCACAACCTATAAACGAAGGAACTGCCTTTGACTTTTGGGCTGCTCATGGCTCTACCTATCAGCTTCTAAAACCCCTGGCCCAAGACCTTCTTGCTGTTCCTGCATCTCAGGCATTTGCTGAGAGAGTTTTTAGCATCACAGGTGACCTGAGTCAGGGCCGTCGGAATCGAGCCCGGTTGATCTTGGAAAGAAGTGCTTTTCTGAAAATGAATCGCTGTCAGTAGCCTGCCAATAGGCTCAGGTTTTAACTACTACTGACATCCATGTTCATGTTTGCTTTGTTACCTCTGTATTGAAGTTATGCTATGTTTACTTTTTGGCATTTATGCACTTTTTTTTCTATTTTTTTTATAGGTAGCCGAAGGTGTTAAAGTAAGTGGTAAAGTAATATATTTGTTGTATTACTTTAAGCAACTTTTATAAGCTGCTCATTTGCAAGTTATTACTTGCAATAACTTCTCTGCCAATAACTTTTCAATGGCACTTTTTTTTTATCAATGTAGATAATAAAGTCCAAGTACAAAGCCTGTAATTTTTGTTTAAGATTTCAAATGTTATTTTGTATCAACCTTTATATATTTGTATGTACCTTTTGTATATACCTTTAATGGTTTTATTACATTGTTTGTAAATGCAGTACTTGCATTGACAGTCAATAGTTATACTTGAAGTACTGTCCTCTTGAATGCACAAGAAATATTTGTTCATCAGCCATTGCTTTAGAACATGTGTTCTGTGTTCATTGCACTTTTATTTGAAGTTTCAAATAAATGCTGTTTTTCCACAACAGCCAAAGGGAAAAACAAAGTTTGTTTTGATTCTTAAACTATAATACCATTTTATCTATCCTTCATATATGATCCTACCTTAGAAATTAGCGGACGACACAGCATACAGGCTATCCAACTAAGGAAAATGGATATGTAGCATTGCACAAGTGCTACTACTAAGAGTGTGATGTCAATACAGCCTAGATTACCTAGATTAAAAACTGAATTGGTCTAAATAGAGACATTATAATGAACATTTTTGTCTAAAGACTATATATTAAATTGAAAATAAAATTAATGCTGGTAACGGCAGTTTGACTAAAATTAATGACTAAAACTTAACAAAAATACAATGACTTTTCGTCGACTAAAACTAGACTAAAACTATGAAAGAAAAAATGACTAAAATGTGACTAAGACTTATAAGCATTTTCGTCTGAAGACGAAGACTAAGACTAAATCAAAAATGGCTGCCAAAATTAACACTGTTTTGCTCTGCTTAATTACAGTTGCCTCTGCATATTAAATGATAGGATAAAGTCGATTATTATAAAGTGTAATAAGGCATTATTTATCAAAGGCAGATTTAACTGTTATACCTGATGTGTTCTGCCCTGGTAGGCGGTCCCGACTGCCCTGGTGATGATCCAGAGTGGCTGCACTCATGCTGAAGCACAGCGTCATTTGGATTGTCATCCTGTGATTCGAGATGCAGTGAGCACCTGCCTCAACTCCTCAAAAACAAGAGCACTGAACACACAATAAAATGTTTGATACTTAAATGATGTATATTTTCATTTATACTTTGCAAGTGTACAAATGTAATAATAAATCAAAATAATCTAATAAATAATCAAATAAATTAAGATTACCAATTGAAAAACAAGAGAACATAGAATAAAATATAATGAATGGACATTTTTAACCATTTATTCAGACCATTATTGGGGATTTCCGCCGGGATTTGGCCTACCCAAATTGAAAAGCTTCCCATACCCACATACAGTGTCTCTAAATACAAAATTTTGGTGTCATTTTACAGGAAACCCTTTGAAGTTACATAAACCACTGCTAAAGGTGATAAACATGTAAGTATATGTTTTCTGAGCTATAATACCCCCTAGTATTATAGAAACTAGATTCCAGAAATTTACATAAAAAAAGGTAATATTCCTCACTTCCAAAATTCTTTTTTCCAATATTTGCTGTAATCTTGTGGAAACAGCCAAAACGCACACGACACTTTCAAAAATGAATTTATAGCCAAAAAAATCTAAAAGCGCCTCTTTTTTGGGGGGTTTATTACAGCTCAGAAAACATATACTTAAATGTGTATCACTTTAAGCAGTGTTTTATGTAACTTCAAAGGGTTTCCTATAAATCTACACCACAATTTTGTATTTAGACCACTGTATGTGGGTATGGGAAGCATTTCAATTTGGGTAGGCCAAATCCAGGAGGAAATGGTCCCAGAGTAATTTAGTGTAAATAACAAAGTGATCCATATCTCCAGAAAGTAGACATTCTAAGCTTTCAAATGGTTCCCTTTCAAAGAGCTCCTCCACAGACATTTAAAATTTAAAGTATATACTTGATGATGTCATTCCGGACCCTGATCAAGGTCCATGGAGTTTGATATGTGTTTCAGGTTGCTTGGCGTCTCTGTGTAACTGAAGTATCAACAACACCTTGTTTTCACGAGTTGTTTTTACAGGAAGGTAAATCGGCTGTCTATATACACCTCCTATCGTTGATTTTTTAATGAGCTCCTCTTGTGTTCAATTAGGTTTAATTATCTGGGTCTGCTCCACTTAACAGTTTTAATTTCCTGAATGTGCTTCTCCCGAAATGTGTTTATAAAACATTAAATAAATTAAAAGCTATGCGTGCAAACTATGGCCTTTTGTTATTGCTTAAGTAAACCCAACTGGATGACATCAGGGAAATTCTGATCATTTTTTCACCAAATACTTCCTTGCCCTACTAACCGTAACCAATAGGAACTTGTCTGGCTACAGTGTGTTGGTAGTATAGTGAGCTAGTCATTCCATTGTACCATCACTCTGCACAAATGCACACGGCATGAGCAGATATGACTTGTGGTGAACATGGGGAATTCTGCAATCACCTGTAATCGCTGTTGCCCAACAAAGAAGGGACAGTCGTCAATCAACCGTAAAAGGGTCAAGTCAATCCATGACTATCCCTCACGCACAATATGGGATCTAAATCTGAAGAAAGGAGACGTTCTGGAAGTGATGGGAGAGACAGAGTACTGGTTGTACGTGAAGAGACGCACAGCTCAGGATGACCGATCTAAAGGCTTTGTGGAGGAAAAGGGATATGTGCCTAAAGGCTTCGTCAAACCACTGGATAGCGTCGAGGCAGAGTTGTAAGTCCTTGAGTTATACTTTTGATCATTTGATTTTGTGTAAATGAATAATATACAGAGTTACGCTTTGTGTTTTGAAGCCTTGCCCTAAATTAAACTGGAATCACGTCTTTCCAGTTTCACAAGTTCTGGTGAAATAGTTACAGTGCTGTCACTGTTCAGTTTGTGTTTTTCAGTAACTCATGAGAATGATCACAGAGATAGGGTTTTGGAAATTACTGATAGAAAGCTAAGATATGGGCTATCAGGATGAATCTCATTTAAATTGTGTTTATGTATAATTGTATAGTCCTATAGTTATGCCTCAATAAACTCATAATTTACTGGAACTCTCAGTTTCAGTCAATCTCATGTCAATGTGCCTATACAGTAGCCTATACAGTAGTATTGCATCCTTCATATCTACGAAAAGTCTTTAATTTTATTATATTTATAAAAGAAAAATACGCTGTACCGAGTCTTTCCGGAAAAATCGAGCGGCTGGAGGCGTATCATGTGGGCGGAGCTAAAGAATCAGGAGAGAGAGCTGAGAAAGCTGTGACATCCTTAAACATGGAAAAAACTTTATCCTAAATAAACCATGGAGATCAATCGGATTTAGCCATACATATATGATCCAGAATCAGATCTAGAGGCTGATATTGAACAGGAGAAGCAGCAAGGACTACAGCAGGACGTCTCTATGGCAGGGGCGTAAATTTCATCTAAAAGTTGGGGGGGACAATAAACATGAAATTTCTCAAGAGCAATTTTTGAAGGGGACACAAAATCGTACTTGTAAGGATATGTGTACCACCAAAAAAAACAGAAAAACATTTTGTACTTATTTGGGAGCGAGTTGCTTGAATTTTGGGTTCATTAGGGGGGAGGGGGGACTCAAAATGTTTCTAAACTTAAAACGCATTTTTTGTCCCGTTTGCGTTTGTATTGTTTTACTGCTTACATATTTATTTTAAGTATATATTTTTATATTATTTACAATACTCAGCATGGTTTTTAGGGGGGGACAGCCCTCAGATTGGGGGGGTCCTGTCCCCCCCCCGCGATTTTAGCCCCTGCCTATGGTAACTTATGTACTGTAAAACGTATAACTTATAATGGTACCTGCTTAAAGCGGCTTGTCATGCGCGAGTTTTACAACATTTGTGTGTTTACTCATGGTTTATGAGGACATAATTTGATTTATGGACTATTGTGTGCGATTTAATGTTAGCACTACCAAGCGGAACGGTTTTGCAAGTCAGACTAGTGCGTGTTTACATAGAAAAGCAATGGAATAGTAGCGGATTTGAATGAACGAGTCAATAGCTAACAACACAAAGACATTTGAAGCAGTTTTACTCTCCACCTGCTTCCAACCTTAATCGCTGGAACCGCTCCATCTTTCAGCGTTAGACGAACTACAAATCCGGAGTTGAACTGGACCTTGTTTATAAAACGATCGTCGTCGAAATGCAGGGATCCCATTAACGCTGGGTTCTTTCGGAAGCTGTACAGGGTTGTCTTGGGTTTCCCGGAGAACCAAAAACACACATCTTTGTTGACATTGTTGATTTCGTGACGTCCTATGACTGCAGCGCAGCCAGCTTCCCTAAAGCCGAGCACAGCGCTATAATAGGCGTGCATTTGCTCTCTCACTCTAGTTGCGAGCGCGCCCTACCGGGAGAAGAGCCCGTACAAGGACATTCCGCCCCATCTGACGTCACATATACCCATACTCGAAAAAATCTTTCCTAAACTTATGAGAAACCAGGAGTATTTTTGGCACAGAAATACTCCATCAAACGTCCAACTTTTTTTTTTTTCAACTTTGCCCATGTTTAGCCTAGGAATCCAAGTCTTTAACAGTGTAAAAATCTCAGTATTCATGAAACAGCATTTCACCCCAACCCCAATTTGAATAGTGCGTAAGGTAGTTTTTGTAGCATGTAAGTTTAGGTATTGAGTAAGGTTTAATGGATGTAGAATAAGGTCATGCAGAATAAGTCATTAATACAGTTGTGCTTTATAAGTACTAATAAACAGCAAATATCCTAGTAATATGCATGTTAATGGACAACTAGTTAATAGCAAGAATTGAACCCTAAAATAAAGTGTTACCGATTTTTTTTCTTTGAGATTCATCCATTATATTGTTTACTTTATTTTTCAGTTAATCTGTGATACAATGTTGTTACACCAAATACTACATTGGACACAAATAAAAATGGACATAATAAAAACTCGTATCGATTGATTTTCAGATGGTATTTCGAGAATGTTAAAATGCGTATAGAGGCCAGGAGATGTCTGCTGAGACCCCAGAATTATGAGGGTGCGTTTCTCATCTGGAAGTGTCATGAGAATAATCAATACTACTTATCAGGTACATGTGATTCACTCACACGTTACGTCTCATGCCTACTGATTTCATTTATATACTAATTCTACACATATTTCATTTATATATATATATATATATATATATATATATATATACAGTATGCTCTTTTGCACTCTTAACTAAATTGAAAAGAGATAAATGAATTAAACCAGTATCAGTCTTAACTTTCAGAGCAGCTGAATAACATTTTCTATAAAACTGTAATGATTTCTTTTAAAGTGAGGAATGGACCTCATGCACGACATTACAGGATCAAGCAGAGAGAAACTGACAAACAGTTTTTCCTTGTTCATCATACAACTTTCCAGACCTTGCGTGAGCTGATACAGTTTTACTCTGAAAATAAAGGCGGACTCTGTGCAAAGCTTTATGAACCCTGTGTGAAGGTCAGTGAAGATTTTGAACCTACAGATTATTGAAAGCAGGGCAGCATCCTGTGATTAATTTGACTTCCAATCTGTTCATTACTCTTCTAGCTAGACCAGCCAACTCCTCTTACTCTGTCATTTGACACCAAATGGGAGGTAGAGAAAAGTTCACTGACCAAACTAAAGAAGCTCGGCAGTGGGGAGTTTGCAGAGGTGTGGCAGGGGCGCTGGAACCATACAACAGATGTGGCCATCAAAGAGTTCAAAGGTAATCAATAAATAGGTTGATTCAGTGGTTCTCAACTGGTTTTACTTCAGGTCCCATATTTTACGTTGAATATTGAGTGGTGACCCAACAGTGCTCATCATACAAAAGAAAACAAAGTGCACAACTTGGTTAGACATAAACTTAAAATTCTATTGTGACAAGCAGGACGAGCTAGAGTCATGAGCGAACAGAGCAAGGCCGGTGGCGTGATTGCAAAGGAGTGTCACCTGCGCATCACACCCTTGTATCTCTCACGGAGGAGCTCGGATGCATAAAAGGAGGAGCGACGACAGTGAAGGACGAGAAAAGTGCAGGCCTGGCCCTCGCCTGCCCTGCTTGTCACATTTATATTTTTTTACCCTTTCAATAATCTGTTTACCCAAAAATGTTCACCCAAAAATGAAAATTAGCCCATAATTTACTCACCCTCAAGTCATCCTAGGAGTATATGACATTCTTCTTTCAGACAAATAAAATCTGAGTTATATTACAAAAGTCCAGGCTAATCCAAGCATTAGAATTGGATTAATAGTTGATCTGTTTTTGAGGTCCATAAAAAGTTAATCTGCCCATCAAATAACATGCTCCACGCGGCTCTGGGGTGTTAATAAAGGCCTTCTGAAGCGAATCGATGCATTTGTGTAAGAAAAATATCCATATTTAAAACTTTATCAAGTAAACTTTCGGCCGACCGCCTTCCCTGTTCAATTTATGGAAAAATTGTTGAAAGTTCCCCTGCCGATCGAAAGACTAACACGATCAGGTAGGCTCGTCATGACGTCACGTACGCATCTTGAGTTTCACTTTCAACATTCAACACTTTTCTACGGAAGGCATGGAAGCATTCATTCATTTTGAGGTTGTGAGCCACCGTTTGAGAACCACTGACTCGTTCAACTCAAGCCAGGTTTGTGCATTTTCAGAAATATATACGTATATATATACACACAGATGAGCCAAAACATTGCATCTACCTGCCTAATATGCTGTTGGTCCTCCGCGTGCTGCCAAAACAGCGTTGTCCCACCGGGGCATGGAATCTACAAGAGCCCTGATGATGTCCTGTGGTATCTGGCACCAAGACATTAGCAGAAATCCTGTAGGTTGCAAAGTCGAGCTGTCGTGGATCAGACTTGTCGGTCCAGCACATCCTATAGATGCTCAATTGAATTGAGATCTGGTGAATCTGAAGGCCAGGACAACAACTTGAACTCTTCATCAGGTTCCTCAACCATTCCTGAACAATGTGTGCAGTGTGGCATTATCCTGCTAAAAGAGGCCACTTCCACCAGTGAACACCATTGTCATGAAGGGGTGTACCTGGTCTGCAACAATGTTTAGGTAGGTGGCACCACGTGTCATATTTTTTTCCATATGAATGGCCGGACCCAGGGTTTCCCAGCAGAACATTGCCAGAGCATCACACTCTCTCCATTGGCTTATCGTCGTCCCACACTGCATCCTGGTGCCATCACTTGCCCAGGTAAATTGTGCACACATACATGGCCCTACACGTGATGTAAAAAAAAAAAGTGACTCATCTGACCAAGCATCCATCTTCCACTGGTACAAGGTCCAGTTCTGACGCTCGTATATCCATTGTAGGCATTCTTGACAGTGGACTGGGTCATAAGGCACTCTAATTTGTCTGCGGCTACACAGCAGAAGAGTGCGATGCACTGCGTGTTGTGACATTCCTCCCATAACCATCTTTAAAATTGTGTGTGACTTGTGCCACAGTAGACCTTCTGTTGGCTCAGAATGGATGGAATAGCCTTCCTTGCACTCGTGTATCGATGAGCCTTAGGCGCCCAACACCCTGTAGCCGGTTTGTGGTTGTCCCTCCTCGGACACTGTTGGGAAATTCTCACCACTACTGACAGGGAGAAACCCACTAGCCTTGCCGTTTCAGAGATACTCTGACCCAGTCGTCTTGCCATAACAATTTGGCCCTTGTCCAAGTCGATCAGATATTTATTCCTGCAACACATTGATTACGAGAACTGTTTGTTTCCTTACCATTTAATCTACCCAGATCTTAATATGTGGCCTTGTTAGGAAATGATCAACTTCAGCTGTGACTGGTCATAATGTTTTGGCTCATCAGTGTATATAAAAAGCACAGCTCAAATTATTTTAATTGGTTTGTTTTGTGATGCAACTTTTTGTCTGTATTTTTTTTACTTGCAGTTGTCAATTATCCATATATCAAAACAGAGATTGACATCATGAAAGAGCTTCGCCATGAGCGTTTGCTGAGGCTCTATGCTGTGTGTACCACCAGTGAACCCGTCTGTTTAGTGACAGAGCTCATGAAAAATGGCTCTTTAAAGACATTTCTCATCGGTAAGTGAACTAATATTAACTCGTATGCAGATAATAAACACCACAGATACCTTTATCTTAATCTTGATCTTAACTGTCACATTGCTTTTAAAGAAAAAATCTATAAAACTAAAGAGATATACACATACGCTTTTATCTTTCCACAGGCCACAAAGAGAAACAAGATATAGAGTTTTCGCTCATGATGGATTTTGCTGTCCAGGTAACTTGATTTCTTTGAGAGTAATTCAGTTGTCTGGAATGCATCAAATATCAAAAATCATATGGCTTGGCTTAGCTTAATATGAAACTCCCACAATCTGATTTATTTCTGAATGAAACAGGATAATCAATGGGGGGAAATGTAGGACAAGATTTTATTGATTTTATCGATTAGAATGGTGAAAAGTAACTTAAGTTACGTAATCAGATTACTTTTTCAAAAAAGTAACATAAGTTACTTTTTCAAATTCATTTGACTGACAGCTCTCTTGTCCACATGTTTAGAGGAATCGTGAGTAAGAAGATGAGGGTTATTGTAATTCTATACTAAATGTGAGCATGCATTTACTCATCTCACTTGCACAAAAAATATTCGGTATTCCTCAAAATTGAATAAAATCAGTCAAATGAAATACCAGAATACTATGCAATTCTCCAATAATTACATTTAAAAAAAAACAACAAATATTTTTATGCATTTAACCTGACTTTATTGACCAATGTCTTGCTGCTGACCTTCGATGATTCAGTTAAACCATGAGCATATATGACTTTTTTGTTTTTATTGGTGAAGAAAGTTTTAAACTTTTTTCTCCTGTGTCCTATTCTTCCATTATCCAGAATGGAAGCACAGCTGAAAGGTTTGTTTGAGCTGCGCCCTCTACTGTACATGTGAATTTGCATTTTTACCTCAGCCTGAGGCTTATTATTTCAATTTTGGAGTGAAAGGGTCTTTACAATTTCACAAAAATATAACTTTTTTGTTTAAAAAAAAAGAAAGAATCCCAGCCCAGGTGAGAAGAAGACGTAACGCAAAAGTAATGCAACACATTACTTTTCTTAAAAAGTAACTGAGTAATGTAATATTGTAATGCATTACTTTCCAAAGTAACTTTCCCCACCACTGCATATAACCAAAATATATCAATATAGTCTTTCTAAGCAGTTCATAGACTTTTTGCTCCATTGGTTTATGCGGCTCGACACAGCAAAATTGATATTTTTATTAGGGGGAGAGTGTTCATTATTATTTTTGCAATTCCGTTCAGTTCTGCTGTCATGCAGGATCAGCTGCTCCTCATTATTCACAGTGATGTTTCTACATTTTCTCACTCCTCTGTCTTCCAACCCATGACCTTAAAATCAATCATCATGAAGGACATGTCTCTAAATGCACTCATGTCAGTGAGGAAAGAGGAAGCCCTCATCCATTAACCCACACATACATTAAACACTCATTCATATCTGGCACAAAGACAGCAGTGCATCTTGCTTTATTAAGGCTGATTTAAGCACATTGAGATAATACAGCAGTGCTGTATTTCATCTTTTTTCCATCAGGGATCTTTTTAGTTGATACTAAACTAAGGCTGTATCTACAGTATGTCTTGAAGAGGGGTTCGAGAGCTTCTCAAACAAGAAAAGGTGTTGGGCAGGACTTGATTTTGTCCATGGAGAATTGGAATGTGGTTTGCTATTGGTCAATCTCATGTTAGTGACAGGTTTCCACACCCTCGCACCAACACATCACAGAAGAGAAGAGGGAGGGGAAATTATTTTGATTAAAGATTACAAGGGCACATGAAAGAAAATAATGATGAGCATGAATATTTATAATAAATACTGCAATACTTTCAATAATATTGACAAGCACTGTAAAGCCACCTAAAATGTTTACTTTAAGTCAAATATTGACAAGTATAAGAATTTAGGGGGAACAGTTCAGCCATTTCTAATTATTGGGGCAGTCTTCTCCCCCTCAATGTCTATGGTGATTAAGGCCCTGTGTAAACCAAGTCTTTATTTTGTTGAATCTCTCAGATTACAGAAGGAATGATTTACATTGAGAACAAAATAGTTCACAGGGATCTGAGAGCTGAGAACATTCTGCTTACTGATATGCAAAATTGCAAAATAGCAGATTTTGGACTCGCTCAGATTAATCTACCAGGAAACAGGATTTCATCAGGTGAGATATTTGATATGTACGTTCATGCAAACAAATGATAAGACAAACAAAATATATACAACAGTTCTCATGTACCTGCAGATGTTAGGGTCCCTGTGAAATGGATGGCCCCTGAGATATTTGATAACCAGGAGTACACAAGCAAGAGTGACGTCTGGTCTTTCGGCATCCTTTTAACTGAAATCGTCACATATGGAGATGACCCATACCCTGGTAAACATGCTTATTTTGGAATATTCTCTGAAAATGGTTAAAGTCCCCCTGGAGCCAATCATTTTATCCCTTAAAACTCATCTTAGATCACCAAAATGACATGAAACGTTTTTTTTTCCTGTGAAAAAAATGATTTGTTCTTTAAAAAAGCTTGAATGTAAGTCTACATCCTTGCTTCATTTAGTATACGCGGAGTCATGAATTTGAAAAATTAGCCCTGTCCACACTCACTCGAGCTCAGAAATAGAGGGTATGCATGTGGTGTCACTGTTGGCCGCTGCGGTTACGCCCACTGAGTGGCAAAAAGTGGCAGTTGGTTTTTATTGTGAATGCCACGAAAAACACACAAAACACATCTAAAATGGTAAAGAGCTTTGATTAGATGTGTTAGATTGACTGAATAAATAGATTTGACAAGAAATCTGAGGTATATTTTTACAGACTGCCGAAAGCTAAAGAAATGAGAAGCAAATGGATCCAGGCCCAGTTCTACGGGGTGCTAGAGCTAAGCACCCTCAAATGCAAGCAAAAGCACCGTCAGTTGATACTGTAATAATATTGGCGAAACAGATTTGGCAGATTTGCAAATTTGTGTCCGAGCTCTGGAGAGCGTGAAATTCATCTATTTACAGCTTGTTTTTGAAGCTGTGAGTAACCCCCAATTTCCACCGGCTGCGTTACGGCTGCGGAACGGCTCCGCTGCGTGACAGCTCCGTGTTCCGTCGTCCGTCAATACCCACCAGGTCTGGATTTGTTGCGGAACGGCTGCGGTCATGACTGACAGCTGACGTCACGAGGCCCCATGTAATCTCGCGAATTCTGGTGTGATCGCGCGATATGCAGTTTCTATAAACAGAACTACCAAACCAGGAACAGTTTTCCATCCTTTTTAATGTTGTCCTTATAAAAAGGATGTGAGGGGTCATAGATGATGGGTTGATTCTGTACCTCAATAATCAGCATTTCTTCATCCATCGTGTCAACGGGGTTAAAACAAGCCTGTCTCCGCCCATTATGACGTTTTCAAGGTGTAGTGTAGGGAAATATGAGCGCGGTGTATTTTATTTTGAAAATTAAACGGATCTTTTATTTTGTTTCTGGCTGTTATGTTTTGTCACTCGACTTCCTGTCCTGCGTACTCTGCCCTGTAGTGCTGCGGAGCGCTCCGGCATCCGGCAAAAATAGAAGCTCTGCGTATCTGCTCCGGAGGGCTGCGGATCGCCGGAGTCGGAACGCAGCTGTACCGCATTCAGTGGAAATACACTCATTGACTTTAATGGAAACCTATTGACTCCGCCGCCGTGCCGAGCCGTAACGCAGTCGGTGGAAATTGGGGGTAATGTAGCCAATCACAGATGGGTCTTCTTCTGGTGCCCCCTCAGCACTTGGTGCCCTACGCGCAGCACGTGATATGTATGGTGGGAGCAGCGGCGCTGGGTATAGTCGTTGATCTCTCGAACGCGATTAGAATCGCACCACTCAAAACGCCAGTTTTTAGGCTATTCAGCGCTGAATTAATGCAGGTTCGCGAAACTTCTCATTAACAAACAAATTCAAGACACAATGTAAGTAAGAGATTTATTGTTGACATGACAACTTCATTTTTATAACGGAACTTTGTGAGATCGCGATGAACTGACAAAGCAACAGCATTTTAGTGATCGTAGTGATCTTGGCTCGCTTTCGAGGCTACAGTCTATAACATTCATCGAATAAAACTATTGTTGCTAAGAGGACCGACGGCCAATTGCATACTGCAAAGTTTCGGAAGTGACATCTAAATATAAATGCCTCTCTGCACGAGACAGAAATATCCTCCTGACCCAGGATAGAGGTTTTGCCTCTGTAGGACAGATTATAATTATATTTTAGCAAATTTCTCTGGCAACATACACAGTTTTAAGTCTGGATATTCTTATGAAAAATAAGACATTCTATGTCTATGTGTAAATTATTATTACACGTGTTTTTACATTACATATTGTCCCAAAACACATTATTGTGCAAATTAGATACAGTATGCATTGCCTAGAATGGGAATGGCATTTATGGCCATGTTTACACACATATTGCATAAAGTAAAATGGTATATCAAATTATTCTGTATCTTTCATTTAAAAAAAAAAATGGATTGGTGAATGGAAAATAAATCCCATTGTTTGTATATTCATGTATTTAAATGTTCTCAATAAATGGGTTCTGGTGTCCTCTACAGAGCAGAGGATATAGCATATAACATAGGAATAAAAATAAAAAGAAAAAAAGGTGACATTAGAGACATTTTTATGCTCCAAACAATGTAATGACCAAAAAAAAATCTAAATTCACAAAACCTTTTTTCTGGTTTTCAGGAAGATGACATGTTAAACTACTAGGGCTCCACTTTATATTAGGTGGCCTATATGTACTATGTACATACATAAAAAATAAATACAATGTACTTACTGTGTTCAAATTGTATTGCAAAACACCTTTGTGGATATTGAGGTGGGATACGGGTAGAGTTAGGGACAGGTGTGGTGATATGGGTAAGTTTGCATTGTATCAAATTATTAATTAAAATGTTAGTACATAGTAGTTAAGGCCACCTAATATAAAGTGGGTCCCACACTAGTAACACATTTAATTAATGTAAAGGCAGACTAATAGATTAATAGAATATTTTTGAAATTCCAATTATTGGTAAAAGTGATGACTTGTAAATAAATAATCATACATTTCTCACTGTACACTGCTATGGTTGCTTAGCCTATCTGCACTTTACTAGCGCACCCTCAGTAATTTCAGAAGCACCTTCTGTGATTTGATTCTGTAACCGGGCCTGAATGGATTACTGCAATTTACAGAAACAACTCCGGAGGTCTACTGTTGCTGTAGTGACAACCAATTGGTTGTTTGTGCTGTGAATATAAAAAAAAAAAAAAAAAAGGTTTGCTTCACTTCATACATTCAGTTTAACAGCTGTGTCCCTGAATTACACACACATATGCTTAAATAATGTTCTGAAGTATGAATTGCTGGTCAAACGCAATTGCAAAATGATCTGAATCCACTCGTGTTCTCAGTGATTTCTCAGTTTGTAAAACAAACAGACATTATCTAGAGAACAACCAGCACCGTTTTTCAGTTGTTTTCCTCTGAACATGCACTAAATGGATGTCTGACTGTTTCGTTGCTTTTTGGAGTTGTCAGATTTAAAACCTCTAGAGATAGTAGGCTTTACTCGTTCTGTGGCACCTTTGCTCTCACCGATGGTCCGAAAGGTGCGTAATAGTTACTTTTTAGTGTTAAATAAAAAACCCTTTGTCCGTACCCTCAGATGAAATCCTGTAAGTGTCCATGCTTTCTCCATCCATGCAAAAAACTTCTCAGATAATATATATTGTTTGACCAATTCAAAGGCAGCCAAAATCAGAATTTGAAATGGACTTAATAGAGTTCTCTCTATGAAAATGTTGCACTGACATACTGGCTGTTTTGCCACTCAGTCCCGGCTGAGGGGGCGTGTTCCGGCGGGAAAGTGGCAATGCATACCCTCTATACAGTCGGCCAACTTACTGAGGTAAATGCTGCACAATGGTGCTCTTTACAACGTTGGACACATAACGGTAATTAATATGATTATCCTTTTGCTTGACTACATTATTAAACAGCTAATAATGTGTTACTAATGTTACACAAACCATGTTCCCATTTGGCATCATCTGCCAAAAACGTTCTATCCTTAGAAACGCTTTGAACAACGCTTTGAAAGAATGTCAGTGGAGATTTATCATATCAACAGAAAATATACCTGGTGGCTCATGAGACTCCACTGCTTCAGAGAATAGTTAATGATATGCTAAAGCCCACCCTTACGAAAATGAACCATGGTTTTACTCCAAATAAAACCAAAAAACATAGGTTATTATAGTTAAACCATGGCAACCACAAATTAACCATGGCTTTAACCAAGTTTAACCATGGTATTTGTGGTAAAACTGTGCTTATATAAATGGTAATCAATTAGCCCAAAAAAAAAAAAACATGGTTAGTACGCTTTTACTATATTAAAACCATGATACATTTTCGTAAGGGCACTCCCGCATGGTGACGTGATTGGTTACAAGCTAGTTTGAGATGTCAGAAACACCAGCAATTTCAAACTGCATGGTTCACTGCAGTTTTAAAGAGAAAATACTCAACAATGGTGCTGACTTATGAATTTGCTCATGGTTTGTCTTAGAGCATATTAAAAAACACCACCTAGACATACTAGGCTATAAACAACATTAAAAACTTGATTTTCACCAAAGGGGGTCTTTTAAATAAAAATAAAAATCTTGGTTATGTGAACATTAGGGAGAACATTAAGGGAATGTTACGTTTTATCATTTTGCAAACATTACGGGAACGCAACTTTTGAATTTTCTCTGAAAGTTCTGAAACTAGTAATAACGTCCAACTAAAACATTTCAGAAAAGTTCCATTTGTGATGCATAAATAACATTCTTGTGCTAATGTTCTTCAAACGTTATTAAAGACCAGATAACTTTGAATGAACGTTCTACTAATGTTACTGACCGAACGTTTGTTCCTTAACTTTTTGAGAGATCCTTGCCAGAACGTTAGCCAAATTTCTGAGAACATTCCCTGTTAGCTGGGATTGTTTCTCATCCAACTCTGGTTTCTTCCTTCTACAATCTCAGGTCAAAACAAAATGACATGCGTTCGAGCCATTCAGAGAGGAGAGCGGATGCAGCGACCCCCTGGCTGTCCCGAAGCGCTCTATGACATTATGCTGCTGTGCTGGAGGTCAAATCCTAAAGAGAGGCCAACATTTACAGAGCTGCAGGAGAAGCTGATGGCTCTCATCCATGAGCCCGTTACTGAACTGGAGTAAACACTGTAGATATGAGAGTTGAGGAATACAGTAGCTTATATGTAATCAACAAGTATACATTCACTTACGTAATAGTTAATCGCACAACAAAAAAAGTACTGAAATGCATTATAAAGCAATTAAGAACATTTTAGTCCCAAATTTATATATGTACTAAAATGTTCTTAATTGTCATAAAAAACAATATTAATGGATTTTGGGGTGATGTGATATCTCGACAGGTTTCATGAGACTCATCCATATACTATACACTTCACAGGTTGATACATAAATCTCTCATGCACATGATTATGAAAGTCTATTACTAGTATTGCAAATTAGTTTTACTAAAGGTGATTATGGAGTTTCTTAGTTTCCGAAAAGCAGTTTTAATATTGCTGACTGACATTTTTTGACCAATGCTGCTGAACTAAAATAATAATGGCTGTTCTGACCACAAATGTAGAAATGGAATGTTAGCTTTCAACATTTGGTGACAGCAGAGCCATTGCAAATGAATGTTCGATTTTTAAACTTTTATGTGGACTCCTACATAAATTGTAAGAGTATGTATCTTCCATGACCTGATAAAGAACATTGTAGGGTAGTAATGTAAATCTTTAAAATGCATGGGCTGTTGCTACTGTAAGTGCACTTTTTTAAAGGCAGGTTTCCTACTTTCTTCTGAGAACATTTCAAAGGACTTTTACATTGCTAAAATGTTTTAACAGCTCTAAATACTTGTGAAATGAAAATGAAAAACGCTCAAATTATTTGACAGATTCCTAATCATATAAGAATACACTGTGACTATAATAGAAGCTTTAAAGTTCATATTATTCTTTACAATGAAGTATAGTATATATTTTTTTAACGTTCAGCATAGGATGATTTATGAAGGATCATGTAACACTGAAGACTGGAATAATGATGCTGAAAATTCAGCTTTACCATCATAGGAATAAATTACATTTTAAAATATATTAAAGGCTCAGTATGTAATTTTCAACGCTAGAGGTCACTTATAAAAAAGAAATGGTGTAGCTTGATGACGCCTTGATTTCTCGGAATCACTTCAATAGCTGATGGAAAAGAATCCGATGGGACTCGGCAAAAATCATATTCATGAATGAGCAACTGTATTAAAGATTTAATAATGTTAGTGTAGTATGTAGCAGGGTGGGGCTGGTGGTGCCGGTCCATGTCCTGGTTAAAATTGCTTGTTTCTGTGGAACATTCTTGGAAACATTTTGGATAGTTTAAGTACACAAGTCATTTATGTGGACTGTCAATGGAGTGACAGAAAGCTCTCAGATTTCATCGAAAGTATCTTCATTTGTGTTCCGAAGATGAACAAATGTCTTACAGGTTTGGAACGACATGAGGGTGAGTACTTAATGACTGAATTAAAATTTTTGGGAGAACTATTCCTTTAAACTTTTACTGTATTTTTTCTGTATTTTGATCAAATCTGATCTGAAACTGAGGCGTTGGTCTGAAAACGAGGTGTGTTCAGGTGCATTGTTGGCGCATTTTGAGGCAACTGAAAATGACTGTGCCATTGACCAACAAAAACCTGGTCTAAAGTCAATGGTGCAATATTTGTTTTGTTTTTTAAACCGTGTTAGTAATATGTGCCTATAGGCGGGTGCACAACGAGTATACAAATAGCCCTATACTCTGCTTATTACACATACACACATATGAAAAATTAAAGGATTAAAATGTAAAAGATTATTATTGTGTACATAAATATAAAAATGCCTACATGTCATAATGTGGTACACATTGGCACAGTGGTACACAGAGGAATCACTAAATTAAAGTCGCCGTAAAGGCAATTCTAAAAATATTTTCTATTCTAAACACATTATAAATGTTAGAAATGTATTGCTGAAACACGTTACAAAGACTGAACTGTGTTGTACTAAAACGGTGGCTCGATGATGCACTGGAGCCACTGAGCCAGGCCCCTCCCCTAACACTATAACAACTAGACATTCGCATCAGTTTGCCCGTTCAATTGCGCGTTGCTGTCACTACCGTTAGTTACTACAGCCTACAGTTAGCTAGTTATGCCTTCATCATGTAATAATAATACGTTTATTTTATATAGCGCCATTCTCAAACCCAAGGTAGCTTAACATAGTAGAAGGAAGCATAACAACAAACAGACAAACAAAATAATAACAATAACAATACAACAAAACAAGCTGTGTATGGAGCTATGTGTTGGGTGTAGAGGAGAAGTGATCATTAAACAAAAAGGTCTTGAGATGTGCTTTGAAGAAGGGAAGAGATGGACAGTCACGAAGAGGTTGGGGGAGGGAGTTCCAGAATTTGGGGGCCAAGGCACTGAAGGACCTGCCACCCAGGTTGGAGAGTCTGGTGCGGGAGATGACTAGGAGGTTTTGGTCAGAGGATCTGATACCCCTTTTCCACCAAAGCAGAGCCAGAGCTAGATTGGAGCCAGAGCCTAGTTCCAAATCGGTTCTTTGTGTTTCCACACCCAAAGCCCCAGCTCCGAGCCAGGAAAATTGGTTCTTAAGTAGCACCAAAACATTGCTGGGCTAGAACAGGGCTAGAAGTAAGAACCGATTACGTCAGGCGCTGGGGGCGGGGTCAACAAGACGAACACAGACTTGAGATCCGCCATTGTTGAAATAGCAGCTAATGGAGCTAACAGCTGCTGCTTGTTTGTAATCTCCGTCTATACAAATTACGGCGAACTGCACGAATGCGTTGGATTTGCTGTGTTTTGATGCCGATGTAGGATCGTAAAGCCATGGGAATCAATAGTAACGCAACGTTTGCATTGTTGATGGAAGGCTTGTTCGCAGCGGTGCTGTGCAGAGACCGATCGTCGTATGAAAACGAGTCCAGCGAGAGCACACGACTCCTTATGCTTTTGATTCACTCATGCGGTTTTTTTAAATATTATACGTGGATCGGTCTGCGCAGCGCCGATGCATCTCAAACAAGCCTGGTGTGTGTGTGTGTGTGTTTCCCGCTAGCGTTGCTGAGAAAGATGAGACGTATACAGTGACGTAAGACCTGGCTCTGTTGTGGCTCTACTAGCCTGTGGAAACGCAAACGGTTCTTAGCAGGCTCCTCAGATGAACCAACTATGAACTGGGACTAGCTCTGGCTCCGATCTAGCTCTAGCACTGCCTTGGTGGAAAAGGGGTATGAGTGAGCGGGAGGGAGTGTAAGGGGTCAAGAGGTTGCAGATGCAGGGGGGAGCAAGGTGGTGGAGGGCTTTGAAAGTGAGTAGTAGTACTTTGTATTTAATCCGGGACGGAACTGGTAGCCAATGGAGTTGATGGAGAATGGGGGTGATGTGTGCCGATCGTTTGGTATGGGTGAAGTGCCTGGCTGCAGAGTTTTGAATGTATTGCAATCTTTGAAGGGATTTAGAGGGGAGACCAAGGAAGAGTGAGTTGCAGTAATCTACACGGGACATAATGAAGGAGTAGACCAAAGTCTGTGCATCACTAACAGAGAGGAAGGGTCGGAGGCGGGCAATGTTGCAGAGGTGAAAGAAGGCAGTCTTAGTGAGTGATTTGATATGAGGATCAAAGCTGAGGGTTGACTCAAGTTGAATGCCAAGGTTGTGAGAGTGTGAGGTTTGGAGAGCATGCTTTTGGGGCCAATCAGCAGAATTTCTGTTTTATCTGTATTGAGTTTGAGAAAATTGTTTTGCATCCATGATTTTAAGTCAGAAAGGCAGTCAGTGAGGGAGCGTGGTGGGGGGTCAGAGGGAGAGGGAGTGGTAAGATAGAGTTGAATGTCATCTGCATAGCAGTGGAAATTTAGACCATGTCTGCGGATGATCTGGCCAAGAGGGAGGATGTATATGAGAAAGAGGAGGGGCCCAAGAACAGAACCCTGGGGGACACCACGAGTGACAGGAGACTTGGTAGACTGATGTGGACCAAGTGTGACAAACTGTTTTCTGTTAGTGAGGTATTACTGAAACCAATTGAGGGCTGTGCCAGAAACACCAATAGCAGACAGACGAGAGATTAGAACATTGTGGTTGATGGTATCAAAAGCAGCACTAAGGTCAAGGAGGATGAGAATGTTAAATGAACCAGAGTCAGCAGACAGGAGGAGGTCATTAACTATGCGTAGTAGGGCAGTCTCTGTACTGTGACATGAGCGGAAGCCAGATTGAAAAGGCTCATACAGGTCGTGGTGGTTGAGAAAGGTGTGTAGTTGTGAGGCCACCACTCTTTCCAGTACCTTGGCCAGGAAGAGGAGGTTGGAGATAGGGCGGTAGTTTAACAGTGATGTTGGGTCGGAATCAGGTTTTTTGAGAATGGGTCTAACTGCAGCAGTCTTGAGAGCAGCAGGCACAACACCAGAGTTGAGGCAGGTATTTACAATCAGTGTAATGGGTTCAGATAGGGATGTGGCCAGGCCTTAAGTAGAGGGGTGGGGACAGGGTCAAGCTGACATGATGAGGAGTTTGACTTAGTAATGTAAATGCATTTTACCTGATTGTAAAACTTACAAAAACAAAATCACTGATATGAAGAAGAGGTGGATTAATTTTGTGAACAGCTACCATGATCACCAACAATATCTGCCTCTGCAGTGATCGTTTTATACCGGATAGTTTTACAAACGTTCATCGATTCGGAGACAACTGGGATACACAGATAATCCACTGCAGAATGGGGCCGAACCGACTATCTCCCACCCCGGCCTTCATCCGCCCGTCCGGCCAACATTTGGTGCCATCGTTGCAGTACGTGCCACTGCACAGTTGTCTTGTGTGCTTACTGCAGCCTTCCCCCCAGTGGGCGTGGTTTCAGCGCAGACAGCGGACACGCCCCCAGCGTTTGAGAGCAGATAATACTGCTTATTTTTTCAAGATTTTGCTTGCCGTTTTTATTTTTTTTTATTTAAATTTGACACACATTTAATAACACATTTTTCTGTGGTGTGACAAACTCAGAACAAATATATTAATTTTAAAACAATACATTTTAATTTCATCTTTATTTGAGTAAAGTTTTTTTTTTACATTTAAGTACAGTGCAGTTTTAATTTAACTTTTAGATAAAACGCATTTTAATTTAATCATTATTTAATTATTTTATTTACCTGTATGTAAGCACAGTACAGTGTTAATGTATAAACTATGTATTTACAATGTAAAAAGTGGCTGACAACAATACATATTCCAATTAGGAATAAACTGCCTCGTTTTTGAACTGCAGAGCTGTAGCTGAATTGTTAGGCCTACTACGATACTATATTTTAATGTTGGTCATTATGGTGGTACTTGGAGAGCCAAATATTTTCTGAGGTGGTACTTAGTATAAAAAGTTTGAGAACCACTGGTATAGTCATGGCATGTATCAGAATTAGCCTACCTTTTTGCAATAATGACAAGCAAGTAGGCGTCATTACACGAGCAGATCGGTTTCCACGAGCAGATCGGCTTCCTCGCTAGAGAATCGTTCAGTTTTTCTGCTTGCAAATTTCGCCATGTAAATTACGAAACCGCAATGGAGTGAGCGCAACTGGCTTTTAAGTTGTTTCAAATCTTTATGAATTTCATTGTTTTGCTGAACACAAAGTAAGATATTTGGAAGAATGTTTGTAACCAAGCAGATCTTAGCAGCCATTAACTATCATAGTATCCCCCCCCCCCCCCCCACTATGGTAGTCAATGGCTGCCGAGATCTGCTTGGTTACAAACATTCTTCCTAATATCTTACTTTGTGTTCATCAGAACAAAGAAATTCATAAAGATTTGGAACAACTTGAGCATGACTAGATTTTCATTTTTGGGTGAACTATCCTTTTAATGTTAACCCTTCTCTGGCCTGTGGTTTCAAAACACAACACAAGGGGGCATTACATCAGGAATGAATGGGATCGATAAACACAGTATGTGAGATTAATGGTTTCCTGTAAATTTGGTATGACAGTCTATGCACACTGCTGAATGATATACATGCTATTGACTAATAGCTGTACTAGATTAATGACTGATGCAAGTCAACCTCAATCCTCTCACCCAGCTAACGATACTCCCAATGCAATGGCAATGAGATTAGAATGACGCAAGCAACTCAAGCTGCTGAACTCAAACTCTGCAGCAAGTACTTGTGCTTAAGCGTGTGTACACAACAATATCACTTAATACATGAAGGACAAAACAGAAGAAGCATGTTTGACAATGAAGAACGTCATAATAATTAAAAAGAAACATGTTCTAGTGGTGCTTACCTGTGCAAAAATTGCCTGTTAATTTTATGCAAGGCAAAAATCTGTAAATCTGTTTTGTGGAATTATGTGTGTTTGGAGCACAAACAGTATAGGATAAATTATATATACATTCTGTAGATGCAAACACTTTTAGCTACATAAAAAATCTGAACAAATATGACACCACTCTTTCAGGTCAAAAAACTGCCATGGCGGAAGAGAATCTTGCTGAGCAAGTCAGTTAGTTAAATTGTTGACAAGAGTGTATAGCCAGATTCCTGAAGCAACACGTAATGGTGTTTGGTGACATTGGAAGGTTTGTCACAATTGTTCAAGCATTCTGTAGTTGCATACTGAGCATGTTTCTGGCCTTATGGATGGAAATTTTATAATAAACCCCTAAACATGTGCAATAATAAGCAATCATCACTAAATATTATACCGCTGTTTAGTTACCTGTGTCGACATTGCCCTGTTATGAAACCAACAAATGACATTCTCAGAATTGAGCATTTATTAAATGTTACAATACAATAGCAACATACAACAAACCTTGGTCAAGGATGCTTTTGACCACATCTACCAAGATGTTTTACCATGTAAAATGCTGCTTCAAGCACCACTTAGCAGCATAAGGAAATCTTTTGACTTCAGAAATAAATAAGTCATTTCGAAATATACAGTCATGGTTGCTGCTGAACTGAATGTCTCTCAAATAAATTCAGGTAATAGACCATTCTTACACATCTGCAATTATATAATTTGAATGTGAACTAAATGTAATGCAATGCTAACCTTGATTGAGGTTTGGCTGAACAATGCATGTGAATAATAATACTTTTAACATTCAGCACCCTGAGAATTCAATATTTATCAGTACAATGTACATTCTGTGACTGCATGTAAGACTCCGTATATACAGTATTTCACTGCCTGTGTATATGTTTCCATAGGTTAAATACAAGTCAATAAAAGTCTGGTCTCTTTAACTTTATAGCAGTTTCAATAAAATAGCTTGACTACATGGAAATATACAGAATTGTCCAATATATAGTTTTGAATTCTCTTCAAAGTTTCTCTTTAGATCTTTAGATGTCTTTGAAGTCGGTGAATGAATTATCTCAAACATTAAAGTCCCATCTAAAGGAACATTAGTGATCAAAAATAAAGTGCTTTATATTAGGTTTAATCAAATTGAATATTAAAATGATTTATTGTTCACCATAACATCATTTTCCATCCTTCGTATTCTTTTGTTTATTGGCCCTGTTGCTTATTTTAGGAGACACTTGCCATTCAGGCAAGCCATTGCACATGTCCTTTTGGTTTCCTGGTCCATTTGGCTCCTTGTATGGTGGCTGTTTAGTAATCACAACCATGGTATCTCCTTGACTTTCAACACTCTCCATGAAACTCTGAAGATCCTTCAGTTTAGCTTGTGCTGTCTGATTTGTGCAGTTCTCCACAGATCCTGGTTGAGATTCCATTGATGTTCTAGTTACCTGTTTTGCTAGTGTGCTCTCACAGACATCAGCAACAGTTTCATCAGATTTATAATTCTCAAAATCTTCCTCAACAGAGCTACATTTGTCCGTTTCATTTTCTGTGTCTCCTCTGACCTCAACCTCGAGCTTTACCTTTGGCACAATGGCTTTTTCCTCAGGCCGGTCCACGTCCTGTCCTGTGTCTGATGTCCCATCTTCCTCGACATCGTCCTTCGCAGATCCATCTTGGTTTCCATCTGTATTCTCCTCACTGGCAGACTCTTCATTTGGTGTCTTATCTGACTTTTCACCTTCAGTAGTTTCAGGTGTATTGTCTTTATTTGACTTGGATTCACTACCATCTTCTGCAGACTTGTCTTCTGTATTCTCATCCCCAATCTCAGTTTCTGCTCCATTGTCACCTGATTCAGTTTCCTCACCAGTTTCTGTCATCTCATTCTCTTTTTCTGCCTCTGCAGCTGTATCACTATTTTCTGCATTTGCTGCATCTCCCTCAAGACTGTCTTTCTCATCACCATCCTCTTCTGTATCTCCCTTTTCACTTTCTTCCTCAACAAACTCTACTTTATTTTCCCCCTCAGTGTCACCATTTGCCACTTCTTTTGCATGCTCACCTTCTTTCTCCTCATCTTCCACATCACCAGACTCTCTTTTGTCATCTGTTTCCTCTTCATTTGGATCTCTTTTCTCAGAGTCTAAAGATACATCTTTGATGTTGTTTGTGTTTTCACCTTCATCTACTGCATTATGAGCACCATCTGGCTCTTCTTGATCAACATCATGGACTCTAGTATCATCATTCATATATCCTACCTCTTCATGAACCACTTCTAAGTTGTTTTCTTCTTTTTCAACTCCACAACTCAAGTTGGTTGTGTGTTGTTCTTCCGGCTTTGATTCTAGAGGTTTGGCTGGATCCTTTTTCATTTGTAAAATTTTCCGCAGATCAAATTCCATCATAACTGGAGCAAAACTCAAAACCTGAGCTCGCTGGACCGCTCTGGATTCCATTTTCCTTTTCATGCATGCATCGCATGGGCAGTATTCATCGTCACTGCGTTGATCACTGTATTCAGTACCTGATGCAGTGTAATTTTCCTCACTCCTTGACATGGAGATGGACTTGTTCCGCATGACACGAAGACGTTTGCGTCGCTGCTCAGTCTGGACTGTTGACTCTCTCGATAGATTATTTCCCGGAGGTTTCGGACCCCTACCAACCCGACTATGGATTTTTTGCAGTTCTCGGTTAATACTTGATTGAATCCGTTTGTGTACTTCCTCTTTCAGTTCGCTGATCATTGTATCAAGCATCTCGTTGTCATCCAAATCCCACCTCACTTTGAACTCTGCCATTGCATCTGCATAATGTAACATGAATTGCTTTTCTAGCTTTTTTAATAAGCTCAGTACCCAAATGGGATCTGGGTCTTGTGAAACTCTTTTAGTAAGCGGAGCTCTTTGAACAGACGGTGGAGTTCCTGAGCTTGTATTTTCTAGAGATTTAATTGTGTAACTCTCATTCCCAGAGCTCTTATAAGAGGTTGTTAGTGGTGTTTGATCTGATTCATTCTTATTCTCACTGCTTTCAACATCTTCTTTGTGTAATATGCCATTTTCTTGGTCATTATCCAGTTGTGTATTTACTGGACTCCCCTGTACTCGCTCTGCAATGTCTGGAGTTAGTGGATCTGAAAGAGCTTTGGATGGATCTAAACAGTCACATGCAGGAGCTGTAGACTTTTCTTCATTTTCTTCTTCAACTTTATCTTGCACTGAGGCCTCTCGTTCTGCAATTGGTGGTATTGTGCCAAGAGTGGTCTCTATTTTTTCTACAACACCATTCATGCTATCTTTAACAGAGCCGGCGGAGCCGCTGCTTACATCGACCCCAGATGAAGACCGTGGGTTAAATTCATCCTCAGCTAAGTGATTCTCCTTTGTGTTCTGCTTTTTCTGTTCATCCTCAGAGGGCTTTTGGAGCCAGAGTGACTGTAGGATCATCATGATTTCATTATATTTACGATGCTTTTCGCTCTTAGAGTCTGAGTCAATCAATCGTAAATTTGCAAGGCAATCCAACAGCCCTTGAGCCGACTGGCTTAATTTTCTTCCATAAACAGGGGAGACTTCAGGTAAACTACTGGATCTGTCTAGTTTTGGACCCAGTAAAACCTTCATGACCTGAACCGAAGAATGACACTGCTTTTGTAAACTGTCTTGTTTGGTTAATGCTTCAGGGTCGGAATCCATTTCATGAGTTTCCAATTGTGCTTTTTCACCAAAACTGTCGTTGTTTTCCTGCTGAATATGATACTCATCTGCTTGATCCTCATAAGGTTCCTCTACCTCATTTATGCTTTCTGGTGCCTCACCTTTGTCCCTTTGAGAAGTGTCCTCACCACCTTGAGCCAGGGTCATATATTCAGTGAGTTTGACATCCATTTCATAAACATGGCCTTCAATGGGAATGTTCCTGAGCCAGTCATTCACAACTTCTATAGGGGAAGCGTTCGGTAAGCATGACGGCATCAGTTCCTTGTTGTTGCATTCCGATGAGATGGTGACTTCCCTGTGTTTGCTCCTGCTGCTTTTTTGGCTTTTATTTTCTACATTGTCAACATTTTTGCTGGAGGCAACTGACTTTGATCCTCTGCTCACTGGTCTTGCATTACCAATAATATCTCTCAACAAATCTGCTGCTGAAAGTGCCTGCGATAAAACACTGTTACTTGAGGAATCAGGATGCTTGACTGATGTTTTTTTCTTGTTTGGCTTCTCTTGTGGTAGACTTCTACAATTTTGGGAAATATCGGACATTGCAGCTGAATTCGGCCTGGATGCATAATTTTTCACAGATCTTCTGTCTGGTGTGGATGTTTTAAGAGACTTAACCATGCCCCCCAAATCGTCTCCGTTATATTTTATATTCAGTTCATTCATTTCCAAACATTGGGAAGAAGATTTAGATCTTTTATCACTCTCTCTAGTACTTTGACCATTTTTGGACCTCATTGAATGTTCAGAGGTTTTTGATGCATGTAAACAGTCACTTGCTGACGTATCTTTTCCAGAGGCTGTTTCACTTTGGTCATGTTTCAAGGACGTTTCTGTTATTTCTGCATGGTTGGTGTTGTTGACAGCTTCACAATCTCTCCCTTTCATAATTGTATTTTTAGCACTTCCCTGTGAAACTCTGGAGGGTGCCTTACTTCGTGAAGATGACAGTGACAAAGTGGAGGGCACTCTGATGTTGTTTTCATTTAAGTTGCTCCCCGACTTGTGGCTTTTCTTCAGTTCTGCTGACATGATGCTTTCAGTTGAGACAGGCGAGATGGCTTGAACAGGAGTCTTGCAGTTCTTGTGATGGGACTTTTTGGGTCTGTCAGAAATTGCAGAGTTCACAGACGCTTCTGTCTTTGGCCTTTCCTCAGTATCCACTCCATTTACACTCTCTATCTTATGTCCACCGTCCTCTGTGGTGGCTGACATGCCACTGACTGATTGTTCATCAAAGTCATCATCCTTGTGCTCTTCTCCTAATCCAAGAGAAACAGATGTTGTTGATGTTGGGCTTAGAGGCTCATCAAACTTGTTGCCTAACGACTTAATGTTATTTGTAAAAGATTTAGCTGACAGCTTTGATTTTCCTGACAAGCTGTCTTCAGATTCATCGTTGGCATCCTCGTTTTGCTTCTCAGGATTTGTCTCTCTCAAATTACCACTTGCTGTGCTGTGACAATTACATTTACTGGATCTCTGGGATTGCAAGGAGCTTTGGGATACATTGGAGCTTACTGACATCCCACTTGTTGCTCTGCTATCAGTCTTAATTTTATTGTCATGGTTTGATCTAGGAGATGGAGACCTCTTTGTCCTATGCAATGCAGATGTCACAGTTAAGGCATTCTGTGTCATGTCTTTGTCGTTCTCCATTTCCTGGAATGTAGGGCTCTTTGCACCGGATTTGACGGATCTTTCAGAGCAGGCAGTAGACTTTTCTGAGGTCTGAGACATTCTGCTGGTAGTTCTCTTTGACACAATTTTTGAATTTGCACATTCTTCAAGTGTTACATCATTTGGTACTGAGGTAACTGTGTTTTCTGAAACATTGTGGTTTGATTTGCAGGACCTACAAGACCCTTTAGACGCATTTGTTTTAACAGACATTGCACTGGGAACTCTTTCATTAGATTTAGACTCTGTAGTTGAATGCTTTGAGGATGCATTTGACTTTACAGTAGTTTTTGAGCACTTGGACAGTGAACTGCATAGTCTTTCCTCTGAGGTTACTTCAGTTTCCAGCTCACACTGAACATCAAAACTGCTGGACTTCGGAGTGGCTTTGTCTTGTAAGTCGGAACAAGATTCGACAGACCTAGTTGTTTGCTCTGATTTATGTGATGGATGTTCAGAAGATTGGTTTGATTTATTAGACATGGCACTATTCGATCTCACTTCTTGAAGAAAATCTGTGTATTGTTCACAATGATTATCTGACGTAGTATGATTTTGTGTAGCAGCACATTCTGATTTATCACCCTGAGAATTAAGTAGCTTTGATGGCACTTCCTCTAAATCTTTTGGACTACAGTATCTAGGCATTTTAGCTTTCTCTAAATGTGCAGATTTTGATTTGTGGGAGGTCCTTGATGCAGCTGATAAATTTGAATGGGCAGAGATTGAGCTGACAGCTCTTTCTTGGCTTTTTTCTCCAGCTTCATCTGTTTTTGTCAGGACCAAGGCTGGTGTGGGCTCTCTCTCTGAAATAATAAAGTCTGACCTGGCTGACATTGCTGATGTGGCACTTTTGTTTTTTTCTTCAACACTTTCTGTTTCATTTTGTTCATATTTCAATGATTTCCCAACAGAACACATTTCATGAGCAGAGCAGTTGGACTTTTTGGAGATTTTTGAAGTAGAAGAGACATTTGAATTTTTAGACAGTGCAGACTCAGAGCGTTCCCGTGTGGCTTCCACTTCTAATGTATTATTAACTGGTTCAAAGTTTTCATGAACATTTGAAGTGTATGCAGCAGATTCATTTGACTTCAACAATATGGAATCAGCTTTCTCTGGTTCGCTTCCCTCTGTATTCTCAGTCAATCTTTTATTCACTCCACAGCATGAACATATAGCAGACTCACCAGATCTTCTTGACACACCTGATGTGGCACTTAAAGATCTGTTTTCAGCGTCACCATCACATATCTCCAGAGCATCTGATGCATTAGTTCCAGGGTTGCTTGTTTGGCCTCTAGATTTACAAGATGCTTGGCTATGTCTAGAAATTGTACTACAAGCCCTCCCCTTAGGCCTGTGCTGGCGACCAGATGAACATGGATGGGATCCACAGTGACATGAATGGGATCTGGAGGACACTTTTGAAACTGGAGATGTAGTACTCATCCTGTCTGGCTCTACTGGTGCTGCAAAAGTGGTTTTATACTTTTTGGGCTTCAGTGAGTGAACAACACTGCTTGATTGTTTACTTGGAGGTCTGGGGAACAAATAAGATCTTGGTGAAGTCTGGCAGCCACAACAATGAACACATTTGGGTTGATCATCACTCTCAAGATGGTCACTTTGAGACCAGTGTGATGCTCTTGAGATGCTTGGAGGAAGCTCATCATAATCATCATCCTGATCTTCCTTCAAAGACTCAAGCACTTTGGACGAGTTGCTGACTGCAGAAATCGGACGCTCTTCCATGACCTTAATGACCTCACAATGTGGAATAGGAAAGATTTCAGGTTCTATATGAGAACATCTACTTTTAATGTGACTCTCACAGCCATCTTCACAAGATCTCTTGCTCTTTGACGTGATTCCCGCAGATGATACTTCACTTCGATTGCAGCAATGACTTACAGCACAGTATTCTACTCTGGTGTCCCCTTCCTCCATTGTCTGCTGAAAGCATGAGGCCTTTTCCACCACATGCTCAGTGTACTCCCCACTAGAGCGAGAAATCGTGTGCGTACTATCCACCGATGACTTTTGGCATACAACTCTGTGAGATGACCCACTGGAACTGGGTGATTTGCAGGCCCCCAGGTCTTTGTGCATGGGGTTTTTCCAGATGTCGTACTCTTGGCAGTGGTTGCAACAGTTCTGACAAAGTGACTCCTCAAGATGCTTCTGATGCAGCTTTGTTGCAAAGGCTTCATCAGTCTCCTCAGATGCAGAGATGGATGGGTCTGAATACTCAGCTTTAGCTTGAAGATAATCGCCTTCTTTTACAGAGCCAGAGTCATTCACTTTTGTAGATGACTTCTTGATCTCGGTGGACCACTGGAGAGTCTCATCGTTAAAAAGCCGAAAGCGAACCTTCATCTCCACAGAAAGGCTGCCGTCTTTGTTAACAAGCACTCTCTTCTCAATGTCATCATTCACTGCGACTTCTTTAATGTAAGGACAGGTGCTGACGCAACCGGACTGTCCTGGTGTCATGCATAATCCATTCTGATAGGACTTTTCTGAAGAAAGAGAGAATCTTGTAGATCTATTACTGGAGTCGGATCTTGGATGGATGATGCTTTTCTTTGTCTCCAGGCCAAAGTTAACTGTTAAAACAAAATAATTGAAAAATATTAATAAATTAAGAATAATAACAACATATTTTCAACATGCAAATATAACAAAGCATATTTTCAACATGCTCTTGATTCAACAGCGCTGACAATACATTAACAGCATTTGAGTTGGTGGTGGATGGTTGTTCCACCTTCAGTCTATTATTAGAGGCATGTGGGTAGATGGGTTGTTAATCACTATAATGATTCACCTAAAACAAATAAATGTAAACGATCGTTAACCAGAACTGTGTACACAATAAGAGAAAATGTTTACCATTCTTTTTGCTTTCATGACCTTCACTGCAGAGACTAGAGTGAGACCTTGTGCCCATTCCTGGAAGCTTTTCATCTGAGAGCTTCTTCAAACTTTCCATTAGCAGTGGTCTGAAGGGTTCTCGACCCACACAGACCAACACACTAGGACACTGCATCAGACTCTGAATACTGTCAATCTATGGAGAACAGTGAATAAACATAAGACAAAAGACATATAATGAGTCAAATCCACTTAGAGACAAATACTTAAAGGGTTAGTTCACCCAAAAAGGAAAATAAATGTAATTTATTACTCACCCTCATGCTGTTCCACACCCGTAAGACCTCCGTTCATCTTCGGAACACAAATTAAGATATTTCTGTTGAAATCTGTTGGCTCAGTGAGGCCTGCATAGCCAGCAATGACATTTCCTCTCTCAAGATCCATTAATGTACTAAAAACATATTTAAATCAGTTCATGTGAGTACAGTGGTTCAATATTAATATTATAAAGCAACGAGAATATTTTTGGTGCGCCAAAAAAACAAAATAACATCTTGTATAGTGATGGCTGATTTCAAAACACTGCTTCGTGAAGCTTCGGAGCGTTATGAATCAGCGTATCGAATCAGTGGTTCGGAGCACCAAAGTCACGTGATTTCAGCAGTTTGGTAGTTTGACACACGATCCGAATCATGATTCGATACGCTGATTCATAATGCTCTGAAGCTTCATGAAGCAGTGTTTTGAAATCGGCCATCACTATGTAAGTTGTTATTTCGTTTTTTGGGCACACCAAAAATATTCTCGTCACTTTACAATATTAATATTGAACCACTGTACTCACATGAACTGATTTAAATATGTTTTTAGTACATCAATGGATCTTGAGAGAGGAAATGTCATGGCTGGCTATGCAGGCCTCACTGAGCCATCGGATTTCAACAAAAATATCTTCATTTGTGTTCCGAAGATTAACAAAGGTCTTACGGGTGTGGAACGGGATGAGGGTGAGTAATAAATTACATTATTTTTTTTTGTGGGTGAACTAACTCTTTAATATCACTGTCTACATAGGCAGCTACCTTCTAACTTCAACATTTTGGGCCCTATCTTGCACCCAGCGCAATTGACTTTCTACACCGACGCATGTGTCATTCCTATTTTGCACCCGCGCAAAGCGCGCTTTTCCCTCCACAGAAGCACGTCGCTAAACTAGTGAATGAACTTGCGCTCCCTGGGCGGTTCAGCGCAAAAAAAGGAGGCGTGTTCCGGCGCAAACAATCCCTGGTGCTATTTTGCTGTTCCATTAAACAATTGCGCCACTGACCAGAAAAAACCTAGTCTAAAGTCAGTGGCGCGTTGCGCGTTGTTCATTATGCTATTTTAAGGGCGCATGCTTGACCATAGCGTGCACAACGCGCATACACTTTGCTCATGTAATCTACACAGATGCAACAGTTATTTTTGCAAATCATAAATTGTTACACTAAAAAAATATTAACACATGAGATGACGGAAATCATTGTGGTGTGCCACGAAGAAAAGAAATAGGCATAAATCTAGCTTACAAATTATTCAGGCTAATTATTTATTTAACCGACGCTATTTTGGGTGGGTTTCTCCCATCCCCATACAACACAACTTCTCTGTCTTTCACTGCTCTTACAAGAACATCAGTCTCCTCGGCTGTGAACCGCTCCTGGCGTGCGCCTGGTAAATACGCCATAATAATAGCAATCCATAATGGAACTTGCGCACCTGCTTTTAAAGGGAATGTTGGATGACGCTCTGATTGGTTTATTCACGTTACGCCCAAACCACACCTATGAATAATGAAGCTACTTCAGACCAACCCATTTTAGATTTGCGCCGGGCGCAAGAGCCATTTATCCCGCCGGGAAAATAGCAACAGCGCCGAGACCCGCCCACAAAGTTACTTGCGCTTTGCGCTTTGACACTTGCGTTTCAGATCGTTAAAATAGGGCCCTTTAACTGAAATTGAACCATTATTAGTGACTGATCTAAAATGCTTAAAACGGTTTCACTAATAGATTCGTTTTAGAATTGTGAACTCCTAAATCATCAAAACTCAAACATAATGGTTCTCTCCAATGACAATAGCAGCACATTCATGTATATAAATATGTAAATTAACAAATTAAACACAAAATGCTGATTTTACATGTTAAGAGATAGTTCAACCAATAATGAAAACTCATTTAATCCTCTTAATATTTTTTCAAACCTGTATGACTTCCATGCAACACAAAAGGGAGATGTTACTATATATGAACATTGCATGGGGTTGTCAAACTCCAAAAAGGACAAAAATAGCATAAAATATGTTATAAAAATGTATTATTCGCTGAAGCTATTGCCCTATAGTGTTTAAATAGTGCACACACACATTCAAACATTTGGTTGTGAGACACGTAAAAACCATTGGAAACTGGTACCATCAATACAGAAAATGTTCATGCACAAAGAAGATTTAGGAGCTATGGTGAAGAGCAAGGTTTTCAGTAAATAATTACTTTTTGATAAAATCCGTCATAAAAAGTCATATGGATTTTTTATGATGTCTTTTCGTCCTTTATAGTGCCACTGGTCACTAAATATATGGAAGAACAATGTTAACATACTTTAATTTCTCCTTTTGTATTAGAAGAAGAAAAAATCCTATATTTCTGGGAAGCAAAACGTTTTTGGGTAAACTATCCCTTTAAGATACATTTCGATTAGTAGCTAGAACAACATATACAGTATATCCCAGGGCTGGCAGTTCTGTCCTGACCTGACATCTGCCTCTTAAAATACTTGACCTGGCTAATTAAAGAATGGCTGAAGAAATGAAATCCTTCCTGACCTTGCGTCCCTCCAGAGTGTAGAGTTTCTTGACATGACACTGCATGAGTTCTGAAATCTCGTCCATGAAGACACGAAGACTTCGAGTAGTTCGTCTGCTCAGAACGATGGATCGCCTAACAGTAGGGTCATTGTTTTTCACTAGAACAATCCTTTTGGGGTGCCGATAGTGGTGCTGATGTCCCGAGGGGGGCTCCTCAGGTCGGGAGGGCTTCCGGCGAGTATTATGTGGGTGGCTGTGGTGGTGCCAGACCGCCGGCCTCTTCCCTGCAGCTTCTATGTTGATTGGCTTGACATAGCGGCGGTCAGAGCACAAGTAACAGCCTCCGTCCTCTAACTGCTCTAAATGTTTAATGCTGTGGGTGCCCCTGGGGGTCGTGATAGTACGTACACCAAAAGGCAGAGGGACCTTTTGGGAAAGGTCATCCAATAAAGCATCAAAGCATTTGAAGCTGCGTTTATGGATGGCCATCTTGACCCCTTTGAACTGACCGTCGCCACTCTTGTAGAAGGTAATTCTCTTGGCTGGGCAGGCCGCTTTCACGCTGGAGCCAAAAGACGACGCTGGAGGATGAGGAAAATGTTCATTCTGAAAATGGTTACCAACGTCGAAGGAGCCTGGGGCTGCCCTCTGCATCTCTCCTCCACGTCAATTCAATCTGTAGGGAAGAGTTTGGAAATGTAAATGACATTATCTGAAACCCATAAACTTAGAAAGAAATTTGATTAAATGGAGATCCTAGTAATGTCTCTGTTTTGGGGTTTGAGGAGAAGTTTCAACAATGTCTCAAATTGTGCAAAGATTTGCAAAGAAACCACAGTCTGTAATCAGAATATTTAATCTAAACTCAAACATTTCCTCCAAATCCACATTCATTTCATTGCTCTATAGTCTATATGTTAACAATGACTCAGATGTTTCTATTATCTATTCTGCCAATGATCTATTCTGAGAAACATGTGAGACAAATTGAGAAACATAACTGAGAACTCTTCTATGAACAGAACACCAAGATTAAGCCTAAAACCAAGAACGATAACTATATTAGCATCCTCACTAGTGGACGATATCAGTTTACAATTTACTGTAAGTGTGCACTGCAGTTTTTATCATTGCTTTAAATAATTGAGTTCTTTCAATACTGGAGGATTCTGATCTGGCTGGAAAAAAATCGTTCTGAAAGTGATTCCGATTATATAATTTCTCTGTGTGCCGTAGTCGTTATAGTTGTGGTGGACACCATGGTATTATAGAAAACAAAGATACTGTGATAATTGAAATCCAGTCATGCCATGAGGACTTTCAACTTTTCAGTCAACACTGTATTACACTTTTAAATGACGTTATATAGTTCAAGCAACAACAAAACTAGGCCCCAATCCAGAGGTTAATCTCATGCACTTTGGGAAACAGTTACAGACTATTTTAAATTGCATTTAGTTCTTAGTCCTTAATAGGCACTTTAATCCAACAATTAAAGAAGTTCAAGAACAGCATCTCTGAGCAAAGTTTTTGAACAAAATCATTTTATGTATTAACTGAGAGCAAAGAGAGTTTTATCAGATTTCTTATAATGAAATTTTGACAAGTAAAAGTGTATCTGGAGGTAAAATCAGTCCAGATTGAATAAAATGACAGTCTATGTTCTAATAATATTGTACATAATGTAGATAATATGTAGATGATTGATCTATATTTGACCTCAAAAGTCATCACATACTGCCTCAAGCTCATGTTTTCACTGTACAATTTGCTTCATCAATAATTATACACACACACACACACACACACACACACACACACACACACACACACACACACACACACACACACACACACACACACACACACACACACACACACACACACACACACACACAATTAAAATAGCATTAGTTCTGTAGCCCTGCTCACTATAAACATCTATAGTATATAAAATATATATATATAATATGAACAATATACTTACATTTACAGAATACATCATCATATCTGATGCTAAAAAAACTGTATAAAAATGAAAAATAAAATAAAATCTGACTATACAGAGCAACGTTCCAGGTAGCATCCAAGTACACGACTGCTACAGGGACACAAGTTTAAAAGCCCTCCCACAAACGGTCTGGCCACTAATCAGGGCCTTTGGCAGCTAAGGATAGAACGAAAAGCTTCTTTAATCATCTTGAGATTTCGCTAAAGTCTAGGGGAGCGTGAGACACATGACATGACAGTGACACCAGGATTGCATAAACAGAGCTGCACAGAGCTACGAGACGTCTGCTTTTTGACCCCTGATGGCAAGCTGTTTTATTCTACAAACATGTCATTTTTAAACAATGATGAACCAGAAATTGCTGTCAAATTCACTCCAGTTCAGTTCATAACATGCCACTCCTGTTGCTATATTAATATAAAACGACTAGAAACAATCACAAGATACCATGCTCATTGGTGAATCTCACAAACATCCATGTCACACTTGATATGATGTATTTTTATATAATTTATTGCAATGTAATAATGTAGAACAATTAAATTATATTAGTGCTTTCTCATATATATACCGATCAGGCATAACATTATGATTATGATTGTTATAATATTGTGTTGGTCCCCCTTTTGTTGCCAAACCAGCCCTGACCCGTCTAGGCATGTACTCCACTTGACTCCTGAAGGTGTGCTGTGGTATCTGGCACCGAGATGTCTGGCACCGTTTCTTTTAATTCCTGCGAGGTGGGCCCTCCATGGATCTGACTTGTTTGTTCAGCACATCCCCACAGATGCTCGATTGGATTGAGATCTGGGGAATTTGGAGGCCAAGCCAACACCTCAAAGTTGTTGTGCTCCTCAAACCACTCCTGAACCATTTTTGCTTTGTGGCAGGGCACATTATCTGCTGAAAGAGGCCACAGCCACCAGGGAACACCTTTTCCATGAAAGGGTGTACATGGTCTGCAACGTAGGTGGTACGTGTCAAAGTTACATTTACATGGATGGCAGGACCCAAAGTTTCCCACACTCTAAAAAAAAAGGTTCTATATGGCCCCAAAAATGGTTCTTCGTCGTAATCATAGGGGAACCACTTTTGGTGCTATATAGCACCATATCATAACATGTTCTGTATATGGTAGTGGTGCTATATAGCACCTTAGTTAGCGGTGCTATATAGCACCTTAGTCAAAGAACCGGTGAAGAACCGCTGAAGAACCACTGAAACACCAAAATTGGTGCTATATAGCACTTAAAAAGGTTCCCCTATGATTACGAGCCAAGAATAATTTTTTGTGCCATATAGAACCTTTTTGCCCAAAGCATCACACTGCCTCCGCTGGCTTACCTTCTTCCCATAGTGCAACATGGTGCCATGTGTTCCCCAGGTAAGCGACGCACCTGGCCATCCACGTGATATAAAAGAAAACGCGATTCATCAGACCAGGCCACCTTCTTCCATTGCTCCGTGGTCCAGTTCTGATGCTCCTGTGCCCACTTTATTATTATGAAAATACCAGAGAAAGCTTGAAGAACTCAAATACACCATATCTTGTCACAGAAGTATTATCTTCATGTTTAATCTGTCAAAGCGTTTCTATCTTCGTTTTATTCAGCTTACAGCGTGAGCTTCACATTAGGGATTTCCCATAGGGATTTCCCATAGCCAGTAAAAGAAATGGACACAGTGACCCCATAGACTTCATGGAGAAAATTGAAGTCAGATCGAAGCACTCACTTCCTGATGGCTGAGCGTACTGCGCAGTCTCAGAATGAGCTTGACGGCGTAGATGTGACGTGAGCAACCTGTCTGACAGTGGCAAGTCTTCTAGTAGTTGTGCAAAGTGAAATCTGAATCACCGAATCTTGCAGAGACAGAGATAGTGATTAACTTTTGATGAATGAAGCAGGATCTGCAACATCTTTATCTGCGTTTATGCCTCCACGTCCCCCCCGATTGCCTCATAGACAGTAAAAGATTGCCTGCGAGCTTCTCCTCAGGTCTATACGGTAATTTGCTCAACAGCGCGACACAGTCACGTGGTTATGACGCAATCATTAGCCTATATTTTATAAAAACAGCTTCAACGGGGCGATAGTGTAAGATACAAGGTAATGGAGCCTTTTATATATATTGTCGTGTTTGTTTAGAAATAAACAATGGACGAATGGAGTCTTTAAATGCCTCAGATGTAAAGATATTCACTGTAAAAGTGAGGCCAAAATGAATGGGAGTCAATGGGATGCTAACAGCAGGTGATGGCTTGGTTAGCAATGGCCACGCCTATGGAAGGTACGGTTTCCAGGGGCTGGATTACCCCCTTGCGATTTCCTGAAATCAAACGATTACTTCTCTGGCGCAAATGTGCCGTTTCTGCTCGAGGGCGCCCTCTGGCCTCCAGTATGAATGACACTTTTTGGTAGAAAATAAGAAAAATAAAACTTCTCTCCAAATAAATGTATATGACAATCCATATGTTTTTCTTCAATGTACAGGAGTTTTAATCCCCACAGTGGATGCATAAGAGGCTCATATTTCATAAAGACATCGACTTTAAGAAATTGATATCACAGATAAAAAGCACAGATTTGTATAATTATAATAATTGTTTTTTTTTTTACAATAAATCCTTTGACCTTTCTAATGATTTTTAATCATAGGCTGTCTGCAAACTAACAGGTAACCCATAATTTTTCGTTTTCTGTAAAATATAAATATTATTATTATTATACTGTTATATTTATTCTTAAATTCTCTATTTTAATTTTTAATAATGAATGTTATTGTAATGGTAACATTTCTTATTTTTATTTAGCAATAATAATAATCATAATTATTATTATTAGTCACATTAATGTTATATACACACTTTTCACTTGTAAAAATGAATAAATAATAATAATAATTACATTTTAAATCACAATCGCAATTTTAACCAGAATAATCGCAATTAAATATTTTCCCCAAATTGTGCCGCCCAATTCTGCGGTTATGCAGACACATACGCAACAAACTGCAATGCACTGTCTATTCTGACACCTTTCTATCAGAACCAGCATTAACTTCTTTATGCAATTTGAGCTACAGTAGCTCATCTGTTTGATCGGACCTCAATGGCATCAATGAGCCTTGGCTGCCCATGACCCTGTCGCCAGTTCACAACTGTTCATTCCTTGGGCCACTTTTTATAGATACTGACCACTGCAGACCGGGAACACTCTGCAAGAGCTGCAGTTTTGGAGATGCTTTGGCCCTTGTAAAACTCTCTCTAATCCTTACGCTTGCTAATTTGTCCTACTTCTAACACATCAACACATGAGGACAAAATGTTTACTTGCTGCCTAATAACAGGTGCCATGATGAAGAGATAATCAGTGTTATTCACTTCAACTGTCAGTGGTCATAATGTTCCTGATCGTGTGTGTGTGTATATATATATATAATACATACCCACACACAGATATATATTTACAAACTTTTAAGTTAGATGTGATTAAATCGTGATTAATCAATATGACAGCAATTATATAATTATATTTTTAATATTTTTTCATTATATATGGGGGTGAAATATACGCTGATATGTTCTTAACATGCTTCATGAAATTCCGATTTGACATACACATCAGGCAATTTAACTTAAACATAGTATCTGTAATGACAACATAGCAGACTTGAACTCTTCATAGAATAATATAATGACTACATATTGAATATTTCATGTGAACCTTCTTCATGGTTTGAAAATTGATGCTCTCAATAATATCTACCTGGTACTTAATTTAAACTGATTTGTATTTGGTTTCTAAGGACACCTTATTGAATGTAATGAATGTAAATAGTGCCTGTAGTGCATGGCTGCTAATTCTCTCAGAATCCCACAGTGCCGTACTATAATATTAACCATAGCACTTTGAATATTTCATGCATGTTTTAATTTGTAACAGGAGTATGTGCTTTTCTAGACATTTAAAACTATACATTTTCTGTAAAAAATGACGAGGAGTGATGCTTGTTGTGCATGCTCAGGTGTTGTCGATGGTTGCCAAGACATTGCTATGCAGTTGCTAAGGTGTTCTGAGTGGTTGCTAGGGTGTCCTAGGTAATTGATTACTGGCCAAAAGTCATTTAAAACCTATATTTTACCATAGTGTAACAGGACGTGATTGTAGCTCACTCTAGCACTGCCAAAGCACAGGCTTACTGTAATCTCAGGAAAAGACAGCACATCCTCTGTACTCTAAAGTGACCGCAAGCTGAAGGAACATTAATACGGTTGTTTTTACATTCCATGTTTGATTTCGACGCTGCCAATTCTTCCAATCGCACACCAAGCACAAAGAACATTTAGAGCAAATTAATTACTAAACGCCTCTGAGAGGTGTACATACAATGTTGACACTAATTATAAATCTCTAAAGGTTAAATGAACAGTTGAAAGTGCTACACAACATGATTGCCACAATTAGTAAGTGAGAACTTGGCAGCCTATTGGGAGAAACCTGCAATACAACACTGTCAGATTACTGAGACTCAAGCTAGAACATTTAAGACTCATGGGATATGTGTGAGAAGAGGGAGGGGGCACGAAAACAACAACCATGGCCCATATTTATCAAGCTTCTCAAAGTGCCATTTTAGTCTTAAGTGCTGAGAATTCAAAAAATGTACTCCTACTTTCAAACTTAAGTATAAAAGCAAGTTATCAGTTTTTTTAAAGATAAGAATCAGTTAAATAATCCCAGTTATTTAAGACAGCTCGAGAGGTCTCTCAAGTGGTTAGGAGTTACCAGGGGTTTGTGATGGCACTGAGGAGACAGAGACGTGCGCAAATCTTTTTAGAGGAGGAAGAATGTTTTTTAAATGTTTGACAATGAGCAGTTAATCAAACGGTATCGTTTGGACAGAGCAGGCATCATCTTTGTTAGCACTGGTTAATGTTGGGCTGAACTTGCCTTTTATAACATTTCCACTGTTCGACTAATTCAGCAAGCAGTAGCGCTTCTTCCTCCTGCCAGTTCGGTTTTCTTTTAGAATCCATAATGGCTGATTATATCGAAAAATCTAGGCCATATATAGGCAGGTCAGTTAACAGCACACCAGTTAAAAAAATGTAATTAAGACATGGTGGAAAACGTGTTTATCTTTCATTTCAAATGTGTATATTATAATGTATTCTCTTGAAAATGATTTATTGTCAAATGTGTGTTGAATGTATACTCCTCTTAGGAATTTCACCATTCAATGTGAATTTATCTGAGAATATTCTTAAATAAGGAAATCTATTCAGGTTCATGCCTATGACATCATCCAAAATCCTTGGCACAGCAAAGTGTCGTAAATCAACTCTAAGACTGACACTTAAGATTTAGTCCTATATTTCACTTAAAGTATGATTGAGATGCTTGATAACTAACTTTTAAGCACAGCTTTGAGCCTAGAATTGTTTTACTCTTAAGTCAATTCTTAGCAGTGTTCTTGTGAGTAATTCTCAGATGCTTGATAAATGCGGGCCCAGATCTGTTCAGGATCATTTAAATAATTAGCAAAGAACTTAAAAACTGTGTAAAATGACGCTTACTTACATAACACTTACTTAATATACCTAATAGCACTAAGAGCCTTAGATATGTCACTTTAACCCTCAGAGCCCGACGGCATCGCCCACGACGTCACACGGCACCTCCGATAAAAATCTATATTATTTCATGAAACTTTTATCGATTTTCTTACCGTTTTTTCCAGCAGAAAGCTAACGAGCTAGCCATCACGGGGGTGTCTTTGGTGTCTTTGTAGCCTTTACAGAAGGTTTTCTATCCAGCCTGGAACATGTGCATCTTTTTGGAGTTGTTCAGCAATAAGTCAAAATGCTTACATCCAAGATATATCCACTTGATGTCCATAATTTATACATTTTCCGTCATTTTTGCCGCTAGCGCGATGCTAGCTGCCATTTTGGATGAGGGTTTGACCAATGACAGGCTGATCCGTCATCCACGTTGGTGTGCGTCATTACGCATGAACCACAGCTCTGTTATTGTGGAGAGATAGATTCGCACGGCTAGTATTGAGGAGATAGAGAGAGAGACGCGCTGCAGTTTTGAGTAGTTTTGTGGACAAAGTTTGAGGAAAAAGTTTGAAGAGAAGTTCCTGATAGGAACTGTTTTGAGGCTTGGCACCAGTAAATATCCAAAATCCAAAGAGGCCAAAAGCGCCTGGACTTTTTTTGGAAAAATGTAAATAGTTTTGGTTCTGTATAAGTTATCATGTTTATTCCTGAGTTCCAGGACTCCAAAGACTTGAACAAACAGTTTTCCAGAGGAAATATGCTTAGCTTTTATTTATTTGTGTGTGTTTTCAATAAATATTTGAGGGATTCAATTTCCGTTTTATGTTTTCATTTGTCTTTATGGTCCCATAACTTATTTTACATTCAGGTGACATCAATGCAACACAAATATACTGACAGTGCAACTTGTCTTGAAAAAAAAGAGGTGTGTCAATTGTCTGTGCACAACAGGGTTGATGTTTTACAAGCTTTTTTAGTAAATAACACCAGGCGGAAAATTTATTGTAAAAATACCCTTAGGTCTCTGAGGGTTAACTTGAAAATTCTAAAATGAGAAACGTAAAAAAAAAGACCACATATTAAGAAATGGTTTATATAATGCAACAGCTACACTCATAGCATTTGTAACCACTGACATTGACATTCAAAGCAATGCATCAGTTCATCTGCTAGAACTCAACATCATAATGAAACCTGTTATCAGCTCTCACACAAATAAATACTTCAGTCTGTAATCCATATTTACATTTTCCCATTTTAGCTTAGACCTCTTACTTCACACTGCAAAAATTACTTTCTTCCACAGTATTTTGGTCTTGTTTTTTCCCCAGTACATTTATCTAAACATCCTTAAAATCTAATTTACTTGAGATGCAAAGTCACTTTTGAGTTAAAAAAATAAAAATAAAAATGAGTTTAAGCTTAACACAAGAACAAATCTCTGCCAATGGGGTCAGAAAAATAAACTGAAAGGGATATTAATAAAATAAAGGTAATTAATTACTTGCTCTCATGTCGTTCCAAAAAGTGAAGATATTTTAATAAAATCTGAGAGCTTTCTGTCCCTCTACTAACAGCTATGCACCTACCACTTTGACACTTCAAAATGTTCATAAAGAGATATGAATTGAACGTTTTATATGATAAATAGATTGAATTTAGGCTTTTGTTAACATACATATTGATCAGCGAACACAAACAGAAGCTAAACCGTACCTGCTTGACGCGTGAGAACACACCTTTTGTTGAAGCTCAAACGTGCTGCGTAACGAGAATGAGCCTCATTGGTTCTTGCTGAATCTAAAACGTGCTGCGTAACACAAGAATTTACCTCATTGGTTGTTGCAGAAGCTCAAACACGCTGCCTAACATGAGAATGAACCTCATTGGTTCTTGCGGAAACTAAAACGTGCTGTGTAACACAAGAATGAACCTCATTGGTTCTTGCAGAAGCTCAAACGTGCCATGTAACACAAGAATGAACCTCATTGGTTGTTGCAGAAGCTCAAACACGCTGCCTAACATGAGAATGAACCTCATTGATTGTTGCAGAAGCACAAACGTGCTGCATAACACAAGGATGAACCTCATTGGTTCTTGCAGAAGCTCAAACGTGCCATGTAACACAAGAATGAGCCTCATTGGTTGTTGCAGAAGCTCAAACACGCTGCCTAACATGAGAATGAACCTCATTGGTTCTTGCGAAAGCTAAAAAATGCTGCATAACACAAGGATGAACCTCATTGGTTCTTGCGGAAGCTCAAACGTGCTGCGTAACACAAGAATTTACCTCATTGGATGTTGCAGAAGCTCAAACACGCTGCATAACACAAGAATGAACCTCATTGGTTCTTGCAGAAGCTCAAATGTGCCGTGTAACACAAGAATGAACCTCATTGGTTCTTGCAGAAGCTCAAATGTGCCATGTAACACAAGAATGAACCTCATTGGTTGTTGCAGAAGCTCAAACGTGCTGCGTAACACAAGAATTAACCTCATTGGTTCTTGCGGAAGCTCAAAAATGCTGCATAACACAAGGATGAACCTCATTGGTTCTTGAGGAAGCTCAAACGTGCTGTGTAACACAAGGATGAACCTCATTGGTTCTTGAGGAAGCTCAAACGTGCTGTGTAACACATGGGAATGAACCTCATTAGTTCCCCAGACGTTAAGCAAGCATGACTGAGCTTCCGTTTACCATAACTGATGTGTAATTTGATGAAAGTTTATATGTGAATATAAGCCTAAATTCATTCTGTTCAACATATAAAGCGATGGAGTCTCTTCAGAAAATATTGACTAAACGCTCAATTCAGATGGATTAGTTTAAAAAAGATATTTATATTTTTTGGAAGCGTCAAAGTGGTAGTTGCCTATCTGTCAATGGAGGGACAGATATCTCTCAAATTTGAGTGAGTAAATAATGACATCGTTTTCATTTTTGGTTGAACTAACCGTTTAATTTAAAGGTGGCAGATATTTTTCTTGTTTTGAGCATATTGATATATTTTCAGAAAACAAGACTTAATAGAAGTACATTTTAAGTAAATGTATATTTATTTAAGTTGATTCATTTCTTGATATTTGTACTGGAAAACAAGGCAAAACTACTAATTAAGAAATACATTTCTTGCAGTGCCAGGCAACATGTTCTACTAAAATCATTAAGCTAAAACAGACATTTTTATTAACCAAACATAGAGCCATCTTGATTCTCTGTCCTAATTCCACACATTGGCTTTACCCTGTAGGCACAGCTTCATTCGCCTCGACTGCCAAATTCTCTGACACCAAACCTCCAAGCTCTGTCGATACTTTTAAAGTAATCCAGCTAGAAAATTCAACAGGTTTTCTTACAAAAAGCAGCGCTCCTTCCTCCGGTCACGCAGGTGAGGATGAAACAGGCACAGCGTTTGAAAGCACGGCGTTCCCTCCTGTAAAGAATGTCACTTTCCACCCACAACGATGAACAACGGACATGCCACAGCTGCATTGTCTATCCACAGTCATCCATTAGGCTAATTATCACAGGCAGACCTTCATCCAGAGTGGAGGAGGAGAAGTGGGACTCCTCTGAAAGAGGATTATGTGTGGCCATCTGTGCCAAAGAGAATTAACTCTTAGATCTCCAAAAACGAGCTGTTGTTCATGGTTTAGGCATAGAAATTCACAAATAAAAAACTACTGGCCTGCGCTGACCAACAAAAAGTTACAGTGCACATGTTGACAATACATGATGTAATATTATGTAAATTTTTTCTTTAAAAAAAATAATATTACTATATATATATATATATATATATATATATATATATATATATAGTATTCTTATCATAATATCAAACAATATTATGATTGATTATAATAATAATTTTACATTATGAAAATTACATATAATAAAATATTCATATACTGTGACAAAAATTATTAAAATAAAACGACATGATTGTCACACAAAACCATTATTAAACAATTATGATGTTGGGTTTTATAGTATGTATAAATAGCATGGAACTATGACATCAATGATAATTAACATTAATACTAACATAATATTTTATATGCCTTTATATGGGCAAAGATGTCAATTCAATTTCAATAAAATATATCAATATTAATCAAACGTATTAAATTGAGAATATTATACTTTAAAAAATTTAATATTATTTATGATAATAATAGGCCTACGCATATTATAGCTTAGCTATACAGTATAATGCAATGTTAACATCAATAGCCTATCATTATGACTTGACTGAGCACATATATTGTGTGCAGTATTATCCAATAATTAATACAAATATCACGATATTGTTATGTCTCGTGTGTTTTATTTAAACAGAACATAAGTCTTCTGGGTTTCCCTGGCAACAAACACAACAGCAGTCGTCTCATGATGGCGTCCATACACACATTACAGGAGATATCGAGGATGAAGGTAAACCTGCAGCTATTTGCCTTTGACTTTACTACATTCTCACACAAATAAACACAATTTATACTTAAACTAAACAGCGCGAGATATAAAATCGATGGCTCTTACCTGCGTGGGCACTTGTTGATATGAGCGAGAAACACGAAGCAGATGCGCGTGATGCATCTGAAGTCACGATACAGTAAATAAATCTATCTATCATTTAATGTGAAGGACGTTTGTGCGCATTAACATACAGCACATGTTGTCTAAAACCTCATATCTGATATTGTTTCAGAGAGATGATGGTATTGAACGTCTGAGGAGCTGTTTTCACTGGACAGAGTTTGATGGTGACGATAAACGACAGTATTTACATCAAGAGTTTGTGTATGAGAATGTGATGTTAGCAATTACAAGAGGACTGCCGTGGTCAACAGTTGCACAAGTGGCAAACATCACCAAAGATCTCCTGCCGAAACTCAAAGGTGGGTCATTTAACTTAACAATGTCCCTACCATGCTTTTGATTTTTAACATCTTATGTTGTTAAAGAGCGAATAAATATTACGCAAACACGTTTATTTATTAGGCCTATAATGTTTTCAAATTAATCATCGAGATAAGGATATATCTTTGCATTTACTGTAATTTTGTGTGTTCAGTTTGATGGTCATCCTAATTGTGACATTGCACCCTGGCCCTTTATACATATTGTAAAAGTTACAAATTGTTACATTTCAAGAAATTAAACTATTTTTGTCATTTATGCATCTTATCACTCTTTGTTCAGTTTTTTACTTTGCCAGTTTTTATTTCACGAAATGATTCAGATGGTAATAGATAGATAGATAGATAGATAGATAGATAGATAGATAGATAGATAGATACGACATTATTGTCGCACAAAACCATTATTAAAAAACTAAGATATGTTGGGTTGTATAGCCTACCGTATGCTTAAATATCATGGAAATATGACATCAATGATAATTAACAAAATAATCTTGTATGTGCCTTTTTTGGGGCAAATATGTCAATTCAATTGCAATAAAATATATTAATATTAATTAAAGGGGCTATATGCAACTTTTTCCCCAAAATAAACGTAACAATAGCCTTTTTATTTTACCATTTATGAGTCAAACATCTCCTGATGAGCATACTGACACCTAGTCCGCTCACAGTGGGTGCACCTATAAGCCTGTATCCTATTTTTCCTATTTTCTGGCGGGTCGTTTTTTCCCGCACTGTCTGCGGATGTGACGTCACCACCGCTGCGAGAGCTAGCAGAAAATAAGAGCAGTTCTGTTTTTTGGCCACAGGTGTCAGTCGCGAGTTTAAATTTCAGAAAAACGCATATAGCCCCTTTAAATATATTATACCTTAAAAAATATGATATTATTTATGATAATAATATGCACGTTATAGCCTAGCTATATACAGTATAATGCAATTTTAACGTCAATGACATAATGACACATTTTGTGTGTTCAGTTTGATGGTCACCCTAATTGTGACATTGCACCCTGGCCCTTTAAATACATATTACCAAAGTAACAAATTGTTACTTATTTCAATAAATTAATTATTATTATCACTCTGTGCAGTTTTTCTCAGTTTTTATTCACAAAATAATTCAGATGGTAATAGATACAATCTTAGAAAAAAAGAGGTTGCTTTGTTAGAATAATTGTACTCTTAAGAGAATCTATTATCATTTGGAGTCTTTGATTAATAAAATAGATAATCTTTGCTTTTAATACTCCTATTAGATTTGAAGCCATCAGATGTCATTCGCCTCATCAAGGATCATTTATCACAGATAGAGCCTGGTCTCTCCACTGCCCATCATACTGTTCTCCTGGACTTCATTGTGAAAACATATGTTCCTCATCAGCGGCTTTATCAGGCATTTTTAAACGGTGAGACGGGTCTTAAACACATCAGCTGCGAGCTTGAGATCGAAAGCCCACCTCATCCGCAGCCCCTCTGTGAAGGTACAGACGCTGTGGAGTGGGAACGGCAGCGGACTCTGAAAGACCTGTGTTTGGCTCAGTCCAGAAAAGAAGAAGAAATCAAGGAACTCAAAGAGAAGGCAGAAGCTCAGATGATGGGAACATTGCAGGCCAGTTTAAACAGTCTTCCATTTGAAGGCCGGATGAGCAAACAGGTATGAAATATCAGTTATTTACAGTATAAAGAAATCAAAATCAAATCAAATCAAATCACTTTATTTGTCACTCTACATATGCACAAGTGCAACAGTAGGTGAAATTCTTAGGTGCAGTTCCGAGCAACATAGCAGTCATGACATGACATGTACAACATTTAAAGCAGCATCAGATTACACATCTGATGCGCACACAATTACTCACAGCACAGTAAACTCTACAATAAACAATAAATAATTTACACAATGTGAGTGTAGTTCTCACAGCTTTAAACAATATACACATACTTACAATATACATATACTTTAAACAATATACACTAAACATACACTAAACAATATACATTACGCTATAATAGTAATAATAATATACAATGTATAGTATAAAATATTATTCACAGATTGAAAAATTGAAATCCAAAGTGCAATAGATGCTGTATGATAAATAAATGTGTATATAATGTGTGTGTATCTACAGTGGGTTGTGCTGAGTGATATTCTGTCCAGAGTGTGTTATGATCCTGATGGATCAGGAGTTAAGTAGTCTGATTGCTTGTGGGAAGAAGCTGTTCTGGAGTCGGCTGGTGCGTGTTCTAATGCTGCGGTACCGTCTGCCTGATGGCAGCAGTGAGAGCAGCCCATGGTTCGGGTGGCTAGAGTCTCTGAAGATCCTCTGAGCTCTCTTCACACACCGCCTGGCGTAAATGTCCTGGAGGGAGGGAAGCTCACCTCCGATGATGCAGCTGGCCGTGCGCACTACCCTTTGCAGGGCCTTGCGGCTGCGGGCGGTACTGTTGCCGTACCAGGTGGTGATGCAGCCAGTCAGCAGACTCTCGATGGTGCAGGTGTAGAAACGTGTGAGGATGTGGCGGTTCATTCCAAACCTCCTCAGCCGTCGCAGGAAGAAAAGGCGCTGATGAGCCTTCTTCACAACGGCCTCGGAGTGGACGGACCATGAGAGTTCCTCTGTGATGTGGACACCGAGGAACTTGAAGCTGCTGACTCTCTCCACCGGTGCTCCATCGATGGTGATGGGGCGGTGTTCTCTCTCATTCCTCCTGAAGTCGACCATTCCTCTGGTCTTGGTCTTGCTGACGTTGAGGGAGAGGTTGTGCTCCTGACACCACCGTGTCAGAGTGTGCACCTCCTCTCTGTAGGCCGTTTCATCATTGTCGGTGATAAGACCTACCACCGTCGTATCGTCAGCAAACTTGATGATGGTGTTGGAGCTGTGGGTTGCCACACAGTCATGTGTGTACAAAGAGTACAGGAGTGGGCTGAGAACGCAGCCCTGAGGGGCTCCAGTGTTGAGAGTCAGTGATGAGGAGATGTTACTGCCCATTCTGACCACCTGGCGTCTGTTTGACAGGAAGTCCAGGATCCAGCTGCATAACAGGCTGTTTAAGCCTAGAGCCCGGAGTTTCATGTCAAGTATGGAGGGCACAATGGTGTTGAATGCTGAGCTGTAGTCCACAAACAGCATTCTCACATACGTGTTCCTCTTTTCCAGGTGGGAGAGAGCAGTGTGTATAGTGGATGAAATGGCATCGTCAGTGGAGCGGTTTGTGCGGTATGCAAACTGCAGTGGGTCCAGTGAGGGGGGGAGAACAGAGCAGATGTGGTTTCTGACTAGTCTTTCAAAGCATTTGCTGATGATGGGGGTCAGAGCAACAGGACGCCAGTCGTTTAAGCAGGTGGTTTTTGATTGCTTAGGTACAGGAACAATAGTGGACGTTTTAAAGCATGTGGGGACCACAGACAGGGAGAGGGACAGGTTAAAAATGTCCGTGAAGACTCCAGCCAGTTGGTGCGCGCACGCTCTGATCACACGGCCGGGAATGCCGTCTGGACCCGCAGCTTTAGGGACGTTCACCCGCCGGAAGGATCGGGTTACATCCGCGACAGATACAGAGAGTGCACTAACCTCTGCATCTTCAGCCGCGAGCGCTCTCTCCGCGAGGGCGGTGTTAGTTCCCTCAAAGCGAGCATAGAAGGTGTTGAGCTCGTCCGGGAGAGAGGCAGCGGTGTTCACGGTGGAGTTTGTGTTCCCTTTATAGTCCGTGATGGTGTTAATTCCCCTCCACATGCTTCTGGAGTCGGTGGTGTTGAACTGTCCTTCAATCTTGTCCCTGTACTGCCGTTTTGCTGCTCTGATGGTTTTCCGGAGGGCATAACTTGCTTGTTTATGCTCCTCCGCGTTACCGGAGTTAAAAGTGAAGGTCCGCGCATTGAGTGCCGCGCGAACATCCCCATTTAGCCACGGCTTCTGGTTAGGGTACAGCCGAATTGTTTTGGTCGGAACAACGTCATCTACGCACTTCCTGATGAAACACGTTACGCTATCAGCGTAAACCTCGATGTCGTCATCAGAGGCCGACCGGAACATCTCCCAGTCCGCGTGATCAAAACAGTCCTGTAGCATAGAATCTGATTGGTCCGACCAGCACTGGATGGTTCTGAGGGCGGGTGCTTCCTGTTTGAGTCTTTGCCTATATGCGGGCAAAAGTAGGATGGAAGCGTGATCCGATTTGCCAAATGGTGGGCGCGGGAGGGACTTGTAACAATCCTTGAAGGGGGAGTAGCAGTGATCTAAGACGCGGTTCCCTCGCGTGTTGAAGTTAACATGTTGGTGGTATTTGGGTGCGATGCGCTTGAAGTTGGCTTTGTTAAAGTCCCCGGTCACAATAAACGCGGCCTCAGGATGCGCGGTTTCCTGCTCACTCACTGTCCTATACAGTTCCTTTAGTGCCCGGTCTGTGTCGGCTTGCGGGGGAATATACACAGCTGTGATGATGACCGCGGTGAATTCCCTCGGTAGCCAGAATGGTCGACACAGAACCATGAGAAGTTCCAGATCAGGAGAACAGAAAGACTTGATAGAATGTACGTTCCTCTGATCACACCAGGATCGGTTAATCATAAAACATACACCCCCGCCTTTGCTTTTCCCGGAGAGATCTTTTTCTCTGTCCATTCGATGCACGGAGAACCCCGCGGTTTCGATGGCCGAATCTGGAATCTCAGCGGACATCCAAGTTTCTGTGAGGCAGATAATGCAGCAGTCCCTTGTCTCTCGTTGGAAAGAGATCCGTGCTCTCAGCTCGCAGAGTTTATTGTCCAGAGACTGAACATTTGCCAGTAAAATACTGGGAAGTGGGGGTCGGTTTGCGCGGCGTCTTACTCTGATAAGTACGCCGGCTCTGCTTCCCCTTCTCCGGCCGCGTTTGCGTGGTCGGGCCGTCCAGACAAAGAGCTCCGCTGCTGTGTTTGTAAACGGCGGTTCGTCACTGAAGAATTTAAAGTCCGGTTTTCGGAGTGCGATAGCCGAACCAATGTCCAAAAGTGTCTGTCTGTCGTACGTAGTAAGGCAGACAACATCCAAGACAAAAAACAAAAAACTATAAACAGAACAAACAAAAAACTACAATGTTTCAGCAGAGCTTGCGACGTAGCGGCCATCCTCGGCGCCATCTTGACTCAAAGACTCAAATTTGCTGTTATTCTGTGTGATTAAGAGCTGGTTTCTTACTGGTCTACCCCAAAGTCTCTGTTATATTGTCATACTGTATCTAGAAATTCTTTATTGTAAGTTTATGGGATTTTCCACCTGCTTTTTCGTGCCCATCAACTTTTTCAGCACCGTCGGTTCCGGAAGTATTTTTTCCATTAATTTCTCCCAAAGGGATTGCTTTGTTAAAGCATTATAAGCCTAGCCTGACTCCGCCATCCTACGTACTTCCGCTCAATTTTCATTTTCCTTCAGTACTCCGTCTGGGACTGCTGTATAGTCTTAGGTTTTCTCCGAACCAATTTTTACCAGTCTAATCAGTGAACAGATGGAGTGGCTGAGAACGATGACGTTGATGTTGTGCACTAGTTTGAGTTGTAGTTCAGTAATGGCGGCGGAGAAAGATGCAAGCGAAGCCATTCATTCCGTTGTGGCACCGCTGCCGAATATCCAGAAGTTAAAGCCGGAGCAATCTTTCCTGAGTTTTTTTGGAGGCCATGATGTTGTGTCCCGGGAAAAGTGTGATTTTCCAGCTCGCTCCGTTAGTGGTGAAGGAGTTGGCTGAAGCCCAGGGAAGTTAATTGTTTCGCGTGCGGCTGTAAGGCATTGTCATCGTTTACAGGGGCTAGTCAGTGATTTTATTGCCGTCTATCTCCCACCACCAGCATACAATTCCCCGGCCGAATTACTTACTGTTTTAGACAAACACCAAGGTCATGTGGTCATTTAATTGCTGTCCGAATCCACATCATCTTCAAAATTCACTGTTTATATCCTTTTTGACCACTGCAGAGCACCGTACGGCCGCACTTCGCTGTCATTTGGATGCATTTCTAGACTTAATATTTTATTTACAGTATGTTACGGACCACGTGAGCAGGGTGTTCCTGAACACAAAACTCTCCCCTCTACCGTGAATAAATCACAATCCGAATGCACAAGGTTTTATCACTGAGGTGGCATGCACAATCTGCACAGTTATTTTTATGGATTTCCATTTGAGAAAAAAAGGGGCATGACATACGTCACGACCAAACGTTAGCGATTGGTAATGGCAGATCCAGAGTGGCACTGGGCAGATCCAATAGTTTTAAAATTCAACAGAGTACTCAAGGAAGTAAACACTTGTCAATGGAGAGTGGCCAGACTCTCTGTACATTATAAATGAAATGTACGAGAGTCTGGTAGGACCAGGCTATATAAGCCATGAACCAAGCCAATCAGTTACGAAGTGAATCATAAGGCCGTGTGTCCACCAAAGCGTTTTTTTACACAGCTGGCTGGCGTATTCAATTGTTTTCTCAAATTTTCTCTCAAGCGCCCACAGCGAGATGTTTTCAGCAGAGCGGCTAAAAACGCTTTGGTGGACACACGGCTTAACATTGTAGCAAATTAGCTCAAAAGGGAAATATTAATAATTAATCATAACTCATTATAATTAATTATACATATTTGGTTCCAGGGCTCCAGAGTGCGACTAAATGGTCGCATTTTGCGACTAAAATTTGAGAATGTGCGACTGAATTTTACATCCAGTCGCACATGTGCAACCAATAAATTTGCCCCCACCCCGTTACACGTTAAACGTGGAAGGGGCGCGTCAATGAATCCAGAATGTGTGGCAGGCCAATGAGTGTGAGAAGAATAGGGAATGGCCATTGTAAGTGGCTAATGTGTGGAGGGGGAGGGTCCTAGAGATAATCGAGCGCGCGTGAACATCTGTGGGAAGGAGACGGAGATTCGGAGATAAAAATCACAACCTGCTATGTGCGTCTAAGCAATGAGCAAGCGAACTATTGATTCATTTTTCCGACCCGCGGCTAGTGTGCCAGTGCCAAGGTCTACAGTGTCACAGTCGGATGATGAGTCAGAGTCAGAGGTTTGTGTGGCGAAAAAGGCTCGAACCTACAATTTTCGCGAAGACTGGCTGCAAGAATTCAGCTGGTTGAGGTACTGTAAGGAGACTAACTCCATGAGCTGCGAATTTTGCAGTCGCTACCCCAAAACTGCGGGGAACACGAAGTTTGCCGACAGTGCAGGCACTTCGCAGTTTAAACATAATACGTTGATTAAACACAATCTTAGCCTAAAGCATAAAGTATGCCGTGACATGTTAATAAATCAAAAAGCAACGCCACTGCCGGTTGCTTTTAGAAGACAAGTGGCTGTAAATCAGTGTGCAGATGAGGCAGAGATGATGTTGAAATTTAACACAGCCTACTTCATTGCAAAGGAGGAACTACCCTTCACCAAATTCAAAAGCCAGCTCGACCTTCAAAGGAAGAATGGCTTAAAACTTAACGAAACATACAACAATGATACAGCATGCGCACAATTCGTTGGAATAATCGCGGATACTCTGAAGGGGAAGACTTGCACGAAAATCAAGGAGGCTCCATATTTATCAATCATGATCGATGGGGACACCGACGTTTCAACAAAGGAATGCGAAATCATATACGCAAGGATCCTAAACGAAGGGAAACCAATGAATATTTTGATTGGCCACATCGAAGTGAAACATGCACATGCTCAAGGTATGTTTTAATTCAAATTTTAATTCAAACTTTTTTTGCTGTCTTTACTGTGTATATTTATTAGTTTAAATAATCACTTAAGGTGCCATAATGTTTTAGCTGTGAGGTGTGATGACAGGTTTTTGTCCAGGCAGTGAATATAAGACATAATTGTACACCAGTCATGTGCTTACATTTTAAGGTGTGTATGATGCCACCAAAGAGGCATTTCAATGTCTAGGGACAGAAACAGGGTGGTTAGAGAAGACAGTTGCCATGGGAGCTGATGGTGCAGCTGTCAATCTCGGGCATAAAGGAGGGGTAATAGCCCTCCTCCAAGCTGAGGCAGGGGCTTTTATTGTCCCATTTCATTGCATGCCACATAGGTAGGTTACATGTGAACCTTCAGAATAAAGATAGGGTAGTAACCTAAACAATGCATGTTTAATTTTAAGTTGAATTCATTATAATTGTAGACTGGAGCTGGCAATGCTATCTGTACAAAGGAAAATTCCGATGGTGGATCATGTCTACAATCTCCTCAACATGGTTTGGAAGACATATCACTTTAGCAGCAAGTCAATGAGAGAACTACGAGCACTTGGAGAAGAGTTGGGTGTTCGTGTAAATGCACCAGGTTGTGTCAGTGGGACACGCTGGCTACCACATGTGAACCGGGCCCTGCAAACCTTGCTAAAACCTGGAGGAAAGGATAGACATGTGCAGAACCCTGGCCAGTTCACAGCAGTTTATTACCACATGGAACATTTGACTGCATCATCCACCAATGCTGATATTGCTGGGAGATCAAGGAAGGTCTGTATTTAATTTCAATTTATCATTATTTCATATTTGGGAGGCATACAAATTATTGGATATTGGTGGTTAGTAATTGGTTATGTCTTGCAGGTCAAGAAGATGATGGAAGATGGAAGCTTTGTGGGTTTCTGTCACTTCTTGGCTGACTTGTTTGAGGCCATAAGTAAATTCAGCCTACTTCTCCAAAGAAATGATATTATTTTGCCTCAGGTAATGTTGACATGTTAAGAAGAATATACTTTAAGCTTACAGTGTAGGCTACAAATAATTTTAATCAAGGAATATGTAGATTTTACCCTTCATGTTTTTAACAAGGAAAATGTTTTACAGGCTGTGAATGGGATTGAGAATCTCCTTGCAACAATTGAGGCCATGTCACTGAGATGCAAGCCGGGTGGTAGGCTGGCAGAATTACTGGCAGACCTTCAGGCCCAGAGAAGACAACAAGAGGGTGAGGGGGAGACTCACCTTTTGTACAAGTATCAGGTGAGCATTTAAAAAAACACAAAAAAAAAAAAAACATTTTGGCTTTGGAGTTGATTTTTTTTATTTTATTCTTGTCTAAATGTTGAATGTTTTGTGAACTCAGGGAATCACCATCAAAGGTGAAGCTGCTGGGCTGGGAAAGGAAGGACTCTCCATGGCAAGCACACCTAAGCTGCAACAAGCAGTGAGAGCAACCATCGACTGCACTTTGCTTCATTTGAAGCAAAGATTCAGCAGCCTGCTTCGTAAGTGAAAGCACAGAATTATATATTTTTTTTTAAAAAAATCTGTGAAAATAAGATAAGCTATCATTATGACACATTCATTTGTCTTTTTCTCTCAACTCTGTCTTTCTATTCCTTGATAGATGAAGAGTCTACATCAGCATCAGCAAAGGCAGTGAAGGCATTCAAGATATTCAGTCATGATTCCTGGCCAGAGCAACGAGAGCTGACAGACTATGGTACAGAGGAGCTGGACTTCCTGCTAGACCACTTTTCCTCTGTCTTAACAAGGTTAGTGACTCTTTTTAAGATATAAAAAGTATAACAGAGCAACATTTCAAACATCTACTTTGATCCTTAACCTAGATTGTTTGGTTAGTTTTTCCTTTCACTCTTTTCAGAAATGGCTGTGATTTCAATCTGGCTAGAGAGGAGTATCAATCCATGAAGACATTCATCTTTAGGAACTACATGGACAAGTCTTACCATGCCTTATGGGGGATGATGGTAACTAAGTTGCCATTCTGCTCTGATTACAAGGTACCCCATTATGATCATATCCTTGTTAATTTAGTTAGTACTTATTATTTTTGATTAAATAAAACCTATACTAATGATCCATTCTTTGTAGAACATCCTACATCTTGTGCACATCATGCTGGTCCTCCCGGTCTCCTCTGCTATATGTGAAAGGGGATTTTCTGCTCAGAAGAGGATTAAATCTGATGTCAGGGGGTCCCTGCATGTAGACACTGTGGAGGACTTGATTCGAATTAGCATGGAGGGACCTAGTTTACAAGAGTTTGATGCCAAGGAAGCTGTACAAACATGGTTCAGTCAGGGTAAAAGGTGTAGGAGGCCAAATTACAAGGGCTGGCCTTCTGAGCCTCCTAGTGGAACACAGGAGGATATGCTCTAAGGGGGAGTTAATAAAGGCACATGTTGTCTAGGCCTACTTGTTCTAGTGGAATGTTATTGGCCATTGCCCCTAATGTTTACATACATTTGTTAAGTATTGTTTGTAACTGAAACGACCGAAAGGTTACTAAGCACTTTTTTTTTCTGAATGTATGGTATATTTGTACTGTCATGACAGTGATGGTGCTGTCAGTTTACCTTGTTGTTGCATCTTTAAAAAGTGCACAATAAAATGTGACACTGAATTTGAAACAGCACATTGTGATTTCTGCATCTATTATCAAAGTATTTATTAGTAATACAGTGGAAATTAGTAGAATTGGTTAGCATATTGATTTATGGGGTGCGCCCCTAAATTTTCTGGTTGTGCCCCTAAAATTTTCAGTTGGGGGCCACTGTGCTCCTAGTGAAAAAAGTTAGTCTGGAGCCCTGGGTTCAGTTAATCGATTTAACTTCATGTTACTGAATTAATATTATGATCAATGAATCTGTTCGTCCAGCGAACACTGGATAGCCTATCAATTCTTCAGAAAGAATACTTTCCGTGGCCACAGAAAAATAACTCTAGCATGTCCAGCTGTGATCCTATTGTTAAATTGACATTGATTCATAAGGAGACCAGAATCAACTTGTACGAATGTGCATACAAGTTTATTTAAAGGAACACGCCGACTTTTTGGGACTTTAGCTTATTCACCGCATCCCCTAGAGTTAGATAAGTCCATACATACCATTCTCATCTCTGTGCGTGCCATAACTCTGTCTGACGCACCCACCGCTAGCCTAGCTTAGCACAAAGACTAGACCGGCTCCAGCTAGCCTACTGCTCAATAAGTGACAAAATAACGCCAACATTTTCCTATTTATACGTTGTGATGTACATAGTTACATCGTGCACTAAAACCGACAGAAAATTAAAAGTTGCTATTAGTATAGTATAGTTCCTAGCCATATCGGTCTAGAAAATCACAACTTTTCATTTTCTGTCGGTCTTAGTACATGATGTAACTATACACTATACACATTATTTTGTCACTTATTGAGCAGTAGGCCTGCTGGAGCCATTTACCTCCGTCTTTGTGCTAAGCTAGGCTAGCGGTGGGTGCGTCAGACAGAGTTATGGCACGCACGGAGATCAGAATGGTATTTATGGGCTTATCTAACTCTGGGGGATACTGTGAATCAGAATCAGAAGAATCAGAATCCGAAAGAGCTTTATTTGTGGGTATTTATATTAGTGGGTATTTAACTGTTCAAGAGGGAAATGGCCTGTGGGAAGAAACTGTTCCTGTGCCTAGATGTTCTAGTGGCCAGTGATCTGAGTCGCCCTCCTGATGGTAACAGTTCAAACAAGAGGTGTCCAGGGTGAGTGGAGTCTGTGATGATTTTCCCTGCTCTCTTCCTCACTCTGGAAGAGTACAGGTCCCGGAGGGTTGGCAGGGGAGCACCAATAATCCTCTCTGCAGTCCGAATTGTGCGTTGTAGTCTCTTGATGTCAGATTTGGTAGCTGAACCAAACCAGACAGTGATGGAAGTGCATAAGACAGACTCAATGACAGCCGAGTAGAACTGAATCAGCAGCTCCTGTGGGAGGTTGAACTTCCTCAGCTGACAAAGGAAGTACAGTCTCTGCTGGGCCTTTTTCACAATGGAGTCAATGTTTATTGTCCCACTTCAACCTGAATGACTCCACTGCTTCCACAGTGCTGTTCATGATGGTGAGTGGGGCGAGAGCTGGGCTGTTCCTCCTGAAATCCACTATCATCTCCACCTTTTTGAGCGTGTTGAGCTCAAGGTTGTTATAACTGCACCAGACGGCCAGCTGTTCAACCTTCAGTCTGTAAGCAGACTCGTCACCATTTTGGATGAGGCCGATGACAGTGGTGTCGTCTGCAAATTTCAGGAGCTTCACAGAGGGGTCTTTAGAAGTGCAGTCATTGGTGTACAGGGAGAAGAGCAGTGGGGCGAGAACACACCCCTGGGGGGCACCAGTGCTGGTAGTGAGAGTCCTGGATGTGAGTTTCCCCAGTCTCACGAGCTGTTGTCGGTCTGTCAGGAAGCTGGAGATCCACTGACAGATTTAGGATGGCATGGAGAGCTGGGTCAGTTTAGCTGGGAGAAGATCAGGCATGATGGTATTGAAGGCGAACTGAAGTCCAACGAATAAGATCCTTGCATAAGTCCCAGGTCTGTCGAGATGTTGCGGGATATAATGCAGCCCCATGTTGACTGCATCATGCACAGACCTGTTTGCTCTGTAGGCAAATTGAAGCGGATCCAGCAAGGGTCCAGTGATGTCCTTCAGGTGTGCCAGAACCAGTCTTTCAAACGACTTCATGACCACAGACGTGAGCGCGACAGGTCTGTAGTCATTAAGTCCAGTAATTTTGGGTTTTTTGGGGACGGGAATGATAGTGGAGCGTTTGAAGCAGCAGGGAACTTCACACTGCTCCAATGATCTGTTGAAGATCTGCGTGAAGACTGGGGACAATTGGTCAGCGCAGGCTTTCAAACAGGCAGATGAGATGCTGTCTGGGCCTGAAGCTTTCCTAGTCTTCTGTTTTTTGAAGACTCTGCTCATGTCCTACAGACAGACCTTAAGCTCGGGTTGGATGGCAAGTGTGTGTGTGTGTGTGGGGGGGGGGTGCAGGAGGTGATGGGGGACGTGTGAATTGCAGATCAGATCGGGTGTGTGGTGTGAGACTGGGCTTTTCAAATCTGCAGTAAAAAGCATTCAGCTCATCGGCCAGTTGTTGATTCTCAGCAGATCGGGGGAATGGTGACTTGTAATTGGTGATATTATTCAAGCCTGTCCAAACTGAAGCTGGGTTGTTGGAAGAAAACTGGTTTCTCAACTTTTCAGAGTAGCTTAATAAGCTAAAGTCCCAAAAAGTCAGCGTGTTCCTTTAACTAAAACACGAACACATAACTAATCTAAACAAAAACACACTCAAGCACGCATACATGGGTAGAATGTGAGGAGGAATTAAGCTATGAAAAGAGTCTAACTCTTAGTGATAAACACCAAAAAAGAAGAATTTATCAACATTTCAATTGACAAGTTTATCAAAAGGAATAGATGTCATGTAGACGGATTGTTTGGACAGCATCTCCGAAGCAGCCTGAAATATAGTTTCCTGCTCAGTGGTGATATAAAATAGGATTGTAATCCTAAACTGCCCTGTAACTGTTGGCACACTATTACCTTTTGAAAAACCATCAAAGTAAATCTCCAAGCTATTGGCAAGCGGCTCTGATGCATAACCGCAGTAATTCCACCAGCACTGACCTAAAAAAATGAATTTGCAAACTTTGCCTTTTTATAGCACAATGTGAAATGTAAAGGCTGTAATAATTCATACTGACAGAAGTAACAAAGGAATATTTCTGTTGCGTATTGTCCTATGGTTATCACCCTCATACTGAAGACCACTTCTTGCTTAATATCTTAAGGAGCTGCAGGCTGTCAGCAGTTACCAGATAAGATGGATTAAAGGAACACTGCTCTGTTATTTAACCCAGTTGAGCACAACTACCTACCACTTTTTCAACAGCGTTGGTTTCTTCTATAAAAATGAACACATGGACGAAGACTTATGGCTTCTACAGAAGCGTATATCATTGCTAAACAGCCTCAGAGCTTGTGGTAGGTTTGCCTTGAAAGGTTTATACGCAATGCTGAAAATCAATTTCTCTGTGGAGAAAAATAAATGGGATTTTCTTTTTACTTCTGAGACCCAGCACTTTTCTCTCTATTCTCTCACTGTAAAACAATGTTGTAATACAGAGAAATAGGGCCTGCCCATGCGGGGCAGTTCTTGATGCATTCTTGGCCACTTGAGAGCGTGTGCACAGGAGGTGAAAATTAATATTCAAATAAAATAAAAATGTGGAAAAAAACACCCGCGGTAGTAGAGGCGTGGCTGTCTGCTTTGCGAGTGGGCGCGCTAGCCTGCCTGAAGCCTTGTTTATACTTTCGCCTGGCTCCGCAGCGCGAGCCCCCGATGACTGTGCGGGCTCCTCCCCAAACGGATTAATTGTTCTATTAACCATCAGGAAAAAGCGTCGAGAAGAAGTGGGCTAATGTTAAGGGGGTAATCCAGCCCCCGGAAAGAGTACCTTCCATAGGGGCAGCCATTGCTAACCAAGCCATCACCTGCTGTTAGCATCCCATTGAATATCAGCGAATATCTTTACATCTGAGGCATTTAAAGACTCCATTTGTCCATTGTTTTTTTCTAAACAAACACGACAATGTATAAAATACTCCATTACCTTGTATCTTTCACTATCGCCCCGTAGAAGCCGTTTTTGTAAAATATAGACTAACGATTGCATCATAACCACGCGACTGTGTCGCGCTGTTGAGCAAATTACCGTATAGACCCGAGGAGAAGCTCGCAGGCAATTTTTTACTGTCTATGAGGCAATCGGGGGGGCGTGGAGGCATAAACGCCGACAGAGATGTCGCAAATCCTGCTTCATTCATCAAAAGTTGCTCCTGCTCACTCTCTCTGTCTCTGCAAGATTCGGTGATTCAGATTTCACTTTGCACAACTACTAGAAGACTTGCCACTGTCGGACAGGTTGCTCACGTCTTTTTATATCTTAGATTAATTAGAAACCATTTTTAAATGGTGTCTTCTGTTACATAGGGACTACAAAACAGACATTTTGAAGTTTATTTTAAAATGCAAAGTATTGAAAATCAAAATAATGCCCTGTAAACACTTGCATTTTTGCAACACTATAAGTGTGTCCCATCGGGTAATCAAATGTTATACACACACTTGCGGTCTTCATGCCTACTTGAACTCTTGGGCCAAATACAGGAAATACATCATGCAAGTAGGCAAGTGGTCAAGTGCAAAGGCCGCAAGGGTGGGGCTGCGTCCGAAATCTCCTACTATGTGAGTAGGTACTACATTTGAATTTGAACAAACTTTGCAACCGTTAAAAAAGTATGTTCTATATAGTATGAATGAATGTAGTATTTAATCCGGACATACTACATCAGTTGCGTCCCATCACCTCCATTCATAAATCGTCTCCCGTGGCCTCATGGGATAGTAAAGTGTCTTCAGAATCTCACCGGAAGTAGTAGGTCATCTGGGTACTTTTCGCCTACTATTTTTCGATTACTATGAATACGGACATACTACTCTGTTTGCATACTTTTTTTCACATACTATATAGTAGAGAAGTATTCGATTTTGGACGCAGCTTGGGTATTTGGACAGGCCCATTGGCCGCATCCAAAATTGCATACTTCCCTACTATATAGTAGGCGAAAAACAGTATGTAAAAAAATAATTATGTCCGAATTCACAGTACACATAAAAGAGTAGGCAAAAATTACCCGGATTACCTACTACTTCTGATGTGATTCTGAAGTGTGCATAAGTCATGTGATAAGAGGTTGCCCTTATAGCGAATGTAGTACGTCGGATTACATTCATACTACACACATTCATACTATATAGAACATACTTTTTTTAGATGTAGTACAGTAATTACTTATTCAAAATAAGTAAGATAGTATGCAATTTCGGACACAGCCCCAGTCATGGTTAAATAAGTTCATATACGAGTTAAACAATAAAAGGAGTTACATTGTGATTCTACTTCCTTCATCATTACTGTGATCCCTGATGGTGACTGCTTACAAATGTGAATATTTGTCTGATGGGAAGAAAAAAATAAGAGGAAACAAATGAGTTTTAGTTACTAATTACACAATGTTCCATTATCTTCTTTTGTTGATGAGGCTTTGGTGTTTAATGAACTCATTGGGAATAAAATGAAAGATGGGATCTAAAGAATGAATCACAAAAATATTTTTATTTGACTCATATTCTCCTTTAGGAGGTAGAAGAGCTGCTGCACAGTTTTCTGCAGTCGCAAGGTGAAATTATAATGGAGTCCCTGATGAAGGAAGCCTGTCTTATTGAGAATCTGCTGCAGATGAAACTGAGGCACTTTGAAAATCATCCAGTTTTCCCTGAAAAGCACAATATGGCAACTCCTACAAAATCAAAGAAGAAGGGAATTTAAAATACAGTTATATAAAAATTCTATATTTTGAGATATTCATGAAATATAATAAAAAAATAAAGATTACTTTATGTATATGGTGTGTGTACTGTGTGTGATTTCTACAACCCAATTCACTCATGTTTGCCAAATGGAATAATAAACGATCAGATTCATGCCCACACCTATATGAGTTGCAGTGGCCATAGAAAACCAGCGGCAGCTCTCGTTTTATCGACTGCATTTCATTAAGCGTATGAACAGTTTGGCAGTGACATTTCACTACTCTAAAAAATGTTATGTGCAATTTCTTTAGACCAAAATCAAGCCAAGGTTGTTTTATGCTTAAAGGAAAAGTTGACACCACAATTAATATTCTGTCAATCACCTTTATGTTGTTCCAAACCTGTATGACTTTCTTACTTCTGTAAGACACAAAGAAATTAATTTGCACATACAATAAAATACAAAAAAGTCAATGGACTCCAATGTTGTTTCGGCACCAGCGTTCTTCAAAATATCTTATTTTATGAAGAAATAAAGTCATACAGGTTTGAAATTATATTTTTATACAGACATATTTATATACTGTGGAGTTACAAATATCAAGCCTGAATAATTAAATAAAATAATAATTTCCAAAAAAAAAAAAAAAAAAAGAATTCGGGCTACAGGTATAAGCACCATGACGAGGTTATTTTAATAAAACTATAGGCTAATGATGCCTTTTAGAAATAGCACCATGATTAGGATTGTTGTTTTTATACTATGACATTACATTTCTCTCACACAAGCACACAACATTTCAGAAGTATACACTACCGTTCAAAAGTTTGGAGTTGGTACAATATTTATGTTTATTTTTGTTTATTTTGAAAAGTATCTTTTGCTTACCAAGACTGCATTTATTGGATAAAAATACAGTAATTACAATTAAAAAGTACAATTTTAAATAACTGCTTTCTATTTTGATATGTTAAAGTGTAATTTATTCCTGTGATGCGAAGCTGAATTTCATCATCATTCTGATATGATTTGTTATTTAAAATTAAATTATGTATTCATTCTTAATATATATATATATATATATATATATATATATATATATATATATATATATATATATATATATATATATATATATATATATATATATATATATATATACACACACACACACACACAACAACCAACAACAACTTTTATTTATAAAGCACATTTAAACACAATATGGATTGATTCAAAGTGCTGTACAGAGTACAAAGCAGACATACAAAAATAATTACAGGTTTTCAAACGCTAAAGATTTAAAAATGTCCAATGAAGGAGCAGACCTCACATGATAGAGGAGACCATTCCAAAGCTTGGGCCCAGCCACAAAAAAGGCCCGATCACACTTTGATTTATAGCGACACTGAGGCACAGTTAAGTAGACGATCTAAGTGCCCAGGGGCGTAGCCGTCTTTTCATAAGTGAGGGGGACAGAAATGTCAGGTATAATACCTGTTTTTTTCTGACCTCTGTCTAATTGACAGATTTAATTGATCTATTGCTTTTAATTCAGTAAGATATCAAATACACTGCTGAACAATAACCACTAATATGTATAATATTTCCCCCTATATTTTATGCCAATTTTATGATTGGTTTATGCACTACAAACACTTGCGCATTAAAGGGTTAGTTCACCCAAAAATGAAAATTCTGTCATTAATTACTCACCCTCATGTCATTCGACACCAGTAAGACTTCTGCTCACCAAGGCTGCATTTATTTAATAAAAAATGCAGTAAAAAAATAATACAGTGAAATATTATGCCAATTTAAAGCAGCTGTTATCTATGTGAATATATAAATGTGATCAAAGCTGAATTTTCAGCATCATTACTGTCTTCAGTGTCACATGATCCTTCAGAAATCATTCTAATATGCTGATTTGCTGCTCAAGAAACATTTATGATTATTATCAATGATGAAAACAGTTGCTTACTTAATTCACTGCTGAAAACACTGCTGCTTAATTTTTGTGGAAACCATGATAGTATTCAAACTTTTGTGGTAAGATTAAAAAAGAGAGAAATTCATACTTTTATTAATTAAACATGCATTAAATTGATCACAAGTGATATTTATAATATAAATAAAGATTTATATTTAATAAGTGCTTTATTTAATGCAAATAAATGCAGTTAATTTAACTTTCTATTCATCAAAGAATTCTATAAAATAAAATGCATCATGGTTTCCACAACATTTTTAAGCAGCACAACTGTTTTCAACATTTATAATAATCATAAATGTTTCTTGAGCAGCAAATCCTCATATTATAATGATTTCTGAAGGATCATATGACACAGAAGACTGGTGTAATGATGCTGAAAATTCAGCTTTGATCACAGGAAAAAATTACACGTTTACTAGCGCAGTTACATAGTAAACAGCTGTTTTATATAATAAATGCAGCCTTGGTGAGCAGAAGATACTAAACATTAAAAAGGATGTCAGTTAGCACTGCATTATTCATATACTTTATTGTCAATAAATACCTTGAGATGGCTTGAAAAACACACACATATAATGTCGAAATCATGTGTTTGTCGTCGCGTTTCATCAGTCATAATTCTCTTTATTCAGCTGCTGGTTCAGCGCTGTGAATGCCTTTGGAACGTGATTACTTCTACAAATCCGTTTTGAACTTTCTGTGAGAGGGCGCCCTCCGGCTTCGAGTATGAATTGGAGTGTTGCACGAGAGTGTTAGCACTCCATGGTGTTCAGAGCGCCTTGTTTTTGGATACGAATAAAATGACAGGTCATGTAGATTTATTCACATTGGCTTCTACGTAATCAAACTTGCCCGTGTAACAGACGTAGGCCAGTAAGAGCGGTGCGACTAGACGCCGGTTCGAATCCCCCACGGAGCGGGTCGACTTGGACCGGTGAGACTCGGTAAAGTGCGGGGGACGAATTTACGTTTTATTAAAGGTGCGGGGGACACGTCCCCCCCGTCCCCCGCGTAATCTACGCCCATGTAAGTGCCCTAGACAATAAGGCACAAGAAGATCATATACCTTGGTGCCCGGCCAGACAACGCCTTATATATAAACATGTTTTAACCAGGTCTCAGTAACGAATAAAAAGTCTTAACGAGTGAGCTGTAAAAAATCATTTAAAATAAAAGATTTATTCGTTATTGACCTTGCATTCACTAATGCCATCTTAACTGTAGTAGGGCAGGCAGAGTTGCGTTTTGAGAAAACAAATGTTTCCAAGATTGACTCTCCGACTTTACCATTTGACCCAACGGTAGAGTGGCGATGTGGTGACCAAATGACCGGGATGTGATCATTATCCTGAGACACAGTTGAAGTCCTCACAAACGGGTCACGATGAGATCCACGGTGGATGTACCTGTGACGGCGTGCAATTCCCAATGTGGCGCAACGGTTTATTCCACCGGAGAGACGGCAGAACGATTTTAGTCCGCCGAAGAGTATTTAAGCGCCATATTTGGAGAACTGTTCACACCGGGATCAGCAAAACAACATCAGAAGAACAAACTGTAGCACTCCAACACACCAGTCCACAGATAATATAACACCACATTTTCATCTGGATTCACTCCTCCACGTTCAAGTTCACCAAGCAATACACTCTAAAAAAAAAAAAAGGTTCTTGGCTCGTAATCATAGCGGAAACTTTTTAAGTGCTATATAGCACCATAAGTGGTTCCTCTATGATTACGACGAAGAACCATTTTTGGTGCCATATAGAACCTTTTTTTTTAGAGTTACCCAATAGTAAGCATTCAGATCTGACTCGGTCCACCATAGCAAGCGATGAAAGAAATCTGGCAATAAGCAGATGAGATATCCTTGATCAAAGGTCATAAAATATTCTCAAATGGGTAAAAACAAAATTAAGAGAAATAAAACCGGAGAGCAGTGGCAGCCAAACGTGCCAGCGTTCGCTTGAACCGGGAACCAGAAGGCCCACAGAATAGACATGCAAACTTGATTAGTTTACTATATATATATATATATATATATATATATATATATATATATATATTAGTGGTGGGCCGTTATCGGCGTTAACATGCTGCATTAACGCGAGACTCTTATCGGGCGATAAAAAAAATATTGCCGTTAATCTGTTCTCAAAGTTGGGTTGGGAGCGGGGTCTATACTACGCAAGCTATGATGACTTTCACCTTGATATTTTAGCGCGGATGTATACCTAGCCGAATTGCACTGTAGGGGGCGAGAGAACGAGTCTTCGAACCTGTGTGTATGCCTACTAGTGTTGTCAAAAATATCCATATTTCCCTATGTATCGATACTGAAATATCTGAAACGATACGATCCTCATTTTCTACAGTATCGATATCAACTGCACTCTCCTCTCCGACCGACAGCGAGTGACATGCACCCACCTCTCATTCAGTCCGTTTAATCCTCTGAACATTGCGAACGGGTGTTCTGCTGGACTTTTGTTAGTATTGGTCTGAATTTCGCGCGGGGTTGCACATTACGTTAATTCTACTAATTCCTGCAGATTTCGCGCTCGCATCTGAAGTGCACACACACATACCGTAATAAAGCCCCCTCTGACATACAAGTGCAAAAATTAGCTCCTTTTTCCAGCTTATTAGTGGTCAAAAACACTCAACAAATGTCTCAATGCCCATCCTGGTGAGTTTTAACGTAAAAACAGTCGTAACCAGCTCACAGGAACAGTGTTTGGATATGCGTGCGTCAGGTCTTAAAGGGACAGAAGTTATTTATTATTCAAACTACAAAAAGACAAACGATCACTTAGGAGCACACATATTCTGAATGCTTTCGGCAGAATTCAAATGAGCCATTTTAATCTAGATTAATTAGATTAAATTTTTTAAAATCTAGATTAATCTAGATTAATTCCAAAATTAATCTAGATTAATCTATATTTAAAAAAATGTATCTATGCCCACCACTAATATATGTAAGGAATAATTGACGACGGGCCGTTCAATTATTAGAATAATAATGCACACCCGAGGTTTGTGCATTATTATTCTAATAATTGAACGCCCCGGAGTCAATTATTCCGCTTATACTTCGGTTACCACACCTCAAGACATCGATCCGAAGATATATTTAAAGGTCCCATGGCATGAAATTTTCATTTTATGAGGTTTTTCAACATTAATATGAGTTCCCCTAGCCTGAATATTGTCCCCAAGTGGATAGAAATGTTGATCGGTGTAAACCCGAGTTCTGGCTGTCTCTCTCTGCCTTTGAGAAAATGAAAGGCCAGACGAGCCAATCCTGAAGTCTCCTGTTTTGACGTCCAAGCAGGAACGGTTTCCTCCCTTTCCTCCGCCCAGAGAATCTGGCACGCCCATGCAAACGCTCGAGAGATCATTGCTTGTGAACGAGTGAATGCTGGCAGTTTCTCAGTGTTTGGATGTACAAATGAAAACAGAAGTCTTTTTTCAGTTCCTTCTGATCTGTGATCAGTAATTTCTGATGTGTAGCTAATTATTTATTATTCGTGCACACAATGCGGCTTCTCTCTCTCCAGACAGAACGGTGTTTTCGTGTTTTCTATCTTGTGAGTCAGTGTTTTTGTACGTCCTCGTCGCGTCTACCGGTTCTAAAATGTGCATACAGTCATGAGTTTCTGCTCAACATCGGCCTCACACACGCCGAAGCTCGGGCTGCACTGGCCGTTGGCCTTCAACATCCCCGACCCCCAGTACTGCATCTGGCCCACAGCGGAGGCACCAAACGCGGCGTGAGATTAAGCAGAAGGGGGGTAAGTGTGAGCATATTCGGGCTAGCCAGCCTAGCCCCACAATAAACTGGATTACATGCGATTACTGCTGTTGTGTCTTTGTTTGCGCTGTGTACTCAACGCGCATCACTGACGCTTTTATTTTATTTGAAAAATAATGCTATTATCAACACTTACTTTTAACTCGTTCATCTCGACAGCTGTAATGGTACTTTGCATGTGTTACAAAGTTGGTAATAATGATGAAGACGGACTCGGTGTGACTGGGACTCGTGTTTATTCAGAACTCTCAGATACAAACACAATAAACTCACAGCGCTGACTGACAGCGCTCTCATAACTCAGTAGGTACTATAAATAACTTTGTTAGCGATCGCTGAGCTCCGTCTCTGGTACGTTAGTGATGTCCGGTTCGCGAACGATCTTTCTTTTGAACCTGTTCTTTTTAGTGAACCGAATCAATTCACCAAATCGTTTAAAATACAAAGATGTCAGCCAATCACAACAGTGGGCGTTTTTACTGAAGTCTCACAGCAGACACGCCTCTTGAAGCAGGGCATTCAGCCACAGGGCAAACAGCAGTATTGAAAAAATGCCTTTTATTTCTAAATTATGACATTTTATGATGTAAAAGTCATACTAACAATATAAGTACACCTCAGGAAACATTATAAAATAATAGAAAAATGCCATGCCATGGGACCTTTAAAGGGATTCGTCCGGTTTTTGTACTTAAATCGCTATTGTGAGTAGGACTATTTCTTCCGCGTCTCATCCAACGGCTCTTTTGTTAGTTCCGAAACGTCATTTTAAAGCTGTTAACGAAGGCTTGAGCCATTGATAGCGTTCTACTGCAGTTATTAATAAAGTTATTAGAAAGAGAGAGAGAGAGAGAGAGAGAGTGCTTGTGTGAATTAGGCTACCTCTGTGCGTCTCTAAACAGCGCTGTTATTACCTCACTAGTGAAAAAATGTCACGTGTAGCCTTTAAGTTGCTCCACTTTATGGGCTAACTGATCAAATCGTCAGGGCAGCGCTGACACCTTTTTGTGCAAACTGTAGTGCGTGTGCGAGCATGTGTGATTTCAGTAATGAGACTTTGATGCCCACTTCCGTCTGTTGGTTTTCATCTGGACTGTCTAATACTGCTGCCCAGTTGTTGAACGTTTTATATTCACCGTAAATATTAAGATTTACTTTAGGAAAATCGTCTGTCGTATTGTTGTTTTTTAGTCCTGTAATGTCCGTTATTACAGTTAACTATGCGAAGTGATATGGAACTGTAATGCGGTCAAGAGCTGCCTGGAACTACGTTCGCTGTGCATCTCCCAGAAAATAATTGCACACCTCAGAACGTTCATCAGCCAATCAGATTCAAGCATTCAACGGCCCCGTAGTATAAATATATATATATATATTACTGACCCCAAACTGCTAAATGGTAGTGCAAATCATTTTAGCAGAACAAATAAAGAATGTATTGTTCAGAGTTCAGGATATTCACTAATTATCTTACACGGAATTTGCTACAGAACAAATAGTCCAAACTAATTTAAAGCTTAAAGGGATAGTTCACCCAAAAATGAAAATTAGCCCATGATTTCTCACAGGTGTATATGACATTCTTCTTTCAGACGAACACAATCAGAGTTATATTACAAAAGTCCAGGCTAATCCAAGCATTATAATTGCAATAATAGTTGTTCTGTTTTTGAAGTCCATAAAAAATGCACTTGTCCATCGAATAACGTGCTCCACGTGACTCTGGGGTGTTAATAAAGGCCTTCTGAATTGAATCGATGCATTTGTGTAAGAAAAATATCCATATTTAAAACTTTATCAAGTAAAGTTCCAGCCTATCGCCTTCCATGGAAAAGCGTTGAAAGTGAAACTCAAGATGCGTATGTGACGTCATGATGAGCATACCTGGTCTCGTTAGTCTTTCGATTGAGGACCTTTCAACACCATTTCCATAAATTGAACACGGAAGGAGGTTGGCAGTAACTTTACTTTAAAAAGTTTTAAATATGGATCGTTTTCTTGCACAAACTCATCGATTCGCTTCAGAAGGCCTTTATTAACAGGACAGATGCATTTTTTATGGACTTCAAAAACAGAGCAACTATTAATTCGGCCATCCGCGTTGGTGCACCGTCCGCATGACGTAATTTTCGTCATGCGGAGGGCTCGTGGCTGGCCAGTCCGCGTGCAACAGCGCATGCGCCAGCAGTGCAGAAGAGTCCACTAGGTGGCAATACGCACAGTATTGAGCACAGTGTTCAGCCGTCGAAGAAGAGTGTGAAAAGACCGATTTAAAAACAACACGCTTGGAAAAAAAAAAGAGAGAATTTTTGATTCTTCAGTGTTTCTTCCAAACTATGTTGCAATGATGGATGCACTCCTGATGCACTACAGTTCTTCTCCGATCATGCCCAGCGAATGTCCCTTTGATGACAGGACTCAGTGCTGCCCTCCGATGTCTGGTAGAGCATAGAAACAAATTTACTGCGCATGTGTCAAACGCGATCATCCGCGCACATCCGTGGTGTAGTATACTTTGAAAGATGTGCGTCCGAGCGCGGAAAGCGAAGTATACCCCGGGCTTAACTAGACACAGTTGGGACAAATTAACAAGGGTAACCATGGGAACAAAGGATTAGCGGAAAACTGAACACAGGAACAAATCAAAATACAAACTGAAAGTCCAAAACACTAACAGAACAGTGACAATAGTCTGGAAGATTTTTTATTTATTAAGCTGTTTGAGGATGTTAAGGATATAATTGGACCCTGTAAATCTTTGGTTTACTTTACCAAAAAAGTACAGGCTACATATGTGTGGCGAGCAGCGAGGTCGAGGGACCGTGAGGGCGGGACAAGGCGGCGCTCATCAGGGAGGATGAGCGCCAGCTGCACACTGCAGCGATCTCGGGTCTCGTGGAGGAGTGAGGGAGTATAAAGGAGGAGCGACGACAGTGAGGGACGAGAGAGGACCAGGCCTGGATTTTGTGTTGTTTTAGTTACGTTTTGTTATGTGTACGCTGCAGTCGTCCGTGAGGGGCTGCAGATTTTATTTTCATTTTATGTTCATTTGTGTTTGTATGTAGGCGGCAGTCGGTCGCGAGGGGCTGCAGCCGCCATTTTATTTTGTGTTTGTTTATTAAAAGTTTTTGAATGTTCGCCGGTTCCCGCCTTCTTCTTCCCGTACGAACAAACTTTACTACAGTGGTGCCGAAACCCGGGAGGAAGTAGGGACATGCTGTCGAAGAGCCCTCGCAGCTGAGGGGGATCGCAGTGTTGCGGAGTTTGGGCAGCGCGGATGAGAGAAGTCCGCGAGTGGCTGCCCGAAGCGGTGGTGCTGGAGCGGATGAAGGTCGGTGGGACGGAGAGCTCGCTGCCGTGCCCCTGGGTCGAGGTGGGGTGGCTGCCGTCTGCGAGGGGGCGGAGGAGTCCGCAGTGCGTGCCCGGAGCCGGAGCCTGCTGCCGTCCGCCATGATGGGGAGGAGCAGAGAGCACGGGACTGGGACTCGCTTCCGGCTGCCCTCAGAAAGAGGAGCCACTGCCGGCCGCCAGGGGGCGGAGGAGGATCGAGCCGTCCAACGAGCGTCCAGTACCACCGCATGGCACCGCGAGGAAGAGCCTCTCGGCTGGCTGAGGACCGAGCGGCAGTGTGTCTGGGAACCGGACCAGAATTTTTTTTTTCTTTTTCCTCTCTTTCTTTTTCTTTTCTCCTCTCTCCACTCTCTCGTCTCTGTCGCTCCTCATGCTCCCCGCTCCATTATCTCACCTCGCTGTTCTTACCCCCAGGTCCCGCGGCCGCCGTGATCGCCCCCGGGGAGGGGCATTGGGGGTACGTGGCGAGCAGCGAGGTCGAGGGGCCGTGAGGGCGGGACGAGGCGGAGCTCATCAGGGAGGATGAGTGCCAGCTGCGCGCTGCAGCGATCTCGGGTCTCGCGGAGGAGTGAGGGAGTATAAAGGAGGAGTGACGACAGTGAGGGACGAGAGAGGACCAGGCCTGGATTTTGTGTTGTTTTAGTTACGTTTTGTTATGTGTAAGCTGCAGTCGTCCGTGAGGGGCTGCAGCTTTTATTTTCATTTTATGTTCATTTGTGTTTGTATGTAGGCGGCAGTCGGCCGCGAGGGGCTGCAGCCGCCATTTTATTTTGTGTTTGTTTATTGAAAGTTTTTGAATGTTCGCCGGTTCCCGCCTCCTTCTTCCCGTACGAACAAACTTTACTACAATATGGAAAAAAGGCAGTTTGACCTTCATTAATCTCAGTGTGCTACAGAGGCCAATTACCATCCCTTCCATTAGGTCCCAAAACCCTCAAACACATGATGGCAGATGGTGATTAGTTTGCTTGAGACATTCTGGAGTCTGATCCAGTGAAGTTGAGCATCGCCTGAACCAGTTCTGGCAAACCATATTCGTGCTTCCAGCCCCAGTCACTGCGGGCACTGGCATCATCAAAGATCATTGGCCAGCTGTCAGCTAGAGGAAATAACACAGAAACACAGATATCACACTGACCTGTGTTTAGTTTGGAAAGAAAAAAAAGGGACAAAATTGTATCATCTGCTGAATTAAAAAAAAAAAATTAATGTCCACCAAATATCATGATGCTTGTTTAAAATGGCACTATAATACTATTTTACAACTTTTTAAAGTGTCCTAAAATATGTTTACATGCATCCAAGGTTTAATTTTATCATAATCCACATTTCAGCATCACCTCTTTTCTCACAGTGTCTGGAATGGTTTGATCAAGGATCCAGTCTCTCTAAACCCCTTCTTTCATTCTTTCATATTTGAATGTGGGTCAAGTACTTTGTTAGCGGGCAGCCAACAAGGCTGACATTATTCAAATTTGTTACAAATCTATGTAGATCCATGCAGGAAGTAAGACTGAAATGACTGACAACTCGTTTCAGCATCGTGGAAGACCTGGACAGCATAGTCTGAGAGAAGAGACAGAATACATGGAAATGAAGGGTTTACATCCATTAGCTTTCCAGACCAGTGTTACTAATCATAAACTGTTAAACCATATACACTCACCTAAAGGATTATTAGGAACACCATACTAATACCGTGTTTGACCCCCTTTCGCCTTCAGAACTGCCTTAATTCTACGTGGCATTGATTCAACAAGGTGCTGAAAGCATTCTTTAGAAATGTTGGCCCATATTGATAGGAGAGCATCTTGCAGTTGATGGAGATTTGTGGGATGCACATCCAGGGCACGAAGCTCCCATTCCACCACATCCCAAAGATGCTCTATTGGGTTGAGATCTGGTGACTGTGGGGGCCATTTTAGTACAGTGAACTCATTGTCATGTTCAAGAAACCAATTTGAAATGATTCGAGCTTTGTGACATGGTGCATTATCCTGCTGGAAGTAGCCATCAGAGGATGGGTACATGGTGGTCATAAAGAGATGGACATGGTCAGAAACAATGCTCAGGTAGGCCGTGGCATTTAAACGATGCCCAATTGGCACTAAGGGGCCTAAAGTGGGCCAAGAAAACATCCTCCACACCATTACACCACCACCACCAGCATGCACAGTGGTAACAAGGCATGGAGGATCCATGTTCTCATTCTGTTTACGCCAAATTCTGACTCTACCATCTGAATGTCTCAACAGAAATCGAAACTCATCAGACCAGGCAACATTTTTCCAGTCTTCAGCTGTCCAATTTTGGTGAGCTCGTGCAAATTGTAGCCTCTTTTTCCTATTTGTAGTGGAGATGAGTGGTACCCGGTGGGGTCTTCTACTGTTGTAGCCCATGGCTTCACAAATGCTTTGCTGCATACCTTGGTTGTAACGAGTGGTTATTTCAGTCAAAGTTGCTCTTCTATCAGCTTGAATCAGTCGGCCCATTCTCCTCTGACCTCCTCTTCTTTGTAAACCCTAGAAATGGTTGTGCGTGAAAATCCCAGTAACTGAGCAGATTGTGAAATACTCAGACTGGCCCGTCAGGCACCAACAACCATGCCACGCTCAAAATTGCTTAAATCACCTTTCTTTCCCATTCTGACATTCAGTTTTGAGTTCAGGAGATTGTCTTGACCAGGACCACACCCCTAAATGCATTGAAGCAACTGCCATGTGATTGGTTGATTAGATAATTGCATTAATGAGAAATTGAACAGATGTTCCTAATAATCCTTTAGGCGAGTGTATACTATAAGTCAGCATGAAACCAAAGTGGAGATAGTTTTTTCTTTCTAATGTGACGTGTATCAGAGTGAAACGGCTTATCCAACAATACAAATGTTGGGCAGGACTTGATTTTGTCATCAGAGAAGAGGGGAAGTTATTTTGATTAAAGATTATGAGGGTGTCAAAGTGTGTGGCTGTAATGGAAGTGTGCAACGTAGAAGCATAAACAGAAAAGTATTTTATAATAAATCCAAAACCAATGCAGAAGATTACCAAGAATAAATCATATAACACAACCACATGAACTAAAGATGACACGGAACAATGAACAGAGGAAACTGAGGACTTAAATATACAAAGATAATGAGGTAACTAAATGAACAACACGTGAACGTAATCAGTAAATAAGGGAACTAAGTTGCAAAAAGAACACAGTCTAAACGGGACAGCAAAAACAAAACACAACAAAACTGGACAGACTGAGATCATTCCAGTAGCTCCCCCTCCTGGAATGTGCATCCTCACGCCAATAAGAGTCCAACTTGGGAGGGAGAGAGGGGGCTTTGAAGGAGGCTGAGGGGCTAGCACCAAGTAAGATGCAGGAGGATAAAATAGTGGGAAAACCAGGGCGGCGATGACAGTGGGAGGAGTCAGGGAGGAGACAGGAGCAGGAAGAGCTGGGTTGGGATCCAGAGCATAGCCAGGACGAAGGCCCATGGCAGAGTTGAGGGAGAAGCCATGATTGAAGATTGAATTCAATCTTATTAGTCAACCCTAGAAAGAGTCATTGCACTTTTTCGGCCAATGAGAAACTCTGCCTCTCTGCCTTTTACATGACCAGATTTGCTGACATCAGGGATTTGCTGACCAGGTTTGCTGACATCAGGAGTGCTTCTCATTTCTTATTGGTGCATCCTCTTTTCCTCCCCACACTTCCTTTCCTTGCGTCTTAGCTCCACCCTCTTAGGTTGAGAGGGAAGGACACACCTGTGTGTCCTTGCTCATGACTCATCAGCTTCCTCGCTCCTAGTTCCTTGCCTCCTTGCAATGCAATTAGAGAATTAAGATGTCCTTCAAGATGGCTGAGTACGATCAGTTTCCTGGTCACAGGCTTGAGTACGCAAGAGCAAGGAAACATCAACTTCAGTATTGAGAAGATGGCTGACATGTCTTGGGGGCGTGGTTTCAGAAGGTGGGGAGATCATATTGCAGATACATCAATTTTCCTAAATTGATTTGTGTTAGGCCCATCTGTAAGATTATGCAGCAGATTAATTTTTTTCATTTTTGTTATCAATTTGTTTTGTGTAATACAGTGTCAAGTTTACAGATGCAGAAATGTGCCTAGATCAGTGATTTGTACTCGAGACTCGGACTCGGTCTCGAGACCACATTTTAATGGTCTCGGTCTTGTCATGGACTCATGCGCATTTGGACTCGGTCTTGACTCGTACTCAAACATATTAGGACTTGGACTTATTCCCGAGTCCACTCAAGTCAAGTCCCATTCAAATATTCATGATTATTACTCTATTTTAATATTTCTTTAAATTGATGTTTGACACGTCCATTGATTGGTGAATTTGTTTGATATTCAAGCATTAATATATATATATATATATATATATATATATATATATATATATATATATATATATATATATATATATATATATATATATATATATGTATATATAGATGATTGGTCAATTTTTAAGCGCAACTGCGCATGACTAACGTTAGTGCAAAGGTACTCAGGTCAGGAAGGATGTCATGTGGAGCGAGCCTCTAGTTCCTTAACTATGTGTGAAAATGTCTTCTACATCATCTGTTATTCAGTTTGCATATAAGGGCCATAAAGAGTTCATATGCAGTAAGACTCTTAAAAAAAACAGGGAGCTATGGGAGGAGCTATGGGAGGATTTAGACAACCACCAGGAAACCATGTTTGACATGGCCAGGTCAAGACAGCGATTGTCATGCTTTGCCCACTCTCTTCAGCTGGTGATTGGTGATGGGCTGAAGGAAGCCAAATGCATATCCCTGGCCGTAGCAAAAGCATCTAAGCTCACTTCTCTACTGCATAGCAGCACTACATTCAAGAGCCGCTTCGAAGCTACTTTTGGCAGTGGGAAGTCAATACCAGTGGCGAATGTTACACGCTGGAATTCAACATTCAAGCAGGTGCAGGCCATCACAAGTCTTGACTACAAAAATCTGGCAGAGGTTTGTGTTAAAGATTTTGAAAATGTGGTGTTTACACTCCGTGAATGGAACCAACTTCAAGAGCTGAGTTCAATTCTTGGACCATTTTCAGAAGCAACTGACCTAACACAAGGTGAAAAGTCTGTGACCATAAGCATGGTGGTTCCTACTGTGTTAGACCTAAACACACATCTTCTGAAAGTGGGTGAGACAAGAAGCCAGTGCCAGCCTTTAATTAAGGCCCTTCACACCTCTCTACAAAGAAGATTTTCAGGAATATTTGTGAAGGCTAAAATGGCCAGAGACCGAGAGTGTGAAGCACCCATGCCTTTTTACCAAGATGTGTACTTTCTTTCTGCAATGCTTGATCCACAATTTGGTCTGAACTGGATTGACTTGGATGTTACCAATAGTGATGCTTCATCATCACTAAAGAAGTTCAGAGAAGATGTAAAGAGGACTCTGACAAGTTAGTATTTTTCCCCATTCCACTATTTTAATTCCACAACATTATTAATTATTAATGTAATACAATAATATATCATTATTTTGTGAATGTTTTCTACTGTGTAAGGCCACATCAAAGGTTAAAATCATAGTGAAATTAATTGGTGTTATGCTCTTAAATTCATTATTAGATTGAGACTTTAGTCTGAATTTCATAAACAGGGTCACAACAAATGGAGTGTAATATCTTAATTGCCATTAAATAAAATATGAGAGTTAAAAAAAATTTTTTTTTCTTAATGATGACCTTAAAACTCACCCTAATACTAATGCAATTTTGTATTATGCTGTTTTTAAGATACCTTGATCTCAGCTGTAGAGAGTGTGGCAGATTGTGAAGAAGCTACTCAGCAGACGAATGCAGATTATTCTTCATCAAATAATTCTCCACCACCAACCAAACTGCTACGGCTAGTTGCCCGCTACAAAGCCCACAAAAGCCAGCGCAACCTTTCGGTGGATGCCAGTATCACTGATCAGATAAGTAAATACTTCAGGATCCATGTAGTGACACAGCACTTGTCTTCTGGTCTAAAAACAAGGACAGATATCCCCAACTGCATGCGCTAGCAGTGAAACTTTTGTCAGTCCCCGCTTCCTCTGCACCAGTAGAGAGAATTTTTAGTCGGGGTGGATTAATCATGAGACCACATCGTGCTCGGTTGGGAAGCCGGATGCTCTCCTCACTTATATTTTTAAGTAATTATGCCCATCTGTAATCTTCACAACTTCTTAAAGTGCACATAATTAAAGTCATTGTAAGGATATTAGCACTCATGTTAAGCTTAAAGGTCAAAGTTATGTAAAAGATATGTTACAGTTGAACATATACAGTTATAGTGGTACAGTAATGTTACTTCACTAAAAAGTTATGTGGACTTACAGTATAGAGTGGTACTGTAATGTTATGTGTACTAGAAATTGATGTGGGCGTATATAGTGGTACAACAATGTTTTGTGGACAAGAGCACTTAAACTTAAGGTTAAAAGCTGTTACAGCTGAAAATATACAGGTATAGTGGTACAGTAATGTTATGTGTACTAGACATGTTATGAGGATGTATATAGTGGTACAACGATGTTTTGTGGACAAGAGCACTTGTCACTTGCCAGTATTAAGTCATAATTGTAATAAAAATACCTTTACACCACCTATTATGTGATCTTTTTACCTGTAATATTTTTAAACCAATATCACTCTAAGTAAATAAAACACTGTGTACATGCCATGGTATATGTACTGTTTGAGTATGTGCTAATTTTATTGTTTCCACCAAACATTTGACAAGATTTCTTTAGGTCTTGTCTCAGACCCAACCTTATGTGGACTTGTCTTGGGCTCTCTCTGGTCTCGGTCTCGACTCTGACTCGACCCTCTCTGAACTCAGACTCGACTCGGACTCAACCCTCTCTGAACTCGGATTCGACCCTCTCTGAACTCGGACTCGACTCGGACTCGACCCTTTCTGAACTCGGACTCGACTCAGACTCGAATGAGCTGGTCTCGACTACAACACTGGCCTAGATATTAAAAGTGTGTTATGTCATCATTGCTCATTATCACAATACAATACAAGATTACTTGTCAAATAAATAAATGAACTTGAAATTATTTTATTTCACATGTAGAGATTGCAGAGCGATACAGTACATGGCCAAATAAAAATTACTTTCAATAATATGGAAAATGGGTTAAAGGGTTAGTTCACCCCAAAAAAACAGAAAAACACCTAAGAATGTAACTGACCCTCATGTTGTTCCAAAAACCTGTATTAGTTAAAATTTCGGTAAACAAACCATTTCAGTACTTCTTCTATGTTCAACATAAGAAAGTCATATTTGGAACGACATGGGGGTGAGTAAATGGTGATAGAATTAATATTTTTTAGGTGAACTACCTATTTAACTACTGGTTAAGATACATATTAACGTATGCCCCCTAAAAGCACAAGTGGCCCCTGCTTGGCCACCCCAGTTACCATGGTTTTTTAAAAAAACATTTAAAATCTGAACATATTTTAAAACACTAGGCATCATACACTTGCAAGCTTTGAAAATGATTAGAGAGAAAAACTGCATGATACACTAGACGACTGAGGATCATTCACACACTACCAGACGTTGACGTCATTCTGAACACAACAAACTCACACAGATACATGCGCCTCATTGCTAGGAGACATGAATGAAAACAATGTGTTCTAAAATCAGCTCAAAATATCAAACATGTTTAATCTCATCCATCTGGATGGAATCAGTCTAAAGCATTTTAAAATAAGTTAAAGGGTTAGTTCACCCAAAATTTAAAATAAAGTCAGTAATTACTCACCCTCATGTTGTTCCAACCATGTAAGACCTTCGTTCATCTTCGGAACATAATTTAGTATATTTTTGATGAAATCTGAGAGCTGTCTCACTCCTCCATAGGCTTTCAGAGGGAATGAAACTTGATGGCCCAGAATAGTAAGTAAAAACGTCATTTAAGGAGTCCAAATGACTACAGTGGCTCTGTATTAAGTCTATCATGCGACGAAAATACTTTTTGAGCGGAAAAACAACAAAAATAACGACTTTATCCCACTATTATTGTTGTTCAATTTGAGCCTCTGACGAGAGTTCGCGGGAGTGCCACGACGCATGCGCGAGAACTGAGGTTAGTAGTAGTAGAATCTCAGTATTTTCGTCGCATGATAGACTTAATACAGAGCCACTGTAGTCATTTGGACTCCTTAAATGACGTTTTTACTTATTATTCTGGGCCATCAAGTTTCATTCCCTCTGAAAGCCTATGGAGGAGTGAGACAGCTCTCAGATTTCATCAAAAATATACTAAATTATGTTCCGAAGATGAACGAAGGTCTTACATGGTTGGAACAACATGAGGGTGAGTAATTACTGACTTTATTTTCAATTTTGGGTGAACTAGCCCTTTAATATATGTTAACTCTGACTGACCAAACCCTTTAGACTTTTGGCAACTAACACTGACTGACTGAAAATCAGGGGGGAAATCTACCTAGATCTATCTAGCCTGAAGTCTAGTGAACATTATCAAAACTTCCGAAAGCATTCAGTCTAGGGCTGTAACAAACAATTATTTTGGTAATTGAGGTGATAAAGATAGACCTAGTGAACAGCTTTTAAAATGGCTTAAAATAAATATTTAATAACAATAAGGCAATAATAATTGGTTACTATCAAAAGCAATTAATCAGATGGTTTTATTTAACACCACTGTTAAAATGCATAATGTAATATGTAATATATAATATATATAAAGAGAGGAAAATAACTATTTGAACACCCTGCTATTTTACAAGTTCTCCCACTTGGAAATCATGGAGGGGTCTGAAATTGTCATCGTAGGTGAGACATAAGAGACATAATCTAAAAAAAAAATTATCCAGAATTTACAAGATATGATTTTTTAACTATTTATTTGTATGATACAGCTGCAAATAAGTATTTGAACACCTGTCTATCAGCTAGAATTCTGACCCTCAAAGACCTGTTAGTCTGCCTTTAAAATGTCCACCTCCACTCCATTTATTATCCTAAATTAGATGCACCTGTTTGAGGTCGTTGGCTGCATAAAGACACCTGTCCACCCCATACAATCAGCAAGAATCCAACTACAAACGTGGCCAAGACCGAAGAGCTGTCCAAAGACACTAGAGACAAAATTGTACACCTCCACAAGGCTGGAAAGGGCTACGGGGAAATTGCCAAGCAGCTTGGTGAAAAAAGGTCCACTGTTGGAGCAATCATTAGAAAATGGAAGAAGCTAAACATGATTGTCAATCTCCCTCGGACTGGGGCTCCATGCAAGATCTCGTGGGGTCTCAATGATCCTAAGAAAGGTGAGAAATCAGCCCAGAACTACACGGGAGGAGCTGGTCAATGACCTGAAAAGAGCTGGGACCACCATTTCCAAGGTTACTGTTGGTAATACATTAAGACGTCATGGTTTGAAATCATGCATGGCACGGAAGGTTCCCCTGCTTAAACCAGCACATGTCAAGGCCCATCTTAAGTTTGCCAATGACCATTTGGATGATCCAGAAGAGTCATGGGAGAAAGTCATGTGGTCAGATGAGACCAAAATAGAACTTTTTGGTCATAATTCCACTAAACGTGTTTGGAGGAAGAAGAATGATGAGTACCATCCCAAGAACACCATCCCTACTGTGAAGCATGGGGGTGGTAGCATCATGCTTTGGGGTGTTTTTCTGCACATGGGACAGGGCGACTGCACTGTATTAATGAGAGGATGACCAGGGCCATGTATTGCGAGATTTTGGGGAACAACCTCCTTCCCTCAGTTAGAGCATTGAAGATGGGTCGAGGCTGCGTCTTCCAACATGACAATGACCCGAAGCACACAGCCAGGATAACCAAGGAGTGGCTCTGTAAGAAGCATTTCAAGGTTCTGGCGTGGCCTAGCCAGTCTCTAGACCTAAACCCAATAGAGAATCTTTGGAGGGAGCTCAAACTCCGTGTTTCTCAGTGACAGGCCAGAAACCTGACTGATCTAGAGAAGATCTGTGTGGAGGAGTGGGCCAAAATCCCTCCTGCAGTGTGTGCAAACCTGGTGAAAAACTACAGGAAACGTTTGACCTCTGTAATTGCAAACAAAGGCTACTGTACCAATTATTAACATTGATTTTCTCAGGTGATCAAAGACTTAATTGCAGCTGTATCATACAAATAAATAGTTAAAAAATCATACATTGTGAATTCTGGATTTTTTTTTTTATAGATTATGTCTCTCACAGTGGACATGTGTAACGGAGGCCAGCTAGTAGTTGCTGTGCGAGTAAACCTCACTCCTCTAATCTCAAGAGATGCTCTAGCAACTGACGCTAGGGGTTGCAGCCTTTAGCCTCCTTGTTAGAACGTCTGACTCCCATGCCGGCGGACCTGGGTTCGAGTCCCGCTTGGAGCGGCCGGTCCGAACAGGAGGGGTTACATTGGTGCCGTGACCCGGATGGGAGTGAGGTTTAGGGGGGTGAGTGTAACGGAGGCCAGCTAGTAGTTGCTGTGCGAGTAAACCTCACTCCTCTAATCTCAAGAGATGCTCTAGCAACTGACGCTAGAGGTTGCAGCCTTTAGCCTCCTTGTTAGAGCGTCCGACTCTCATGCCGGCGGACCCGGGTTCGAGTCTGTAACAGGAGGGGTTACACATGCACCTACGATGACAATTTCAGACCCCTCCATGATTTCTAAGTGGGAGAACTTGCAAAATAGCAGGGTGTTCAAATACTTATTTTCCTCACTGTATATATATATATATATATAAGATATTTAAACAAAATACAGGACCTAGAAGATATTTCTGAAGAGCATTGGGCAGTTTAACTGCTCAGGACAAACAAAGGACTCAAGAACAACCATCACAAAAAAACAAAAAAAACAAACAGCCGTGGATCATCCAGGGAATGACACACAGTATTGAGAATTAATGGTTCATAAACTTTTGAACGGGGTTATTTTAATAAATTCAGCAAATTTTTTTATCATGTGGACCATATACATTATAAACATTTGTGTAAAATATCTTATTCAGGACAGTACTAAATAAAAAAATAACATGCATTTTCTATAATCTCTCTTATTTTGTTACAATTATTCACATTTTCATAGATTCTGCAAGTGGCTCACATACTTTTTGTGTACATATATATATACATATATGGCAATAAGGGTGCCAGCGGCCTGGTGATTGTTGTTACACTTTACAGCAGATCAAATCCTTCTTCCATATTGGCCTTTAAAATATGTCCACTTCTTAACAATAGAAATGCTACAGCCACTGTAATTTCTTGAACAAGAACATGTGGACATCAAAACATACAAACTCGGAGGAAGGGTTTTAAACCTTTATTTTGAAATTGCAATGGAGAACAATTAGCATATTTGTATTAACCGAGCTGCTGAGACCCGCTCCATACATGCAAATGATAACAGTTTAACACTTTACTATGAAATATAAAGTGTATCAGACTTTGTCGATGCAGAGCACATGCAGAGACTGAGTTTGTGTGAAGCAGCATTTACTGTGAATAAAGTTTCTCAGAGACGCAGGAAGAAACACGAACGTGCATATATAACCAAATTTCATCCTTTGTGATTTCACAATAGCACTCTACTTTATTATGATTATAAATTACTTTAATATATCGTGCAGCCTTAGAAAACGGTCTAATAATGCGGTTCATGGATTCTCATCCATGGGATCCACCACTTCCGGTTATTTTTCCCGGTTAATCGACACGTGTAAATTGCAATCCATGATCTTTTAAAATTCAACTCAAATTGAATCAAGGAATCGTGACAGTTCACCCTAGTTCAGTCTCACCTGAGCAGTTTGGCTAGACCCACTCCCAGCTGACCCAGACCCCCTGAAATGATAAACAGAGCGAAAATATTAAAAATCATCATCAGTCATGTGTTGCCATGGAGACTACATTTCATGCTTCAGAATGTGGTAACCAAGGAAACATGACATCTAAAGGTTTATATAACATCAATTTAGGCCTCAAATCTGTCACACACACACACACACACACACACACACACACACACACACACACACACACACACACACACACACACACACACACACACACATACACACACACACACACAAATCTTTTAAGAAATGAACATTGCACAATAAATGGTCTAGCCACTTGTCTCCTGCACTCATACCAGCAATGAGAACTCTGGGATGATCTGATCCAGAGGACACTGAGTGAAAACTGGCATCGGATGTGACTTGGCACGGAGAGAAGCTGATACTGCGAGCTACAACAGCGAGAGGCTGAAAGCCACAGACTGGAGCCAGGTGAACCCGCTGCGCTGCCCCACTCACAGTTCGTACACAGGACCACATCTTCTACTCACTGCCAACACACGTGACAAAGTGTTGAATAAAGCACAGCAGAAATTCACATCCAAAAGAGTCTGTCTTACAAAGGAGGTACATCTCAGTGTCACTCATTTACTTACAATGTTTGATTTAAAATATCAGAATCTGAAACTTTTTTTTTTCTTTTACAATTTTCAAAAGCTTTTAAAATGATAATTTCTTGTTTTGTAAGGATTATTTTGCAGCTGCATTATATGCATCCTAAATACAAATTCAAATTTATTTGTATAGCGCTTTTCATAAAACACATTGTTTCAAAGCAGCTTCACAGAAAGTGCATTTCATATAAAATAATACAGAGGGACACATATATTAGGGCTGTGCGATATTAAAGAAAAATACAATATGCAATACCTTGTTAAATAATGCGATATTCAATATGCGATACGATATTGCTTTAAGTGTTTAAAATCTATTTAAATTATATTTAAAAAAATTTAAAAACTGAGAATGATACCATTTACGTGTTTCACATTCTTTCTGGGAAAAGAAAGCATCGCTACAACTTCTGAAAGTGACCAGCAGTGTTATAACAAAAAATAATGTCACAAATCTAACAATATAATTTTAACATTGTAAACAAACAAAAAATGTAATGCCAATATTTAAATACCAAAAACTCTTTGCTTGACTTGTTAATATATAGTTGTATCAACCTAAAACCAACATCAAGAGCATCCAAGTAAACAAAGACACCTGAACTAGGAGTACTATTTACATGAATACTCAAGACAGCCATTTTGACATAACTGTGTGTGTATTTTACAGTTTGAGTGTGTAACAAGACACGAAACAGAACTGAAGGGATCATACGCTTTCAGAGAGGCGGCTTGTGCACAAATTTCGGTGTGTGTGTCTGACAGCAGACATCGCAAGACTGCAATGAGTTGTTTTTCACAAGTTATTGCATTTAATAACTCTTTTTAACCTCAAGCAAGTCACATGAGTAACAGTCGTGTGCCCAGTCTATTCTCTACTATGCTATCGACCTAAAATGTACACTTTTCACAATGTTGAAGTATCCTATTAAAGGTCCTGTTCTTCGTGTGTTTTTGAAGCTTTGATTGTGTTTACAGTGTTTAATATAACGTGTTCATGTTTCGCGTGTAAAAAAACACAGTATTTTTCACACAATGTACTTATCTGTACACCACTGTTTTCACTGTCCTAAAAACGGCTGATGAGTTCCTTGTTCTATGAAGTCCCTCCTTCAGAAATACGTAACGAGTTCTGATTGTGCCAGCGGTTCCCATGTTGTGATTCGACAGCAGCTTAGCGCAAGTTGTACGGAAAGGTCACGCCTCTTAACGGGAGATATATGCGCTTAATGATCTCTACAGCGTCCCTGGGAAAGCCAAACAAAGGTGATTTGACTCCGGGATGAAAATAACAGCGTCTCGACGACATGGCGACAAACACAGTCAAACGCAACATTTCCTTTTCTCCACACGACCGTCCTCTTCTCCACGTGGGACAGCAACAAGACCACGCCCCCTTTTTTCGCGTATTCTTGTGGGCGGAGGTTAGTCTGTTCTACTGACGTCATTAATGAAGGAAGTACCAGGATGTAGTCCAAGCCGGCCGTTCGCTGTAGGCTTTGAAAGGGAAATTCTGTTAAATAAAATATCTCGCTTGGCATTGGACTTTGAGCTTTATAATTTTACAGGTATTATTTATGCTCTAACAGCAACATTACACACTAACTAAAGTTTGAACAATGGGATCACGAAGAACGGGACCTTTAAAATCATTCAGATTTTATGTGCTGTTGTGATATATATATATATATATATATATATATATACACACACACATATATATTATGTAAATAAACTTGTTAGATGTGATTCATCTCGATAAATCGATTTGACAGCATTAATATACACAAGGATTATTAGGAACACCTGTTCTATTTCTCATTAATGCAATTATCTAATCTACCAATCACATGACAGTTGCTTCAATGCATTTAGGGGTGTGGTCCTGGTCAAGACAATCTCCTGAACTCCAAACTGAATGTCAGAATGGGAAAGAAAGGTGATTTAAGCAATTTTGAGCGTGGCATGGTTGTTGGTGCCAGACGGGCCGGTCTGAGTATTTTACAATCTGCTCAGTTACTGGGATTTTCACACACAACCATTTCTAGGGTTTACAAAGAATGGTGTGAAAATGGAAAAACATCCAGTACTGCGGGCGAAAATGCCTTGTTGATGCTAGAGGTAAGAGGAGAATGGGCCGACTGATTCAAGCTGATGGATGAGCAACTTTGACTGAAATAACCACTCGTTACAACCGAGGTATGCAGCAAAGCATTTGTGAAGCCACAACATGCACAACCTTGAGGCGGATGGGCTACAACAGCAGAAGACCCCACCGGGTACCACTCATCTCCACTACAAATAGGAAAAAGAGGCTACAATTTGCACAAGCTCACCAAAATTGGACAGTTGAAGACTGGAAAAAAATTGCCTGGTCTGATGAGTCTCAATTTTTGTTGAGACATTCAGATGGTAGAGTCAGAATTTGGCGTAAACAGAATGAGAACATGGATCCATCATGCCTTGTTACCACTGTGCAGGCTGGTGGTGGTGTAATGGTGTGGGGGATGTTTTCTTGGCACACTTTAGGCCCCTTGGACATGGTTTAAATGCCATGGCCTACCTGAGCATTGTTTCTGACCATGCCCATCCCTTTATGACCACTATGTACCTATCCTCTGATGGCTACTTCCAGCAGGATAATGCACCATGTCACAAAGCTCGAATCATTTCAAATTGGTTTCTTGAACATGACAATGAGTTCACTGTACTAAAATGGCCCCCACAGTCACCAGATCTCAACCCAATAAAGCATCTTTGGGATGTGGTGGAACAGGAGCTTCGTGCCCTGGATGTGCATCCCACAAATCTCCATCAACTGCAAGATGCTATCCTATCAATATGGGCCAACATTTCTAAAGAATGCTTTCAGCTCCTTGTTGAATCAATGCCACGTAGAATTAAGGCAGTTCTGAAGGCGAAAGGGGGTCAAACACAGTATTAGTATGGTGTTCCTAATAATCCTTTAGGTGAGTATATATATACCGGTATATATATATATATATATAAAGATTGTCATGTTTTAAGCATGTAGTAATCAGAGTTTAAGATTCAAATTCTGGGTCTGGGAAAAGAGTAAAACAAAAAAATACCAGATATTTAAATATTTTTAAGAAATAAGAAAGAAAGAAAGAAAGAAAGAAAGAAAGAAAGAAAGAAAGAAAGAAAGAAAGAAAGAAAGAAAGAAAGAAAGAAAGAAAGAAAGAAAGAAAGAAAGAATCTGTTTACTAAAAAGCACCTGTGGCTGAAGAACGTGAACATGATCTCACCAAGTGCAACATGTTGCTGGATCAACAAGGATGGAACAACATTAATAAACCACAAATCAGATTTGTCAGGGACAAGTTAACAGTTTATGTCAAGGCTTACAACCAGAGTTGCTTCTACATCAGTTTATTCACCTATCATCATTTCCCTCTGATTTTAGGGATAACTTATGGGTAGTATTAGGTTTAGGGGTAGAGATAAGGTTGGGGTTAGGACTAAATATTCGGACACGAATGTTGTTCCAGGATCAAAAAATATGTTGATCCAGGAACATCTTACTTAGCAAAATCAAACACCCCGGGGCTGCGACCTTCTGGCCATGGCTATAACAGCCTTACAAAAACCAAGACCAAAGTAAAATCTATTAGTTTCTTAATTTACTACAGTACCATGCAGTTAGTTCATAAACGTATTGATAGCCACTTCAAAAGTCACATTATTACCTTTCGTAGTCTAAAAATTAATCTTAAATAACTTGTTTAAAAGAAACATTTGGGGGGGGGGGGGGGGGCACTAATTTTCAGTCAATCTCATGTCAATCTTGAGTACCTATAGAGTATTGCATCTTTCATATTTCCGAAAAGTCTTTCGTTTTATTATATTTATAAAAGAAGAGTCTTCCCGAAAAAAGCCGAGCAGCTGGGGGCATATCATTCGGGCGGAGCTAAAGAATGACGAGCGTATTGCGTTGAGCTATGCATGTTTACATAGAAAAACAATGGAATCGATGGCAAACAACACATTTGAAGCATTTTTACTCACCGCCTGCTACCAACGCACGACCGTGAACGTTAATCGCTGGGATTGCTCCATCTTTCGGCCAAATAAAATCTTTTTTCAGTTCACAATATACTTATACTTATTGTGTGCCCCACTTCTCTGTTTCCTTACACTATTAAACTAGTGCACTTTGCAACTAAACGGGCCTGTAGCAACTTATAATGTAATAATAACTGCACATATAATGTAAAAACTGCACATAATGTAATCATTATTACATTATTATTGTAATCAAATTTTCATAATGTAAAATCTTGAGCTCATTATGTAATAACAATTTGTACATTATGAGAAATGTATTACATTATAAATTCATGTCATAAAAACATGTCATATTTTCATTATTTTAATAGCTTTTAAAACATAAAAATAGTAGTATTCCCTTATATATCAAGTCTTAAACTACCTGTGAAATGCAACAGATTTAAATATTCAAGGAAATATTATGATTCATATTTTTATTACAAATTATTCCTTTATAGTACATTTAAAAAATGTAAATCCAGTCTTAACTTGCCTACAAAATCCGCCAGATTACTGATACTACTACTAGTAAAAATATTTATCTCTCTGACTTGCGTCACCTTGACTTTAAACAACTTTACTATTCCACTGACGTCACCAATAATTTTCAATCCACCTGATTTCATTCTAGCATTTAAAACTCACTTTCCTGATCCAATCGATTCCTGATGGATACATTCAAATCCACACTCCAGCTTAGCATTTCCCCCCATCACTGAATCCTATTGAACTTTAAATAAGACAGTAAAATGCACTGCAAGTGGCATTTCATGTTGACTTTAAGACAAAACTATTCTAGTTCATTTGTAGGATATGCTACACTGTTGAAACTACATCTTTTAGTGTGTAACATCACTCTGATATGCTTAAACAGCCCCATAATTCCACGTTAAACAAGAAGCCTTTTTTTTGTTTTTTTTGTTTAACACTTTGTCATTAACAGTAAGTATACCATATGTGTACTAGAAGTAGTTTAGTTTAAGACTGGCTTTAGATTTTTTTTTAAATGTACTGTAAGGGAACACTTATATTTTTATGTTTTAAAAGCTATTATAATAATGAAAATATGACATGTTTTTGGTGAGTTGATAATGTAATCATTTTCTCATTATGTAAAAATTATGTCATTATGAACTCAAGATTGTATTACATTTTGAGAAAATGAAGGGAAGAGGGGGGCAAAACCTAAAGCTTTTTGACTTTGTTTGTGTGAATCCACTTGGGGTTCAGAGTATTTATTTTTTCCCACATTAATTGCACACGTCTAGTACAATTGTGTGGTTTTGTTTCATTAATACAGTGTATACTTTTTTCTGAGAATGGAAGTGAAATGTGACAACGTGCCCCATAGGTGGGGTACATTGTAACATGTTATCTGATATAATAAAATACAATTATTAACTTATTTGAATAAAAATAATGACATTTTTTAATTATTAGAATTAAACACATTTTTGAGTTTGACAACAAACACACCTCAAAACACAGCTGTACAGCATAGTTTAAAAAAAATAATAATTAAGCATTTCTGAACATTGACTCACAGTCTTTATTCACATTTCTCTCATGGTTTCTCAATAGAATTCATAAAAGTATAGACTATAATAGCATATTTCTTATAGGGGCACAATGTGGGATTTAAACCAGGCTCGTATATCCTCTGCTGGTTAGATCAGCATAAAATAACTATCTTCACAAACAGATATAACAATAATATCAGATTTTTTTATTTTATATAAACACAAAAAGCAGAGATGAAAAATTAACGCAAGTAAGAAATTTACTTTTGCTATGTTTAAATAAATGTTCAGTGATATCTTCCATATCAATTTTTTCTCTATATAGTGTTTATAAGGCAACTAGTAAATACACTGATTTTCGTCATCCTGGCATCTGTGAAAAGTGTTAAACCATGTGTGTTACAACTAACCCCGCGTTAGGTTGTGCCCCGCTCTCCCCTATTACATTATGCACATGTTATTATAATAATAATGTAATTGTGGCGAGCAGCGAGGCCGAGGGACCGCGAGGGCGGGACGAGGCGGCGCTCATCAGAGAGGATGAGCGCCAGCTGTGAGCCAGCGATCTCGGCTCTCGCGGAGGAGTGAGGGACTATAAAGGACGAGCGACGACAGTGAGGGAGGAGAGAGGACCAGGCCTGGACGTTTTTGTTATGTGTTGCTGCAGTCGACCGTGAGGGGCTGCAGCTTATTATTTTAATTTTGTGTTTTGTTTGTATGTAGGCGACAGTCGTCCGCGTTTGTGTTTGTTTAAATTAAAAGTTATTTTGATTGTTCGCCGGTTCCCGCCTCCTTCTTCCCGTACAAACATACTTTACTACAGTAATACTTATTACATTGTGTAGTTTTTACATTATGTGCAGTTATTACATAATTTGTTGCAGTGCCTCATCACAAACTGGGACTGACAGTCTCTATTTACCAATCAACACCAGTATCTACAGCTTTTCTAGTAACAACACGCAGCCGCTGAACTTAAAGGGGTGGTAAAACCACGATTTCACTTTTCTAACTTTAGCTAGTGTGTAATGTTGCTGTTTGAGCATAAACAACATCTGCAAAGTTACAACGTTCAAAGTTGAAAGCAAAGGAAGAAATTAAAGAAATCAATTTCTAAGGACTACAGCAAACGGCCAGTAGGGACTACTACACATTCCTCCAGGGTTGCTGACATCACCAGCCTCAATATTTACATAAACCCCTCCTCCGAGAATATTAAATAAGGGGGGGCGAGGCCATTTTGTATCGCCATGGAGAATAGTTGTTGTGGTAGGCTAGTTAGTAGGCTGGAGTGTTGTTGCCAATGCAGACGAAACGCTGTTATTTTCATCCTGATTGCAGGTCCACTTTGTTCAGCCTTCCTAGGGACGAGGGTGCGTTGCAGTGCGTTTAACATACAACATGTTATATGCATGTGTGTATGAGACAGAAGGGAACACGGTCGCACAACGGCTTGTCCTGAAAGATGGATTTAAAAACAGAAGCTGTTTACAGGCCACAACCTGTAAGTATGCTTTATTTTTCGTCGATGTGTTTTCCTGTAATAGTTTGTATTGTTAATTGTACGTTGTAGCAAGGAAGTAAACAGATGACAACACTCATTTGGCTCTGCAAACCAGTTTGTTAAATGCTCATTCATACTTAACGTTATCCAACAAACACCTAACGTTACAAACTTTTTAAAATCTCAACAGCGAACTTGGCATTAGTGTAAATTATTCTTTGATTAGAGCTTTTATGTATTGTTTATCTATAGGCATGCTAAACATGGTTCTGTGTTTAATTTGGATACTATAGTAAAGCCAATGTTTAGTGTCCGTTCTTGTGACAGATATTTGGCAAATCGTTCTAAAAATACAAAAGTAACGGTGCCATTCAGGAGCGATCACTATAGATCTGCAGTCTTTACTCTTGAGGAATGAACAGGTTCTGCTCGATCATCTTCACTAAAATTGTCTGGGTCTGATTCGGGCTCAAATTGGTATGGTTTTATTGACGCCATTGTACTACCCAAAGCACAGGCTACCGGTAAAGGTAAGGGGCGTGACGTTTCCGACAAACGTGCACTAGGCGTTTAGCGAATCACAACACACTGGGCCAGCTAACCAATCTGAGCCCATTGCGTATTTTTGAGGGACTGGCTTCATAGAACCCGGAAACCATCAGACCGTTTTTACAAGGAGGGACAGAGCAGTGTAGAATAAAGGTAAAATGTTTGAAAAATAATGCAATTTTTTAATAAAGACGAAGCATGAACACATGTTACAGTGTACCCCACAAACACAAAGACTCCGGTGCCCTACATTTAGCGCGTGTTGAGCGTTCCTAAATCAAGTGATTCGTATGCTGCATTTTGCGTTCAAGTGATGAAAGCATCGATAAGATAAACTTTAATTACTCACCTTATATACCACCACCCTAATCCGCTAGAATAAAGGGGAAAGAAACGTGTAAGGGAATTGTATGCTCCTAAACTATATCACAGTTCAACAGGAACAGGTGTAAATGTATATCACTTGACATACTCCTTCAAGTTCATCCAACATCAGTATTGCATCAGCTACAGGTCTCAGACAGTCTCTCTCGTGGAGAGTGTCAGCCGGTGTCTGCTGTGATTGGTCAGTCCCCTCGAGACACGTTACACTGTACATTACCACAGTGGACCTAACACTTTTGCCAAATTAAAAATAAATAAAATTAAAAACTATCAACAAAAAAAAGTTATTTTACAGAAATATTGCACATCCTTTTCACTTGCTTTTATATATCAAATATATTCACAATTATTATAATTAGTGACATATTTTGAAAAACATACAGGCCTATTGTCAGATGATCAAACACAAAACTTCTTTGCTTTTAAAATAATCCATAATTTTTTTCCACAGAACTTTTCCAGAATAATTGTTTAGCCCCAGAACACGTGCAGCCTTTATTGGCTCTATTTATATCAAATTATAGTTCACCCTAAAATGAAAATTCTGACAGCACTTACTCCCTCCCTCAAGATGAATGAATTAATGAATGAATGAATGAATGGAGGTATTTATATAGTGCATTTCCTGTACTACTTTACACCCAAAGTGCTTTACAATCATGTCAGTGGTCTCTCTCTCCTCTACCAGTGTGCAGCATCCACTTGAATGAAGGACAGCAGCCACAGAACAACGGCGCCAGTGTGCTCACCACACACCAGCTATAGGTGGAGAGGAGAGAGCGTGATCGAGCCAATTCGGTGGATGGGGATTATTAGGAGGCCATGATTGATAAGGGCCAATGGGGGAAATGTGGCAAGGACACTGGGGTAACACCCTCTTTTCGAGAAGTGCCATAGGATTTTTAATGACCACAGAGAGTCAGGACTTTGGTTTAACGTCTCATCTGAAGGACGGTGCTTGTTACAGTATAGTGTCCCCATCACTATACTGGGGCGTTAGGACCCACGCCACACAGACCACAGGGGGAGCACCCCCTGCTGGCCTCACTAACATCTCCCATCCAGGTACTGACCAGTAGTAGGGATGTTTGGTACCTTTGGTATGGAAGTACCTTCGGGTCATACAAATAAATTAATCCTAAGACACAAGTGAGATCACACTTTGTATCAGAAATAAACAGTTTTTTTCAAAAATGGCCACCAATGCGCTGAAAATACTCTAGAGCCCATATCTTTGCTTCTGTTATCGCTATAATGACAAATTTGGTGTCAAAGTGTACATTTTTGGGGTCAGGGAATCCATTAAAATTGGTTTCAAGTTTAAAAAAACAAAACATTTCCCCATACCATGACAATTGGGGGTAAATATGCACATTTCACATAACAATTGTGTCATCAGAGTGACTTTACTTACAAATCAGAACCATTAAATATGTGCAAATAAAGACCAATACAAATTTGTAATGGAAGCATCAGAACCAGTACAAACTGCAATGGAAACCAAATGCAAATAAAGACCAATACGAATTTGTAATGGAACCATCAGAACCAATACAAACTGCAATGGAAACCATTAAATATGTGCAAATAAAGACCAATACAAATTTGTAATGGAACCATCAGAACCAATACAAACTGCAATGGAAACCATAAAGACCAATACAAATTTGTAATGGAAACCTATACAAACCATTAAATCCTAATGGAATATGCCCAAAACACACTACGTAATGGAAACCATTTGTAATGGTTAACGGCTGATGGTTTGTAATGGTTTTGTAGTGGAAACCATTAGGATTTCTGTAATGGTTTCTATTGTTTTTTTCAGCAGGGTTTGCTCATCTGCAATACGTCTATTGGACGTTTCCTGTCAGATGTCAAATGGACGTTTAAATAATGTCTTTAAGATGTTTATGATTTAGAATGTATGAAAAACTGACATCTTAAAGACGTCTATCAGATGTTTGTAAACAGCAGATGCTTTCCAGATTAAGTGATCATTAACAGACTTCTTGCAGACGTACGTGTGCTATATGGGATTAAGTACAAATTTGAGGCTACCTGTGCAAATGCCACTACTCCCATTCCCCCCCCCCCTCCCCCCTCCCCCTTCCATTCCTCTCTCCTCCGCTATCAGAGCAGACCCAAGCGTGAGGCTGCCTCCGCAAACGGTCATGCCCCCCCCCCCTTCCATTCCTCTCTCCTCTGCTATCAGAGCAGACCCAAGCGTGAGGCTGCCTCCGCAAACGGTCACAATTCCATTCCTCCTACAACCAATTTTTTTTTTTTTTTTTCAACTTTTTTCCTCCTTTCAAATTCTTCATTCATCTCATATCGCAACCAGATTAAGTCCGTCCAACCTAGTACCATCAAAGTCTATCTCAGCGGCATTCAATTTTTCTAATCTACGGCCATGCATCCAACCATCTCCGATCTCCAAGTTTTAAACGAGGACACCATCCGTTTCCTCATCAATGCAGCAAAACTGATCATTTTAAAAACGGCCATTTATTCCATATCTTCAATCTCCTGACACCCATCCAGCCATATCAATATCTTTCTTTCTCCCTTGCACACAGGGAGGTTCAGATCTCTTCTCAGCTCGACCCACTGTTCATTGATGAGACCAACCTTCCTGTCATCAGGCATTGGTTTCATAAAAAGCTTAAGCACATCCTCACCCACTCTGGTATCCAAGCTCACTTGTATTCATCTCACTCCTTCCACATAGGAGCAGCCTCCATCGCAGCCAAAAGGACTGCCAGACCGTCAAATTAAACTTCTGGGTTGGTGGTCCTCAGATGCCTTTCAAACTTACATTCGTTTCGACCTCAGCCCCATCAAACAAGCCACCTAACTCTCTACTCTTAAGATGGTTTCCCCACGAAACTCAATCCAACCGATGCCTGCAAACCTCGCTGGATTCGATGCTGCCACCACAGTGCTCCACCAATTTGATACTGCTGCCGCAGTGCTCCACCAATTTGATACTGCCGCTGCAGTGCTCCACCAATTTGATACTGCTGCAGTGCTCCACCAATTTGATACTGCTGCCGCAGTGCTCATAAATTTGATGCTGCTGCAGGGTTTGGCTTTATTTTGATACTGCCGCTGCAGGGCTCCACCAATTTGATACTGCCTCTGCAGTGCTCCACCAATTTGATACTGCTGCCGCAGTGCCTCGCAAATTTGATATTGCCGCTGCAGTGCTCTACCATTTGATGCTGCTGCAGTGCCTCGCAAATTTGATATTGCCGCTGCAGTGCTCCACCATTTGATACTGCCACTGCAGTGCTCCACCATTTGATACTACTGCTGCAGGGCTCCACCAATTTGATACCGCTGCTGCAGTATTGTGCTCCGCTTGATGCTGCAGTGCTCCGCTTGGTGCTGCAGTGCTCCGCCATTTGATACTGCCGCTGCAGTGCTCCACCAATTTGATACTGCTGCCGCAGTGCTCCACAATTTGATACCGCTGCTGCAGTATTGTGCTCCGCTTGATGCTGCAGGGCTCCGCTTGGTGCTACAGTGCTCCACCATTTGATACTGCTGCCGCAGTGCTCCACCATTTGATACTACTGCTGCAGTGCTCCACCATTTTGATACTGCTGCTGCAGTGCTCCACCAATTTGATACTGCTGCTGCAGTGCCTCGCAAATTTGATACTGCTGCTGTAGTGTTTGGCTTTACTTGATACTGCCGCTGCAGTGCTCCACCAATTTGATACCGCTGCTGCAGTATTGTGCTCCGCTTGATGCTGCAGTGCTCCGCTTGGTGCTGCAGTGCTCTGCCAATTTGATACTGCCGCTGCAGTACTCAACCAATTTGATACCGCTGCTGCAGTGTTGTGCTTTGCTTGAGGCTGCAGTGCTCCGCTTGGTGCTGCAGTGCTCCGCCAATTTGATACTGCCGCTGCAGTACTCCACCAATTGATACCGCTGCTGCAGTGCTCCGCTTGATGCTGCAGTGCTCCGCTTAATGCTGCAGTGCTCCACTTGATGCTGTAGTGCTCCGCTTGATGCTGCAGTGCTCCGCTTGAGGCTGCCGTGCTTTGCTTGATGCTGCCGCTGCAGTGTTTTGCTTGAGGCTGCTGTGCTCCGCTTGATGCTGCCCTGCTCCGCTTGATGCTGCCGCTGCAGTGCGCCGCCAATTTGATACTGATGCTGCAATGCTTTGCTTGATTCTGCCGCTGCAGTGCCCGCTGCAGTGTTTGGCTTTTACTTGATACCGCTGCTGCAGGGTTTTCGCTTGATACTGTAGTGCTCCGCTTGATGCTGCCGTGCTCTGCTTGATGCTGCCGCTGCAGTGCTCTGCCAATTTGAGACTGATGCTGCATTGCTTTGCTTGATTCTGCCGCTGCAGTGCCCGCCAATTTGAGACTGCCGCTGCAGTGTTTGGCTTTACTTGATGCTGCTGCTGCAGTGCCCGCCAATTTGAGACTGCCGCTGCAGTTTTTGGCTTTACTTGATACTGCTGCTGCAGTGCCTGCCAATTTGAGACTGCCGCTGCAGTGTTTGGCTTTACTTGATACTGCTGCTGCAGTGCCTGCCAATTTGAGACTGCCGCTGCAGTGTTTGGCTTTACTTGATACTGCTGCTGCAGTGCCTGCCAATTTGAGACTGCCGCTGCAGTGTTTGGCTTTACTTGATACTGCTGCTGCAGTGCCGCCAATTTGAGACTGCCGCTGCAGTGTTTGGCTTTACTTGATACTGCTGCTGCAGTGCCCGCCAATTTGAGACTGCCGCTGCAGTGTTTGGCTTCACTTGATACTGCCGCTGCAGTGCCCCACCAATTTGAGACTGCCGCTGCAGTGTTTGGCTTTACTTGATACTGCCGCTGCAGTGCCCCACCAATTTGAGACTGCCGCTGCAGTGTTTGGCTTTACTTGATACTGCCGCTGCAGTGCCCCGCCAATTTGAGACTGCCGCTGCAGTGTTTGGCTTTACTTGATACTGCTGCTGCAGTGCCTGCCAATTTGAGACTGCCGCTGCAGTGTTTGGCTTTACTTGATACTGCTGCTGCAGTGCCCGCCAATTTGAGACTGCCGCTGCAGTGTTTGGCTTCACTTGATACTGCCGCTGCAGTGCCCGGCAATTTGAGACTGCCGCTGCAGTGTTTGGCTTCACTTGATACTGCCGCTGCAGTGCCCCGCCAAATTTGAGACTGCTGCTGCTGCAGTGCTTCGCTTGAGACTGCCGCTGCAGTGCCGGCCAATTTGAGACTCTGCCAATTTGATACTGCCGCTGCAGTGCTCCGCCAATTTGATGCTGCTGCCGCACTGCTACGTCTGATTCTGCTGCTGTCGTGCCCCGCCAATTTGATACTACTACTGCAGTGCTCCGCCTGGTATTGCGCTGCAGTTCTCCACCAATTTGATACTGATACTGCAGTGCCCCACTCAATCCATGCTGCCACCGCAGCACCTCACCTGTTTTAAAACCGCCACAGCAGTGACCTGCCTACTTAAATCCTGCTGCTGCAGTGCAGTCTCCCATTCCTTCTGTTCTCCAATTTTTTTTGGGGGGGTCTTATAGACTATTGAAATAATTATGCAAATTCCTTAAGTAATCAGTTTAAATCCCAGAATTCTCGCTTGCTGTCTGTTTCTGCATTTATGTTTTTTGGGGGGCAATCGGAGCTCGGGTAGAATATCCTCTCCGAGCCCCTCTATAGCAGACAGCTCACCAAATCTGTTTACCACTTTCACTAAGATTATATGGACACACAAACTCATGAAGTGAAGTTATTAAACGTAATTTCGTGAGGAGTATGCCCATCTAATCTTCCAATTAATACCAAGGTATAAGACCAGCAGCTTACCTCTTCCCATTTTTAGTTCCTGCAGCATCCCTCCTCCTCCCCTGCTCCTCCTTTTGTACAATTTTGCCTGTTATAGGGGGGCAATCGGAGCTCGGGTAGAATATCCTCTCCGAGCCCCTCTATAGCAGACAGCTCGCCAAATCTGTTTACCACTTTCACTAAGATTATATGGGCACACAAACTCATGAATTTGAGGTTCGTATGACTTTCTCATTAAATAGAAACATGTTTTTAATGTTAGATAACTAATAACTAGCTAGCTAGTAACTAGTTAGCTTCATTATAACTAGGTTGCTAGTAACTAGTTAGCTTCATCATAACTGTATTCATTTTTATTGAAGCAAGCACATAGCCTACTAGTCCAGGCGTTTTAGGAAAAAAGGGTGAACAAATTGCAACAGAATCAAACTCAACTGATTTTGTATCCTCAATATGTCCTGAGTAAGGAAAAAAAAAGCCCAGAAGAATCCCATTAGGGGAAAGTTCTGAAAAAGACCCAAATATATCCTATTCATACGCCTATTCATTATTTTTCTCACATGAATAGGGTAAAAAATGTAACCTTTAGATATCACCATGAAAATTACTGAATTGATTACTTTTTATCAAGAAGACAAACAAAAAATGTACTACAAGTTTTTTTTCAATTGTTTGTTAACATGGACAAACGGTGCATAATCTAATTACATATGTGCTAATTTCCATAAATACCACAACAGATCTAAACATTGGGTACAGCGTTTTTAAAACATTCAGAGATTCAGTCAGTCATTAATTCAGGGTCCACTCAACTGTCAACTTTCACTAAGATGTCCCTCAGGTAAGAAAAATGTCCTTTTGTTTTTTCTACATGGATTATTCATTAATATATATTAATAAAACATACCTGGTGATCAACTACAATTTATTGGGAACATCTGGATGTGTGTTGAGCTGTTGTACAACTATTTTTGGTGAAACGATGTCAAGTTTAGGATTAGCGAATAGTTTCATTAGATAGCTAACACGGCTAGCAGCAGCAAATAACTTGTTAGCTGTCTTAAGACATGGATTGTTTTAGTCATTACACTGCCATGTAGGCTATGTAATTCAAGTCATTAATCTCAAGTAAGGGATAATGTATAGCGAGGCGGTTGTTATAGTGAATAACTAACGCTTCTCCACTGACGAGGCAAGTTGAAGGACCCATGTGCAGTTTTTTATTAACAAAACTTAAAACAAAGTCATGGCATAAACTAAAACGTAAACTTGAACCATGAACCAAAACGTAAACTTGAACCATGAACTAACACTCACCAGCAGGTTACAACATTCAATACTTGACAAAGACACATGGCAAACATGAGGGCTTAAATACACACACAGACTAATGACAAGACAAGTGACACCTGTGAACAGTGATGAAACAATGAACCAATGACAGGACAAGATCACATGAGGGCATGGGAGTCACATGACAAGGCCAGGAAGTGCATGACAAACTCAAACATAACCATGAACATAACATAACCAAAACCGAACCAAGAACAATGAACATGAACCATCACCAAAACACCCTGTGAGAGATCCCCCCCTCTATGGGCGGCCCCTGACGCCCAAACAACACCAATGGCCTAACAACAGAGAGTCTCAACAAAAAAGTCTTGGGGGAGGGATGGTGGGCCAGGCCCGTGCAGGGGCATCGGACCCAGACATGACCTAGACGGGCCTGGGAGCGTGGGCGGACCTGGACCCTGTGGCGTGGGCGGACCTGGACCCTGTGGCGTGGGCGGACCTGGACCCTGTGGCGTGGGCGGACCTGGACCCTGTGGCGTGGGCGGACCTGGACCCTGAGGCGTGGGCGGACCTGGACCCTGTGGCGTGGGCGGACCTGGACCCTCAGGCGTGGGAGGCCATGGCGGCAACGGCAGTTCACCAGGCCATGGCGGTAACGGCAGTTCATCAGGCCATGGCGGTAACGGCAGTTCAACAGGCCATGGCGGTAACGGCAGTTCATCAGGCCATGGCGGTAACGGCGGTTCATCAGGCCATGGCGGTAATGGAGGTTCAGGGGGCCACGGCGGTAATGGAGGTTCAGGGGGCCACAGAGGCGTGGCCTTCATGGCCTCCATGTACCCCTTGCCCCCCCCCAAAATTTTCTTGGGCGGGACAGCGGGGCCGTGGGCTGGAGCCTGGACGGGGCCGTGGGCTGGAGCCTGGACGGGGCCGTGGGCTGGAGCCTGGACGGGGCCGTGGGCTGGAGCCTGGACGGGGCCGTGGGCTGGAGCCTGGACGGGGCCGTGGGCTGGAGCCTGGACGGGGGCTTGGGCTGGAGCCTGGACGGGGGCTGGAGCCTGGACGTGGGCTGGAGCGTGGACGTGGGCTGGAGCGTGGACGTGGGCTGGAGCGTGGACGTGGCTATAATAGTCCTTTGCCTCTCCTACCGTCCAATCTGAGCCACTTAGAAACAAAATAAAATCAATGCATTGCCAGAAGCTGCAGGGGTGTTCCTTTGAGGGCATGAGGGCTGAAAAGTCAGAGTCCAAACCATAACAAAAGCGCCCTTTCCATACAGTCTCATCCTGGGGCAAAAAATCCAAGAAACATAAAAAGTCCTTGATATAGTCCTCTATGGGACGCTGGCCTTGACAAAGGCGGGCAACTGCTGGGTCCATAATGGTGGTCAAGTATTCTGTAACGCTTCTCCACTGACGAGGCAAGTTGAAGGACCCATGTGCAGTTTTTTATTAACAAAACTTAAAACAAAGACTTGGCAAAACATAAAACAAAGTCATGGCATGGCATAAACTAAAACGTAAACTTGAACCATGAACCAAAACGTAAACTTGAACCATGAACTAACACTCACCAGCAGGTTACAACATTCAATACTTGACAAAGACACATGGCAAACATGAGGGCTTAAATACACACACAGACTAATGACAAGACAAGTGACACCTGTGAACAGTGATGAAACAATGAACCAATGACAGGACAAGATCACATGAGGGCATGGGAGTCACATGACAAGGCCAGGAAGTGCATGACAAACTCAAACATAACCATGAACATAACATAACCAAAACAGAACCAAGATCAATGAACATGAACCATCACCAAAACACCCTGTGACAATAACAACCCCTTTAGGCTGATTCAAGACCCCTCCATGACTGACTGAATCTCTGAATGTTTTAAAACTGCTGTATCCAATGTTTAGATCTGTTGTGGTATTTATGCAAATGAGCACATCTGTAATTAGATTATGCACCGTTTGTCCATGTTAACAAACAATTTTAAAAAGACTTGTAATACATTTTTTGTTTGTCTTGATATAAGTAATAAACTAGTAAGTAATTTTCATGGTGATATTGTAAGAATCTATCTTTTTAACAGTTTTTGGAAGCGCTATATTCTGTTGATCATTCCATACACTCATCATTTTATGCCACACATCATACCCATCCTGCATGTATTTGTAATCCCAGTCAGGATCACCCTCTCCCCCATAAGTCATTCTATAGGCCGAAGCTAAATGATGGGGATCAAATGATCCATCTCGGGGGTAGGTGGGGTACATTAAGTTACCCTCCATCCATCCTGCCAGATTAGATACCCAGGGATTAGTAAAGTATCCCCAACTACAGCGTTCCATCCAATATTTTGGATGTTCCCCTGGCTGGGGCTTAGGATAAATGGCACCCATTAGTAAATTAGTAAATCTTACCAGAGAGAGAACAGAGCCGGAAAACGACCTTCAATTCTGTCTAAGCGCTTCTTCTCAATTAAATTGAGGATAACTATGTGGACTCAAACCACAATAATTCAGTGATGCCACTAATCAGGTAGTCAAAACCAAATTCATGTCTTACCTGATCAGAGACATCACGTCAGGGTCACTAAGTAATCTGTAAGAATCTATCTGGTCGCCTCCCGATCCCTGCGTCCCTCGTGGTGGAGTTGTGTGAGCGCTCAAATAAGAAACAACAAGCCAAGAGCAAAGATACAAAGGGTTTATTGCTTCCTACCCAACTGAACTAAGCTGGAGCAGTCCCAGTTTATATACACATATGGGTTACAAGGTTAGGAAAACAACTCCTTATATGAAGTGGAATCTTACAGCAGTAGAAGAGAAAACAGTTCTAGAGAAAGCTATCAGAAACGGCAGACAGGACACTCTGGGTTTGTCAGCCGCACTCAGCAGAAAACTCAGACATAATTTACTGAGACAACACCTTTTCAATGTCATGTATACATAAAATAAAGTACATTAAAAGAGTTCATTCTTATAGATATCTAAAGGTACATTTTTGTACCCTATTCATGTGAGAAAAATAATGAATAGGCATATAAATAGGATATATTTGGGTCTTTTTCTGAACTTACAAAATGTGATCTCACTTGTGTCTTAAGATAAATTTATTTCTATGGCCCTGAGGTACTTCCATACCAAAGGGGACCTTTGCATCATGACTTGAAGTCAAAAGTCACTTAACCTCCCTACTACAGGCTCAACCCTGCCTATAGTTTTAGTGGGCAACCAGTCTTTGGATACAGGGTGATATGTCTGTGGCCAAATTACATCACATTTCTGAAGCACAAAACATAACATGCTGTTGTTGTTCCAAACCTGGACGAATTTCTTATTTCTGCTGAAAATAACAGTCAACAACAGACAGGACCTATATCTTTTTGATGTTAGCTTATTTGTTATGATTGTTCTGTTACATATCCTTACAATATTTTAGCCAAATATGAATTATAAATGTTCATTAGATGTGTTCATTACCTGTCTAGCGATGTGTGTTTATGCTGACATACTGTATAATAATAAAAAAAACACGATTTGTCTTTTCAAATCTTCTGTCATGTGTCATTCTATTTATTGAGTTGGCTCATGCATTTTATGTTTTGTGCTTCAGAAATGTGATGTAATTTACGCGAAGGGAGCAAAGTGAGTTTTGATGCTCCGTGGTTTTGCGGTGCATTGTGGGATTTTTTTAGGGAGCGAATGTTTCAGTGTACTCAACTGGAAGGATTTTGCGATTGAAACAGTGCTTCATAAGTTCACACTTACATCAAATTTAATAGAGTAAAGATTATGCGTATTTGGCATGCTGTCTGGGGGAGAGCTCGGGCTCGGAATTTAGGCCCAAACCCAGAGTATCCCCCCCATGATAGAGATAGTCTAAGAACTAGACTGCATTGTATTATGGATTTTGTTGACGTCTAATAAGAGTTTATTAAATCAAAGTGAGGAGATGGTGGTGGAGGGAGGCTAAAAAACTGTCACCGAAAGGAAGTAAATTTGCTGTATATATACACCTCCTATCGTTGATTAAATTGATTAACTTAATGTGCTCCACTCGTGTTTAATTAGGTTTAATTGTCTGAACGTGCTCCTCCCAAAATGAGGAGTAGCCATTGAGTAGTAAAAATGGTGGCAGAGATTCCCTTGAGGGGAAGTGCTTAGCGAAGTTCTTGAGTGTATGTCTAAAAGTTGAGCTGAACATAGGTGTGTTTGACTTGAAGCGGCACTGTGCAGAACGATTGGTTTGCCTTTGAATCGCTCTTGCGTAACTTTGATGTCATACACTATTTAGTGTGCGCAGTGCCGTTTCAAGCCAAACACACATAATGACTTCACCAATTGCAGATTTATAAATAGAGCTCTTTTATTTAGAAGGCGGGACTTATTCTGCCATATTGCGCTTTGCACTTTCTCCCAATCATATTCATTTGAGTGCACCATTTTTAAAAATATCAATATCTTTATATGGTGAATATGTGTCATTTTATTTCTACAAATGACAAGGGATGATGACAAGCCCCAACATATAAACGTTGGTTGAATTTAGCATTATAAGCAATAATGAATGCAAGTAATTTTATGAATGACTGATCATTATTTTTTCTCTCCTCAGACAGAAGACAGATGGCAGAAGGCAGAAGGCAGAAGAGAGGCTTTATATAGTCTAAGTGAATCAAGTCTTCCACAAGGAGCCAATGGACATTTCCTCTGTGTGTTTTTCAATTAGGGTACTATATAACCTGAACATCCATTCTTATTAAAGGGTTCTTATTCTTATACCCATGAACACAAACTGTGTGTGTCACTGTGATATGCTGGAAGACTGGTAGAGCTTGTTTCCAAAGGACTTTTCCCCACACCTACATGACATTTAGCACCCAAACAAGCTCCTGGGAATTTGAATGGGTAATATTCCTTATTCTTTTTCTAAGTTTTGTTATTTTATATTAAAATCACAAAAGCGCTCTATTGTAAAGATGCTCCCAAAGGTGCTCTGTTGTATTGAGATGGTGATGGTGGAGATGGTGGTCTAGTGAGTTAAACCACTAAACTGATCCCAGCAGTCGCCACCACCAGTGTGTCCTTGAGTTGCTCCAGGGGGATTGTCCCTGTAATAAGTGCCCTGTAAGTTGCTTTGGATAAAAGCATCTGCCAAATATATATATGGTCAAGCAAGGGCGTAAATTTGGATTGAACATTGGGGGGGTTGAATGTTGGTCTATCTATCTAGATAGATAGTATTTCAGACTTTTCAGCATCATTAATTCAGTCAGTGTCACATGATCCTTCTTAAATCATTTTAATTGGCTGTATTTTTCATATAATTTTTAAACTCTTTGAGCTCTATTCCATAAAATTACAGATACTAGAAACACTAGAAAGGCACCCTTAAACAGTCCACATTCTGCACTACATCCTTCTAGACCATAGCATTGTATATGGTCTGATTTTGGTAGGTCACTTAATGATATTAAACTACAGTGTATGGAAAAGAAAATTAAAATTTGTATTAAAAAAAAAAAAAAAAAAGATTTGCCATGTGCACCAGGAAAGACAAATTATAACCTGAAGTAGTATGCCAGTCATTCAGTATAAGCATTTCAATAAAACAATTACTATAATTCATATTTTTGTATAAATAGCTTTGGTGTTTAAAATTGCCCTGTGGGTTTATGGTGAGGTGTGTTGCAGACCAGGTGTGATGGGCCACTTTTTTGCCCCAATCTATATTTTCTTGGCACACTTTCTTGGACCACTTAGTACCATTTGAGAATTGTTTAAAGGCCACAGTCTACCTGAGAATTGTTGCTGAGCATGTCCATCCCTTTATGACCACAGTGGACCTATCTGATGGCTACTTCTGTCACGACAGAGACGAAAGCAGGTGCGAGAAAACTCTTTTAATGTAGAATTGATGATGTACACAAAGGAAGTCACAATAGAGCAGGCTAGCAGCGCAGGGACTCCGATGGCCAGATGACAACGGTGAAGAGTGCAGAGTGTGAAGACCAGGTGACAACGAATTCAAAACCACAGGAACAAGGAAGGCACAGGACTCGGCCGCAGACTGGAGCACGCAGACTGGAGACCCACAAACAATAATCTGACAAAAAGATGAGAAAGTGATGAGTCTATATAGGCAGATGATATGAGCTGCAGCTGGTGTAGGGACTGATGAGCCAGATAGCTGATGATCCAATGAGTGGGCACGCCCACACAATCAGCACGCACACACACATAACAACAGCACATGAGACGAGAAAGAGACATGGATTTATGAACCGTGACCACTTCCAGCAGGAAAACACGCCATGACACAATGCTCATATAACTGGTTTCTTGAACATGACAATGATGTACCTCCAGTCACCAAATCTCAATCCAATAGAGCACTTTTGGGATGTGGTGGAACAGGAAATTCGCTTAATGGATGTGCAGCTGACAAATCTGCAGCAACTGTGTGACGCTTTCATGTAAATATGGGCCAAAATCTCTGAGGAATGTTTCTAGCACCTTGCTAAATCTATGCCATAGAATTAAAAAGGCCCCACACATGAAGGCCATAGGGGGTCCAAACTTGTTAAAAGTTGTACCTAACAAAGTGTCACGTGAATGTCTCTGTAAAAAAATTACATAGCAACATCTTTAAAACAAAAATGAACCATATTTGTTTTGATTGATAAAATAATTCAATAAAAATTCCCCATAAAATTGAATAATATGAAATGTGCAACCTGATCTCACTTTCATTCTGTGAAATGAACACGGGCCCCTAAACTCAGAATCTGTGGCAGTTTCACGGAATCGCTGAAAATTCCGTGATGGGTCCACGGAAGTGATGCCTATGTAAGTCAATGACAGTATACAGCGTTGGGCATGGTTATCATCATGAAACTGTGATTTTGCCATTATGACATGGAGTGTGATTCTCGATTTAATCAGCCAGCATAATTTTATTTACAATAATTTTTTTATTTACAGTATTCAGACACGTTTTGAACACGTAACCCAATCCCTTCCCTAAACCTACCCATTTGTGTATTATAAAAAACAGGATATAACAGGCAGATACGACTGCAGGCACAATTTATTCAAAAAGTACAAATATTCCAAGTGTTCCGAGGCCAAACGATTAATTTGTGTGAAGAAAATCCCCAAAAGCGATCAGCAGCGTCGAGTCCA